>JAIEZT010001318.1:30801443-30832591 GCA_019594935.1 Periophthalmus modestus
CCGAAGGAGCGGACGTGGGGCCGTCCTCCTTTGGACCCCCACCTGAGGGAGAACCATGGCCGGCGGTGCAAGATAGATCTTGGCATCAGTCGAAGGCGTGGGCCGCCACCGACTGGCTCTCTGAACATGGAGAACTAGCCTTTGACTTTAAAGTATCGGAGTCTGTGGGCCCTTTGCTAAGTCTGTCCGCCCTTCATTATAGATATTTTATGGACGAATTTCTAGGTGCAGTCAGGAGCCGGAGGGGTGGGCTGGTTCAAGACCACAGGATCTCATCTCTGCTGTTTTGCAGATGATGTTCCTGATTCTTCTTCGAGCCAGGACCTGCAGCACTCGGGGCGGTTTTCAGGCTGAGTGTGAAGCGGCTGGGATAGAATCAGCTTCCTCCAAATCCGAGGCCATGGTTCTCGACCGGAAAAAGTGGCTTGCCCTCTCCCGGGTGGGTGGGAGTGTTTTGCCTACATTTGTCCTCTCCTTATTTGGGGGGTCACTTCTACTTGTCCTACCTTGTAGTGATTTTGTGTCTTGAGACACTTTTTGGTCTTCCAGTACTTGACTCGGTGTTTGTTCGTCAGAATTTACTTTGTCACTACTGTCAAATTTGTGTTTTAAGTTAACAGGAATAGAAGTTTAAATTGTACTATTCTAAGAGATTAGAAAGAGACAGTCCTCTTCCCTCAGCTGCCCTGGTCTCTGTGTGCTGGTCTGCTCTGTGCTCCACGTCCCTTTTTCTGAACAAACTTGTGAATCAGATGGCAATAGAAAGTTTGTCATCATTTGTGGGCGTTACTATATCTGTTAAAACGAGCATACTGTATGTAAACAGTTTACCCGACCACACAAGCTCACGACTACCAGCGGAAACTCAGTATCAGACCAAACTTAACCTGGGGGATAGGTAGGTTAGAGTTTCCCTGGACAAACGCTCTAACCAGCTGGCCACCGTGGTTCATATTGTCTTTGTTTTCCGAGTTTAAATGTTTGGGGATTGAGCACGTAAGGACTTCCTAAGTCTTCCTCCCATCATCATAGTATTCAGACACACATACCGTAGTAGCAGACGGCAGGGAGCATCTCTCGTCACACATCTCGTCGGACCAGTTCCCGTTGGCGTTGATGACACGCAGATCCTGGACACAGCAGTGAGGTCAGGCTCAGACGGAGCCCCAGGAGCTGAAGTCCACGGTGTCGTCAAAGCTGTTTCCCCAGTGACCAGTTTCCAGTAGGTCATGTTGTCCTACAGAACCGATCCACACGAACGTACCAATGCTGTAAAGGCTAACAGCATGTCTTTCTCATTTTGACTGTCATCGTGGCCATATCCTCGTATCGAGCTCTTCTGCAGTCAGCCTGACCATCGTAAAAAGTACCCAGAGCCGCGCATATAACTGCTTCATTAGAGTTTCGGATGATACATCTGAACATAAC
This sequence comes from Periophthalmus modestus, assembly GCA_019594935.1. Classification (NCBI taxonomy): domain Eukaryota; kingdom Metazoa; phylum Chordata; class Actinopteri; order Gobiiformes; family Gobiidae; genus Periophthalmus; species Periophthalmus modestus. The sequence continues at coordinate 30,802,872 of JAIEZT010001318.1, forward strand.
AGTTAGAGTTTATACAACAATCAAATCAAATATTTTTTTTTTATTCAATTCAATCATTTAATATATATATATATACACATAGTGTTTTGTTTATTTTTATCATACAGACCTTCTAAACTGATGACGTAAGACTGTAGTACAATGAGCAGCCGCGTGTCAGTCCCATCCTGAGGACCAATATGAACAGTTACACACGATACAATTCAAAACCTTGTGATACTAAATTTTAGTTTTAATTTATGTCACACACAAATCATGTTATAAAGGTTTCATATTACACAAAACTGACTCAACTGTAAGGTTTAATTCATGCTCTAGAACACTATGCTATTGTCATTAGAGCATGAACAGACCGTCAGTTGTGTTTTGTTTCCATTCACATGTTTGATCTGCGTCTGCAAAATTCTCTGTTGCACCTTGTGATGTCATGAATGGTAGTTTTAAAGTTAACCTTTTTTTTTAACATGTGTGAAAGAAACAAAACTACAACTTCTAGCTCCTAATCTGACAGAACACACATTTACTTTTCCTGTTAACATTATGAATTTTATGGAGCAAAACAAATACTGATTGCTGTGATATGTTTGAGCCACAAAGAACAGAAACAGAAAAAATAAAATAAAATGGAGAGAGAACAACAAACAGATAACGATTGTAGCAGGAGTAAAGAGACTGGAGGTTTGAGGGACACACTTTACCTGGATGTTCCTCTGAGGAAAAATATTACTCTTAATTTGCAGGGCTCCTTTTATCAGTTCAGACATGCAAACGACAACATGCAAACATGAAGAAGACGATGAGCGCGTGAAGTTTAAAGAGGTGGAACTGATGAAGGGTTTTAGTACTCTTCAGAGGTCACTATGGTCAGATGTGTTTTACGTTCTGAGAAGAGGAAGTTTTTATGATCCCGAGTTCTGAGGAATAAATCTGAATATTTCATTTATTCAATATTTGACCAGGTGAGTCCATTGAAAACACCTGAAAATACCTGGCCATGAGGCAGTATTTCTATAACACATTTGGTACACAATCTAATTTCAAAGTGCTTCATAGAATGAAAATACATTACCCCTCCCTGAGCCGCCACGTTAATGTGGTGGAGGTTTGAGCACACCGAATGATCCAGGGATCTTTGTTGTCACGCACAGCTTGGGCTCTGGAACCCAAACTCCTTGAGGGGTGATGGACTCTCCATTTTGCCTGTGGGGAGCGGCGGCGAGCTGGTGTGTGGCTCATTACCCCACAGCTCAGCTGCCTTGTGTTGGAGTTCACTAACCCCGGTGAACGAGAGAGTCGTGTCCCTGCGCCTTCGGGTCGGGGACAGGTCTCTCACTGTTGTGGCAGCCTACGGGCCAAAACACAGTAGAGTACCCGCCTTCTTGGAGTCCCCCGGGAGGGGTCCTAGACAGTGCACCGACTGGGGACTCGATTGTTCTCCGGGGGGACTTTGATGCCCATGGGGGCAACGAAGGTGACACCTGGAGGGGCGTTGATCGGTAAAAAACGGCCATCCCTGATCTGAACCCGAGTGGCGTTTTGTTATTGGACGTCGGTGCTAATCACAGTTTGTCCATAACGAAACACCATATTCGAGCACAAGGGTGTCCATCAGTGCACATGGCACCAGGACTAGAGGTAAGATCTTAAACCCGAGCCCAGCCTAAAATGTCAATCATTGCTTCGGCTCGGTCTGGTCGGGCTTTCTCTCTCGCTGACTTTTTTAAAATAAATATAGGTTTATAAAAATGTATACTAAAACGATGTGTGGATTCTTGTTGTTAAAATAAATCATTTGAATAAAACGGAGAAGGCGCTGTAATGTAATTGCTTTTTAAACTACTGAACAGCCGCAGAGCCAGAGCCTCTGCGCACGTGAACTCCCGCCCTCTTAATAATCTTCCCTCCACAAGTCCCATCTATTTTGACCTGGTATCCCCAATATGGAGGAGCAAGAAGTTAAGGATAAACTAAAGACAGGAGAACTGAAAGACAAACACGCACCGGTTAAGAGTGATGGTGTGGAAAAGCTTCACATTAATTGTTGAAAAATGCTACAGAAACCTTGCGTTGGCTTCGCTGAATGTGTCAATGTGGCGCTTTGCTTTCATACGAGAGCAAAAAGACTGACACCTCGACGCTGAGGACAGCAATTTAAACAGCTGTACTGGCAGAATTGATGATCATCAAAACATCTATATTATCATTTGTTTCAAAAAACGCCCCTCTTCGCGCTAAGCAGGCCTCACAGACAAGTGCGTGGACTTGTTATCATAAATCACCCCTCCTCCAAGGGGATTGGAATGAGCAGCGCCAATAACATCTTCACTCCTACAACTTTTTGTCAGTTGACATATTTAACTTTTGGCTTTTACTAACATATATATATCCTTTATGCTATATTTTTACGCCACATGAGATGTGCATTTGACGACAAAATAGTAACTGACATTTTGATTTACATAAAAACTCCTGTTCAGGATTCTGGTTTTTTCTGTTTTCTGTGCTGTCTTCCCCCCCTTCCTTCTGTGCCTGGAGCTGGGCCAAGTTTCTGGCACCACCCACTACACCTGCACCTGCAGCTGATCAGCAATCAAACCTACAACCTCTGGAGCACAAAGGGGCTGTCTGATTGTCACACACTGGAAGATCGTCTGTGGATCACCCGTATAGTTCTGCTTGGCTCAGTCTGTTGTCTCTTTGTCTTTCTTTTTTTTTAGCCAGATCTCGTTTTTTGGACCCATCTTACGCCTCCGCCTCCGACTGACCAGCTCCAACAACCTGCACTTGCATTTTCATGTTTGTCATAAACTTTTACTTGAGTCTGCGTCTTTGATCCCCCAATTGTTACGACAAAAACACAGAATGATCAATTTACAAATGAATAAATGTATAAGTAAAAACAGCTGATTTAAAGTAGCTGTGGATGTGTTGTCGTCCGCAGATCACAACTGAACCTGTTTTGCCAGAGCCTTAAACTCCAGAGAGACGATACAGACAAGTGTTTTTTAATCTTTATTTAAATTTACATGAAATGAGCAAATGATTTAACATGCAAATAAAACATCAAAAAAAATCACAGAGGGAACCACTTGAAACACTGAACCAATAAGAATCCCTGATGAAGAACCTTAAAAGGACGGAGAGGAGCTTCATACATCAGCAACGCCTGGTACATGGATGTGACTGTGATCTCTCAACACTGCTCTCCCGACTTGGAATATCTCTTCTTTAACTGTAAACCTTTCTATTCTCCACGTGAGTTCGCTTCATTCATTCTGGAGCTGTTTACATCCCACCGACACGAGGCCCAGCGCTCGCAGATCAGATTCTGAACATGGAGAGAACCTTCCCGGACTCTTTACTCATCATCCTGGGGATTTTAATAAAGCTAATCTGAGCCAGGAACTGCCTAAGTACAAACAGTTTATTAAATGCCCGACGAGAGAGCAGAAGACGCTGGATCATTGTTACACAACGGTCAGCGGAGCCTACAGAGCCGTGCCTCGTGCTGCTCTGGGATTCTCTGACCACGACATGATTCACCTCATCCCTGCTACAAACAAACAACGGCTGAAGCTCTCCAAACCTGCTGTGAGGACTTCTAAGAAGTGGACCAGTGATGCTGTGGAGGAGCTTCGCTCGTGTTTGGACTTTACAGACTGGGACGTGTTCAAGGCCACAGACGGTTTGGATGAGTACACAGACACTGTGACGTCATACATACTGTTCTGTGAGGACAGTTTTCCATCATGTACCAGGGTGACTTTAACAACGATGTCTCTCTCTTCCACCCTTAGATACTGTACTGAGTAACTAGCTCCTGTCTTCACGGACATCTTTAACACCTCCCTGGAGTCATGTCACGTCCCAACCTGCTTCAAGCTGTCCACCAACAACCTGGAGCTCAACGCCCAGAAGACAGTGGAGATGATTGTGGACTTCAGGAAAGTCACAGCCCCCCCTGCCCCCCCTCGCCTTGACTGACTCCCCCATCACCACCGTGGACTCCTTTCCGCTTCCTGGGCACCTGCATCACCCAGGACCTCAAGTGGGAGCCGACCATCAGCTCTCCCTCATCAAGAAAGCCCAGCAGAGGATGTACTTCCTGCGGCAGCTGAGAAAAGCCAAGCTGCCGGTCCAGATGATGGTGCAGTTCTACACGGCCACATCGAGTCCATCCTCACCTCCTCCATCATCGAGTCCATCCTCACCTCCTCCATCACTGTGTGGTTCGCTGGAGCCACTGCCAGGGACAGACAGAGACTGCAGCCACATTGTGCTCTGCTGAGAAGGTGATTGGCTGCAGCCTTCCATCTCTCCAGGACCTGTAACGCCTCCAGGACTCGGGTGGAGCAGTCGTATAGCAGCTGACACTTCTCACCCTGGACACGGACTATTTCAGCCACTTCCCTCTGGCAGGAGGCTACGGTCCATCAGGACCAGAACCTCTCGTCACAAGAACAGTTTCTTCCCCTCTGCCGTTTGTCTCATGAACACTTTCATAAACCTGCACTAAACTGGACACTTCATAACACTGGTCACTAAATAAACCATGTTGCACTGTTGTTGTTGTTTTGATGCCACTATTGCTATTTCTACTATTCTACTATATATTTTCTACTATTGTATATATTTTTTCTACCTCCTCCATGCCCTTATTTGTATTTATTTAGTGTGGGGGTTTTTTTTTGTGTGTGTGTTCTATGTCGCACTTTATCACCGAAGTAAGTTCCTAGTCTGTGAGCTCTGCTCACGGACAATGGCAATAAAACTTCTTGTGATTCTGATTCTGATTCTGATTACAAAGTGAACTTAAGCATCATATATTCCAATGAGGAAGCATAATTAAAACACTGGTTGCGAGGAAAAATTAAATAAAAGTGGCGGTCTGTGTGTGCAACAGAAGATGAGACATTTATCAGAGGCTCACGGTGAAACACACCATCAGAGAACAACAGGAACTGTAAGAACTTCTCAACCTTCAGGAACATTCTGCAGAAACTGGTAGAAAATGAAACATGCTCTCGAGATGATCTTGGGCTTCTTAAATCTTCTATAACAAAGATTTTGTTATGTCTCAGACTGTGAAAGAAGTGGCTCCAGTCAAATGAAGCTCATCGAGGCTGGAGCAGGTAGAGCGGCTAATTTGGAGCCCGGTTCTGACCACAAATATCATAGCAACCAAAGAGCCAATCAGGAGCGAGGATGTTGAAGGTAACAGCGACTGGTGCGGGCACATAGCAGCACTGTCAATCAAACCTGTTGCTAACGCTAGCAGAAGTGATCTTGGGGGAAAAAGACGCCTGATTTGTCTGTTATTAATGTTCATATGTTGATTTACAGACACAAGTGAAATAAAAAAAAAACAGGATCATGTAGAGGGTTAATCTGAACATTTTAAGACCAAAATGAGTCTGACAGCAAGCAGGTACAGAGAGAGAGGTCACATTTTTTACACAGAAAGTGAACAGGAGTCGATGGAGCGCCGTCTGACTTCCTGTTTAGAACGTAGCAGGTGTTAGCTCTGTCCATTTATTTAAACAGTTTATGGTCTTTTGTCTTTCTGGCTTTTGTTTTGTGTCTGTTGTTGTCTAATTGAAATGATGAAATTTTGCTCTAACTCCCAAAGAATCTTGTCGCAGACCTCCACCCAGAGGACCCTCCCTGCAGACCTCCACCAGGCTGCACCTCCACCCACACGTCCCTCACCATGTTTCATTTGTCATTCATTAGGCTCTTTATGAGGTTTAGTGTCTTTAATGTCAAACAATGTCAGTTTTTTTTTTACTTTTAGGGCCATGTGGATGGAGCTACGTCACATGAGTCTCCTGGGTGGAGGTCTGCGGCCAGATCCCTCTCACTAACTCCGGCCTGTTCATGTTGAAGCTGCTGTGGACACACTGGTGAGTATGCACTGTCCTAATTCAAAGAAATTAATGAAATAAATATATTTCTTTCCAAACTAATGACATAAATAAGGGTCTAAAGGGAAGCATGACGTGTTTTCCAGATAAAAGCTCAGCCTATGTTTAATGCAGGTCTCTCGTTCTTCCTCTTCAGCTGGAGTCTCTTTCTCCACCTTAGTCCAGCGCAGCTTAAACTGGGACAGTCCCTGGGTCCAACATTTTGGCTTCAATCTGTCCAGAGAGTAAAAAAAAAACACAAGAGTTTCGTGTAAGAGCAGCCTTGTTCTGTTTGGTTTTACACGTGGGCCACAGTATCCCCACTTTTTCTTTTATTATTAATATTATTTAACTTTTTCTCTTTACTACATAGTCCATATAACTTATGTGTTTATAAAATGCCAAAAATATCAATAAAAAAAAAGAAAACATTGAATGAGATGATCTTTCCAAACTTTGGTCGTGTATTTTATGTTTTTGATCAAACATGTTACTGTCCAAAAATCTAAAAGTGGCAATGTTCAAGAAAAATCTTAACATGATCTGATTTCTGTATTTATCGATTAATCCTGATGTCCTGGTTCACATCAAATTATGCAAGAAAAAAAGGACTAATGTGGCAAAGAAAAGAGAACACATTAAAGATTCAAAGAGTTATTTTAAATTATTTTTTGTCGACAAATATTTCAAAAATCCATTGATCCACTGACGCGTGTCATCAGGTGTTTTCGGTCAGTTTTCTTTTGTGCTTATAAATCCTACAGACGTAATTATCGGGTTAAGACATTATTGAAGTAGAGAAACGCTCTGTACACAGTAAGACGCTGTGTCAAAGATAATATTCACTTTCATTAAAATCAGAAATTATAAATAGAATACTTCAGTTTGTGGTTTTTTTAATATTTATGCCTCAAAATTAGCATTAGCATTAGCATTGAGACACAAACATGTCTCTGTCTAAACACAGAAGTGTTTGTGGTGAAGTATTAATTTTATTTGTGTTGTGTTTGTCATGTTATTCACTGTCTGACCCCAACCCCCTAACCTCTGACCTCTGACCTCTGACCCCTGACTCACCTGCAGCTCTCTGTCCACTGTCTGATCTTTAAATATTTATTCATTTTAACGTGACTCTACAAAAACATCAGAGATAAACCTGAACAGGAAGTAGTGACGCCAACAGTGAGGCTGAGGGCGCTGTTGTGCACAGAGCCCATCTGTCTATTTTCTTCCGCTTTTCTGAGGCCGGGTCAGTTTAAGCAGGGACATCCAGACTTCCCTCACCCCAGACACTTCCTCCAGCTCCTCCGCTGGGACTGCAGGCCAGCCAAGAGACACAGTCCCTCCAGCATGTCCTGGCTCTTCCCCGGGGCCTCCTCCCAATGGGACATGCCTGGAACACCTCCTCAGGGAGGTGTCTGGGGAGCATCCTGAACAGAGGCCACCCCAGCTGCTCCTCTCCACATGGAGGAGCAGCAGCTCTACTCTGTGTGACTCAGCTCCTCACCCTATCTCTAAGGGTCGGTCGGACTCATAATTGTGAGCCCGACGGGGGACCATGGGGAGAGGCCTGGCTTCCAGGTGATCACTGTTGACCACCCACCCCAGGCCTGGCTCCAGGTGGGGCCCCGGTAATGCCAGTCCGGGCGAGGTAACTGGCCTTGGTCTTCTACTCGTCATGAGAGGATTTTGAACCACTCTTGGTCTGATATGCCCCAAAGACCTTATTGCCATGGTTCTCGACAACAAAGCTCCCAGGATCACTGCGGTGCTCAAACCCCCCTCCACCACGTTAAGGTGGTGGTTCAGGGACGGGACACAGATTCAGTGCTACTGAAGAGTCAGTGTTTGTGTCAAAGACGCTCACCTGGTGTAAGATCTGCTGCTGGACTCTGGGATCCTTCAGGTCAATGTCAGACTGGACCTGTAACTTAAATGTATTTTTGGAGCCTGGCGGCACGTAATCAACAGAATAAAATTTCTGGCAGATGTACCCGTGCACAGACTCACACGAGACCTTTCTCCACTCTCCGTTGTTGGAGTTGGCCACTGCACAGTTCGCAGGCTCCGAGCTCGTCTGGTTCAGGGCCAGATCCTGAGTACTGAAGTTGTTGTAAGTGCGAGGGAGCTGGTCTGACCACCGCCCCCAGCCCTGTCGGTTCAGGCCGATCCACGAGGGCTGTGAGAGCAGAGTGGAGACGTCTGTGTTCTCCGTCAGGTCCGTCACACTCGCCAGGTCTGTGTAGGTCTCTCTGCAGTAGGACTGAGCCTGCTCCCACGTCATGTTCGTCGACACCAGGTTGTACTTGGATGGACCTAGAGCTTTTGAAGAAAAGCAAAGAGTCTTTCATCAACAAAACCAACATTAACGACTAAAACTGTTATGACCCTGGGCCTTAAGTTCTTTTTGTTGTTTGTATTTGTCCATTATGTTTTGTGTGTGTCCCTGAATCTTCTACTTTCCCCATAATCCTGGCTGTGTGAGTCCTTGGCTGTGATTGGAAGACGGTTTTTCAGCTTGACCAATCCTGCGGTCCACCTTCAGCCGACCCCTGCCCCTTTAAGGAGATTGGGGACACCTGTTTGGGGCTGGCCTGTGTGTGTCTGACATTACATATGTGTAATGCGTCTCTCTTATGTGTCTCTACAAAGTTAGTGACTCTGTGTAAAATTTGTGTTTTAGTTAACTTTTCCTTTTTGTTTGAACCTTCCTAGGTACCGTTTGTTTCAATATTTTTAGACCCGTTCTGTTTAGTTTACTCTTTACATCCATGTTCAGTTTAATTACTTCTTAATTTACCATTTTCCATCTTGTTTTCTTTTGTTACTTCCCTGTCCCCACATGAAGGTCATAACCACGATTCATTTATGTCTGAACTTTGGGTGAAACATCTGTGCTCAGACACTGGAACCTTCCTGTTCAGAGACTTGTTCTGCGTCTACATCCACACCTCTGGTTCTGATCATATTCACCATTATAATTCCAGGGAATAGAAGTTTAAATTGTACTATTCTAAGAGAGAAAGAAAGAGACAGTCGTCTTCCCTCAGCTGCCCTGGTCTCTGTGTGCTGTCTGCTCTGTGCTCCACGTCTGTTTTTCTGAACAAACTTGTGAAATCAGATGGAAATAGAAGAGTTTGTCATCATTTGTGGGCGTTACTATATCTTTTAAAACGAGCATACTGTATGTAAACAGTTTACCGACCACAACAGCTCACGACTAACAACGGAAACATCAATATCAGACCAAACGTACATAATTATTCATAAATTATTATACAACAAATGACACTGGGGCAGAGGTAGGTTAAGTGTCTGGACAAACGCTCTACCAGCTGAGCCACCGTGGTTCATAATTGTCTTTCTTTCCGAGTTTAAAGGTTTGGATTGAGCAGTAAGGGCGTCCGGAGTCTTCCTCCACATCATCAGTATCAGACACACATACCGTAGTAGCAGACGGCAGGGAGCATCTCGTCACACATCTCGTCGGACCAGTTCCCGTTGGCGTTGATGGACACGCAGATCCTGGACACAGCAGTGAGGTCAGGCTCAAACGGAGCCCAGGAGCTGAAGTCCACGGTGTCGTCGAAAGCTGTTTCCCCCAGTGACCAGTTCCAGTAGGTCATGTTGTCGTACAGACCGATCCACACGAACGGAGCAAAGATGCTGAAGTATAACAGCACGTTGTTGTCCATTTCACTTTCAATCGTGATCAGATCGTCGTATCGAGCTCTGCAGTCAGCCTGAGCATCATAAAACGAACCAGAACCAGCGTATATAAAATACTTCTGGGCTGATGCACCTGAAACATAACAGTTAGAGTTATACAAGCATCAAACTACTATAATTATTACTATTATTATTTATTATTTTTTCTTTTTTTTATTATTGCCATTATTATTACTTATTTATTTATTTATTTATTTTTACATACAGACCTTCTAAACTGATGGACAGTAGACTTAGTACAATGAGCAGCCGTCGTGTCAGTCCCATCCTGAGGAACAAGATGGAGCATTTCAACACGATAATTAAAATCCTTGCGATAATAATTTTTGTTTTATTTATGTAACACACAAATCATGTTCTTAAAGGTTCAATATTACACAAAACTGACTCTTTTGAGCTTTAAACCATGTTCTAATGCTGTTTCTACCTCAAAAACAGACCTGGAGTTGTGTTTTGTTTCATTCACATGTTTGATCTGCATCTGCACAGCTTAAAATTCTCTGTTGCACCTTGTGATGTCACAAAGTGGTAGTTTTCAAGTTAACCTTTTTTTTAAACGTGTGAAAGAAACAAAACTAAAATTCTAGCTCCTAATCTGACAGAAAATACATTTACTTAAATTTTATGGAAGAAAAAGAGATACTGATGTGGGACATGTTGAGCCACAAAGAAACAGAAACAGAAAAAATAAAATAGAGAGAATAAAACAAACAGAAAAGATGACTGTAGCAGGAGTAAAGAGACTGGAGGTTTGAGGGACACACTTTACCTGAATGTTCCTCTGGAGAAAAATATTACTCATAATTTGCAGGGCTCCTTTTATCAGTTCAGACATGCAAACGACAACATGCAAACATGAAGAAGACGATGAGGCGTGAAGTTTAAAGAGGTGGAACTGATGAAGGGTTTGTCCTGTTAAGAGGTCACTATGGTCAGATGTTTTACGTTATGAAAGGAGGAAGTTTTTAGGCCAGAACTAAACCAGGACTAAACGAGGGCTAAACTTGGACAAAACCAGGACTAAACTTGGACAAAACCAGGACTAAACTAACACTACATCAGGATTATATAAGGAGGCAGGTCCCTGAAGAGTGTGAGATGGTTCATGTGGCTCTAACATGTGGGAGATGTTCTTTGGTTCATGGAGAGACTTGTTCACACTGAGCTGCTTTAAAGTCTCTGAGCCACAGGAGCCAGAGACACAGGACACATGTGTGAAGTACTTCCTGGTTCTAGTCAGGACCCGAGCAGCAGTGTTCTGGATGTACTGCAACTGTCTTAAGGCTTGGAGAGGCCAGTGAGCAGGACGTTACAGTTTAAGCTACATGGCAACAAATGCAGGATAAGCCTTGTTGGCTTATGGGACCCCGTTAGGTCGCAGAGACAAAAACTCAGAGCTGGGAGCAGCACATGGAGGAGTTCAGGAAAGAGTTCAGGGAGTTCAGGGAGGCCATGGAGGCGGCCTCAAAAAATTCTGCCAAACTATCCAACACCTCAGGAGGGGAAGCAGTGCTTCACCAACACCTTTTACTGTGGAGAGGGTGGAGGGCTGCTGAGCTCGACTGGAACCAACACTGTGACAAGAGCAGCTCAGGACCCCAGTCTGCTGTGCATCTCCAAAGGCACTAACCACTCCTTTGAACACAGTGAGGTTCAGATCTGAGCCAGAGGAAATAATGGTTTGTGGGGAGTTAAAGAAGCAATTTTTGTTAGGAAAGAGAATTTTTCTTGAACAGGAATGGAGCCTGAGACATCACCTGTCCCCCATCTATAACTCCATCCTCACACCCAAAGCGAACAAAGGAAACAAAGGAAACAGTAGAGCTAACCAAGATGTTAATAGGTATGAAAAACAACTGTTAAGAGTTGAATTTGCTAAGTATGTCTCAGGCACAGTGCACACCTGCTGTAGCTTAGTGGACTTAAACTACAAACAGAAATTATAAACTGTGAATATAATTATACTTGTATGTTATCTAATAAACTACATGCTCAAAACATGTAACCAAACTGAAAAGTAAATTGAACTGAAAAACAGGAAACTGGCTCCAGGGTAGAAGGGTTAAGAGCTGTGCAAACTGATGCAAACTTGATGTTTGACTAATCATGTTGGGTTCATACATATGTCAAACTATGTATGTTCTGTGTATGAAGAATACGTCACGTGTTCTAATAAAAGGACCTGCCCCGAGGAGGACAAAGTGAAGAAGGCTTTGGGACATTGTCCACGTGGCATGATGTCCAAGTTTTCGAGTTTTTCCTCCGATCATAGAAATGAAAAGTCTAATACTTGTCTTGAGTCTTTTTGGTAAACAGTTGAGAACAGAGTTTTCTTGATATAAAAAAAATCTGTTCACAGTTTCAGTGTCGTTAGCTCCTCCTTCTGACAGATATAAGGCAGTGTCCAGCAGGAATCTGACCAGAACTGAAGAAACAAAGTGTTTTTTAATCTTTATTTCAATTTACATGAAACAAGGAAATGATTTAACATGCAAATAAAAAGAACAAAAATCACAGAGGGTAGCACTTTGAACAGCGAACCAATAAGAATCCCTGGTGAAGAACTTTAAAAAGATGGAGGAACTTCATGAATTACGATGCATGTAATATGATAAATGGGGAAGAAAGAGGCTTAAAACGTGAATTTACGCATCTTATTTCCAATGACAAGACTCAGTGAAACACACCATCACAGAACAACAGGAACTATAAGAACTACTCAACCTTCAGGAACATTCTGCAGAAACTGGTAGAAAATGAACATGCTCTCGAGATGATCTTGGGCTTTTTGAATCTTCTATAACAAGGCTTTTAAATTCATTTTCTTTGTAATGTCTTAAACAATGAAAGAAGTGGACTGAGTGCGTGTGACTTGAGTTGGCTCCAGTCAAATGAAGCTCATCGAGGCTGGAGCAGGTAGAGCGGCAAATTTGAAGCCCAGTTCTGACCACAAATATCATAGCAACCAAAGAGCCAATCAGGAGCGAGGATGTTGAAGGTAACAGCGCTTGGTGCGGGCACATAGCAGCACTGTCCATCAAACCTGTTGATAAGGAGGTCATTCTGTGGGGCTCTGGCAGGGCTCATCCTGTTCCTCCTGCACAAAGGAGCAGATGCCGATCCTGCCGAGGGTTTGAGGACCTTCTACGACCCTGCCCAGCTCTCCTGGAGTAACTACCTGTCTCTTGGAATCTAGTCTATGCTCTTGAGATTGTGCTGGGAGACACAGAAAACCTTCTTGCAACAGAAAGTACTGATGTGCCATCCTGGAGGAGTTGGACCACTTGTGCAACCTCTGCAACGTCCAGGTACCGCACCATGCATCAGTAATGTTGATCCAAGACAAAGGAAAAAGTCAGTCAGTAAAAAAATCCGCCGGAAGAGATGAGGAGGGAAAAGTGCCAGTGGCATCAACCTGGAAAACCATCCTGTTTTGGGGTCTGTCTTACTGTTGCCTCTAGTTCACCTGTTGTTTATTTCATTAACAACAAAGCAGCTGAAATGGATTAACACCCCCTGAGCTTCTGAACTGACCACAACAATATCCCAGAAGTTTCACTGATAAGTTGCTATACTCTGATTAAAGAGTGTTCCTCTAATTTATTTGAACAGTGTACATGAAATAAATGTAGTTTTTTCAATCTTATCACACAAATAAGGGTCTATAAGGGAAGCATGACGTGTTTCCAGATAAAACCTCAGACTATGTCAGTGCAGGTCTCTCGTTCTTCCTCCTCAGGTGGAGTTTCTTTCTCCACCTTAGTCCAGCGAAGCTTAAACTGGGACAGTCCCTGGTCCAACATTTTGGCTTCAATCTGTCCAGAGAGAAAACAGACACAGTTTTATGTAAGAGCAGCCTTGTTCTGTTTGGTTCACATGTGGGCCGTGTTAATGTGGGCTGCAACACACAGAAAACAGATATGTAAAGTAAGATATATGTAATTATGTAGTAATAAAAACAGGTGACACAAACAGGTGAGTTAGCTTCAGTGTCGTTAGCGCCTCCTTCAGACAGATATAAGTCAGTGTCCAGCAGGAATCTGACCAGAACTGAAGAAGAGACTTGGACGAGCAGAGAAACGTCTTCACTCCTACAACTTTTTGTCCAGTGACAGAATCAGAATTGATTTTTGTTTTACTGTGAATCCACAGACTGTATAAAGAAGTGGACAAAAGGAGTGTGACACCACCAACAGTTCAGCTTCAGTCAAATAAAGCTCAACGAGGCTAGAGCAGGTTTATGTGGAGCAGAGTTCTGTGAGTATCATAGCAACCAAAGATCCAATCAGGAGCGAGGCTGTTGGAGGTAACGCCCCTTCCCGCCCACACAGCTGGTTTAACAGAGAGTGGGCGCTTAGCAACGCTGTCAATCAAACCTGTTGCTAACACTAGCAGGAGCGACCTCGGGGAAAGAAGGACCTGATGTGTCTGTTATTAATGTTCATATGTTGATTTACAGACACAGACGTGAAATAAAAACCCAGGATCATGTCGAGGGTTAATACGAACATGTCACAGAGAGGAGCCAGAGTCGATGGAGCTGGAAACGCACCTTTGTTCACTTCCTGTTTGGAACACAGCGGCTAGCAGGTTAGCTATGTCGATTTATATATAATATCTACTATTCAAATAAGCTCAGTGCACAGTATCATGTTAGCTAGCACACTGTGTCTCAAAGTTAATAATCACTTTTATTAAAATCAGAAAACAAAATAAACAACCTAAATACCAAAATAAAGACTACCCAATTATGTTTAAATGTAAAATACTTCAGTTTGTGCAGTTTTAATGCTTATTACGCATCAAAATTAGCATTAGCACTAGCATTGAGAGACAAACATGTCTCTTTCTAAACACAGAAGTGTCTCTGGTGAAGTATTCATTTGGTTTGTGTCGTGTTTCGCATCAGTGACATTCACCTGCAGCTCCCTGTCTGACCCTAACCCCCTAACCTCTGACCCCTGACCCCTAACCCACCTGCAGCTCCCTGTCTGACCCTAACCCCCTAACCTCTGACCCCTGACCCCTAACCCACCTGCAGCTCCCTGTCCACTGCCTGATCTTTAAATATTTATTCATTTTATCGTGTCTTGGCAAAAGCTTCATAGAGATAAAACTGCACAGGAAGTAGTGACACTAACAGTGAGGTTGGGGGCGCTGTTGTGCACAGAGTCTATTGTAAAAATCTCTGTTTCTTTCCAAAAATGTGGCATTGTTCTCACCTGCTGCAGGATCTGCTTCTGAACGTCGGCGTTGGTCAGATCGGCCTCACTCTTGAGTCTTAACTTGACTCGACTGGTGGTCTCAATCTTGTCTCAAAGTGCCACTCGTCCCGGGACTGAAGTGCCACTCGTCCCGGGACTTGAAGTGCCACTCGTCCCGGGACTTGAAGTGCCACTCGTCCCGGGACTTGAAGTGCCACTCGTCTCGGGACTTGAAGTGCCACTCGTCCCGGGACTTGAAGTGCCACTCGTCCCGGGACTTGGCGTTGAAGCTGCCGAGCTGGACCCCTGCCCGTTACAGATGAAGGGGATCTTGTCGTTACAGGAGCCTCGGAACCACGTCTCAGTCTTCAGGTCAATCATGGCACAGTGGAACGAGGCTGATGTGTTGAGAGTAATAGTTCATTTCGTTGCTCCACATGAAGGTGGAGAAGGTGGAGAAGGTGCTGTCCGACCAGTTTGTCCACGTGTGTCGATAGAGGCCGATCCAGGATTCTGCGGTGATCAGGTCTTTAATGTTGGTGTTTTCCTTCAGGTTTGTCACTGTGGGCAGGTCCATGTGGTTCAGTCTGCAGTCGTCCTGACTCTCGTTCCATGTGTTAGTGGAATTAAAAAATACAGAACCAGCTGAAGCTGTAAAACAGACAGACGCAGGTTTAAAATGTTCACATTATCTTAAAGGTTCACTCAACCTGCTTGTCTCCATGGAGATGTTGGTGTGTTCCTAGAATATATCACAGTATGGTATTTCACTTAACTGTGAAGTGTTTTCTTTGCTAAAAATATCTTGAAAAATTTACATTTGTGCTGTAAACCTGCTCACCC
Organism: Periophthalmus modestus; assembly: GCA_019594935.1. Classification (NCBI taxonomy): domain Eukaryota; kingdom Metazoa; phylum Chordata; class Actinopteri; order Gobiiformes; family Gobiidae; genus Periophthalmus; species Periophthalmus modestus. The sequence continues at coordinate 30,818,551 of JAIEZT010001318.1, forward strand.
CTCCACAGATCTGACAAGTAACTTGTTCTGGAGACGTCTTGTCTTTATAGAGAAGTTTGATGTAATAATGTGGAACATTCCGGGCAAATGATTGCACCTCCATAAAGAAAAGCAGGTGGTGGACACTACTGATACTTTGCAGCTGATGTTATCAACATTCCCTGGGGTGTGTGATGTTAGCCAGAGGCACTGCTCTGTCTGAAGCTCTGTTCCTCAAGTTAGACTTTAATCTGAGTTTTGTGTTAATCTGACCATAAAGAGCCGACTTATCTGAACTACATCTGGTGATGTTCTGTTAAACAAATAACATTACAGTCACAAGCTAGTTAGCATTAGCATTAGCATTAGCTAACAGTTTTTCACTCTCACCTTTTTGTGTAAAATGAAACTCTGAAACTGGACCATGAGCTCTTTAAATACATTTTTTTTTTTTCAAATTTTCATGATGTCACTGCAAAGTATCAAGAGCTGAAAAGTTAATCCAAGTTACTTTTAATAAGAAAAGATCCGTACCATTGGTGCAGACTTTAGAAATCGGCGATGAACAGCTTGTGTCGTCCCAATATCCGTCCGTCAGCATTTTCACACAGACCCGATTCTCTGCCCGCCGCTGGGAGGTAGTCGGGGTTGGCGGGTCCCCATCTGGTGAAGGTGGTGCTGCTGAGGTCTACATTACCTTCAGACCACTTCCCACTTTGTCATATCGTCAAACAGACCGATCCAGGCTAAAACTGACCCCGTAACGTCACTGAAAAGTAACTCCATGTCTGCAGAGCTTGTTATAGTGGCCAGGTCAAAGTGGTGCTCCCTGCAGAACGCCTGAGCCTCAAACCAGGTCTTATTCTCCTTATACATGATGTATGATGGACTCACCGTGCTGCACAGGGCTGTAGAGACAGAGACATGTGTTAGTGAAATACAAGAGAGAGGTTAAAACAATTAGGAAACAACTTTATTATTCAAATCCTTGCCCTAAAGATTATATTTTAAATGTCCTATATTACGCACAATTAACTCTTGTAGCTTTAATCCATGTTCTAACACTGTTACCACTCCTCCTCAAAAACAGACCTGGAGTTGTGTTTTGTTTCATTCACATGTTTGAGTAACATTTTATTATTAGTCTGTAACATCTGCAAAGCTCAAAATGCTCTGTTCCACCTTGTGATGTCATCAAGTGGTAGTTTTCAAGCTAACAGCTCCTTTTACCTTTAAATCGAGATCGGCAACTCCAAGGCTGAAATGATCCAGATGATTCTAGTGACGGTTTATGTTACATTGTGCTAATGTCAATAAAAGATGAAATCCGTCTCAAATGTAGTTTTATTAATGTTTATTTGTGTATTTATTTGTTCATTTATTAGGTTGGGACATAAACACACTGGATTATAGCCAAAGGATCATTTCCAAAAGGCTGGGGTCACAAGGGGGTCAAAATAAAATTACACAGTCTCCATTATTTCTGTCAGTTTGGCTCAAGACACTTACATTTTATATCCACTCCCTTCATATTTTGCCCAAACAAATACGTCTCTATAGAAAAAAGTTCAAATCACATTTCCTCTGGACGTGGTCAAACCAAACACGCTCCATCTACACTTTTTCATTTGAGCTTTTAAAAGAAACAGTACGGGACATTCTCTCAGGGTTAGAGGCGATTAAAAGATATAAGATTTGCCTTTATTATTAGTCCCACAGTGGGGAATTCAGTATTGCACCGCACAGTTAAAGAACAGAAGGAAAATGGTTCAAGCAATACAACAATATATAGATAAAAAGCTTAAATAATTTAAAAATAAGAGTTAAAAACAGCACAAACTGAAATAATCTACATTTAAAAATGATCAAATAGTCTTCACATGAATCAGTTTTTATTTTAAATTGTTGTTTCTTTTATATTTTACACTTTTAATAACTGTTAGCATTAGCATTGAGACACAGTGAGCTAGCTCGCGTGCTCCTGTGGACAGAGCCTGTTCCTGGAGCATTGACAGGTTTGTTTTACTCACTTATAAATGTTTGATAATTAGACTTAAACAGCACATAGGTCTGATACTTTTACAGCAAATAAAAATCTAAAACGTCACAAAAAGTGAGTCTTACCTGTGATGAAAAACAGTATCATGATGATGAGTTTAAAATAAAAGAACCATTTAAAGTGCAGACTCTGCGACTCCCCTCTCAGTGTAAAAGTCAGTTCATCTGGGCCTTTGTTTTGTTCAGTATATCCCACCCTCTGTAGAATCATGCAAATCATTTTTATGCAAAATTTTATATGCAAAAAACACATAAAATTACCTATGAAATGTCACATTCAGACTGTTACTGTCCCAAACACTTCCTCCATAGAGCTCGTGTATTTGAATAGATGTGGTGCAGATTTTAGGACTCGTCGATGAACAGTCTGCGTTGTCTCAAACCTGCTTCTCAAACGCCGTTGAGGCTGATGAGGAAACAACAACAGAGATTGCACGACAAGTATTTTTGGACAGCACAAGTCGTACACAAGGTGATTCAAAGTGCTTTACAGAATAAGAAAGACATTAAAATCACACAAATCAAAACATAAATAATCACAAATAATCATCATAAAATTAACATTAAAGGAAAAAAGTGCAGAATAAAACCCTTTCAGTCCCATGCAGCTAAACAGAACCGTTTGAGTCTGGATTTAAACATTGTCAAAGTCGAGGCCTGTCTCACATCTTCAGACTGTTCCAGGTTTTAGCTGCACAAAACTGAAACTCTGATTCTCCAGGTTTAGTCCTGACTCTGGGACCAGCAGGAGGCAGATCCCTGAAATCCCCAGAGTGTGAGATGGTTCATATGGCACTAACAAACCTCTTATATCGCTCCTTCATCTCCTGTTTATAACTTTATCCTCATACCCAAAGCAAACAACGGAAACAAAGAGAACAATGGAGCTAGCCAGTAGGCTCATTTAGGCTGAATGATTATGCTCAGGACTCAGGCTCAGTTCACACTTCGTGTGACTCAATAGACCTAGACTACAAACAGAAACTGTAAACAACAGGTGTTTAAAGTTTCAGTGTCGTTAGCGCCTCCTTCAGACAGATAAAAGACAGTGTCCAGCAGGAATCTGACCAGATCTGAAGAACAGACTTGGACGAGCAGAGAAACATCTTCACTCCTACAACTTTTCGTCCAATTGACAGATTTTACTTTTGGCTTTTACTAACTTATTTATCCTTTATACTACTACTCTACTTTATACCACGTGACACTGAGATGTGCTTTTGACGACAAAATAGTGACTGACATTTTGATTTACATAAAAACGTAGATCGATTTAGCAATGAAATAAAAACATAAAAACAGCTGATCTAAAGTATCTGTGTGTGGATGTGTGTCGTCTGTAGATCACAACTGAACCTGTTTTGCCAGAGCCTTAAACTGCACAGAGACGACCACAGACAAGTGTTTTTTTGACCTTTATTTTAAATTTACATGAAAGGAAATGATTTATGTAATGAAAAAAAACAAACAAAAAACCCTGTAGTCCACGTGTTAAAGAAACCAAAGAGGCTACTGCTTTGAATACATGAACTTTGAAGTACAGTATTTCCAATGAGGACACGTCCACTACATGGTTAAAACGCTCAAAAACTCTATATTTTTGGAATTTGCCAGAAAAAATAAAATAATACCATTCCTGTTTTTGGGGTCTGTCTTAACTGTTGCCTCTAGTTCACCTGTTGTTTATTTCATTAACAACAAAGCAGCTGAAACGGATTAACACCCCCTGAGCTTCTGAACTGACCACAACAATATCCCAGAAGTTTCACTGATAAGTTTGCTATACTCTGATTAAAGAGTGTTCCTCTAATTTATTTGAGCCGTGTACATGAAATAAATTTAGTTTTTTTTTCCGATCTAATCACATACAGGTCTATAAGGGAAGCATGACGTGTTTCCAGATAAAACCTCAGACTATGTCAGTGCAGGTCTCTCGTTCTTCCTCTTCAGCTGGAGTCTCTTTCTCCACCTTAGTCCAGCGAAGCTTAAACTGGGACAGTCCCTGGTCCAACATTTTGGCTTCAATCTGTCCAGAGAGAAAACAGACACAGTTTTATGTAAGAGCAGCCTTGTTCTGTTTGGTTCACATGTGGGCTGGGCCGTGTTAATGTGGGCTGCAACACACAGAAAACAGATATGTAAAGTAAGATATATGTAATTATGTAGTAATAAAAACAGGTGACACAAACAGGTGAGTTAGCTTCAGTGTCGTTAGCGCCTCCTTCAGACAGATATAAGTCAGTGTCCAGCAGGAATCTGACCAGAACTGAAGAAGAGACTTGGACAAGCAGAGAAACATCTTCACTCCTACAACTTTTGGCCAGTGACAGAATCAGAATTGATTTTTTTTTTCTCTATGAATCCACAGACTGTATAAAGAATGTGGACAAAAGGAGTGAGACCCACCAAACAGTTCAGCTTCAGTCAAATAAAGCTCAACGAGGCTAGAGCAGGTATTATGTGTACTCATCAGAGTTCTGTGCAGTATCATAGCAACCAAAGATCCAATCAGGAGCGAGGCTGTTGGAGGTAACGCCCTCTTCCCGCCCACACAGCTGTTTAGGCAGCAGAGAGTGGGCGCTTAGCACGCGCTGTCACCAATCAAACCTTTTGCTAACCCTAGAAGGAGTCGACCATCGAGGACAGAAGGACCTGATGTGTCTGTTATTAATGTTCATATGTTGAATTTACAGACAAAGTGAAATCAAAAACCCCCATGATCATGTAGGGGTTAAATACGAACATTTCACAGAGCGGAGCCGGGAGTCGATGGAGCTGGAAACGCACCTTGTTTCATTCACTGTCCTGTTTGGAACACAGCGGCTACAGCCAGTTAGCTATGTCCATTTTATATATACACAATCTACGATTCAACATAGGGCTCAGTGCACAGTATCAAATGTTACTTGTGAGACACCAGTGGGTGCTAGCTAACAATCACTTTTATATAAAATCAGAAAACACAATAAAACAACCTAAATACCAAAAAATAAAGACTACCCAATTATTTTTAATGTAAAATACTTCAGTTTGTGCAGTTTTAATGATATATTAATTATCATCAAATTAGTATTAGCATTAGCATTAGCATTGAGACACAAACATGTCTCTTTCTAAACACAGAAGTGTCTCTGGTGAAGTATCATTTTGACGTTTTGTGTCGTGTTTCGCTGCATCCAGTGACATCACCTGCAGCTACCCTTGTCTGACCCTAACCCCCTAACCTTTGACCTGAACCCCTGACCGCCTAACCCACCTGCAGCCTCCCTGTCGAATGACCCTAACACCCAACCTTCCTAACTCGGACCACTGGGACCCCCCTACCCACCTGAATCAGCTCCCTGCAGTCTTCCACTGCTATGTGAACCTTTCAATATTTATTCATTTTATGTTCTCGGGCAAAAGCTTCATAGAGAATAAAAACTGCAACAGGAAGTAGGTGACACTAACCAGTGAGGGTTGGGGGGACGCCTGTTGGTGCCCAACAGAATCTATTGATAAAATAAATCTCTGTTTCTTTCCAAACAATTGCTGCGGCCGCATTGTTCTACATGCCTGACAGGATCCTAGTTTCTCTGTCCGGCTGCTGGGATCTGCTTCAGACTCATCTTGAGTCAAGAACTTGACTCGGCTTTGTCAATCGCCGTCACAAACTGCCTGCATCAGTTCTTTGTCACGGGATACGAGTCTCGAAGCTGCCACTACTCTGTCCCTGGGACTCTTGGAAATGACACTCGTCCTGGAACTTGAAGTGCCCACTGTCCCGAAGAGTTGAAGCTGCCACTGTCCGCCGGAACTTGACAAGCCAGTGCACTAAATGTCGACTTGAAGCCTGCCAGCTGGTCCCTGGCGACCTTGGGCGTTTTTTGACACAAGCTGCCGAGCCTAGGACCTGACCTCGTTACAATGAAGCATATCGATCTTGTCTTCAGACGTTACAGAGATGCCATCGGATCCACATGTCCCAGTCAACGGGGGTCAATGTGTGGCACTAGATGGGAACGGAGGCTGATGGACGTTAACTGGAGTCACCCCTTAGTTCCCTTTGGTTGTTGCCACAGGATAGCTTGAAGAAGGTGGAGAAGGTGCTGGTCCTCGACCAGTTTGTCCACCTGTGATCATTGTCTATACGAGGGATCGAACCAGGATGCCGTGATCCAGGATTCTGCCACCCCCCCCGATGTCAGGTCCCTTTAAGTGTTGTTTTGTTTTACCGAGGCAGCGTTTTTGTCATTCAGGTGTTGTCACTGTGGGCGCAGGGTCCATGTGGTTCAGTCTGCAGTCGTTCTCGACTCTTCGTTCCATGTGTTAGTGGGAATTTAAAAAATACAGAACCAGCTGAAGCTGTATAAAACACAGACAGCACAGCAGGTTTAAAATGACTTTATTCACATTATCTTAAAGCGTCTCACTCATCCAACCTGCTTGTCTCCATGGAGATGTTTTGTGTGTTCCTTACGAATATATCACAGTATGTGGTATTTCCTCACTTAACTGTGAAGTGTTTTCTTTGCTAAAAATATCTCAAACAAAACAACTTACATTTTCCTTTGTCTGCTGTAAACCTGATCAACCCTACTCCACAGATCTGACATGGCAACTTGTTTGGGATCCGTCTATGTCTTTTAGCAAAGTTGTATGTAATAATGTGGATACATTCGGGCAAATGAGTTGCACCTCCATAAAGCGAAGCAGGTGGTGGACACTACTGATTACTTTAGCAAGACCTGATAGTATTAACCATTACCTTGGACCTTTAGAGGAGGGCTGGTGAGTTGCTTAAGCAGAGGCACTGATTTCTCTGTCTGGAAGCCTCGTTCCTCAAGTTAGACTTTAATTTCTCGAGTTTTGTTATGTTCTCAATCTGATCCATAAAGATTTCCCAAAGTGTAGCCGTACTATGCTTTACTCTGAAACTATCATCTGGTTACTTGTGCCTGTTTAAACAAATAACATACAGGTTCTACCGAAGTCCGCCTAGCATCCCTAGCTTAGCCAGCATGCGCCGGTCTTTTTTCAATTGGACGTCACTCTCACCTCTTTTTTGTGTAAATATCCATAACTCCTAAACACGACCCATCCCCCTCTCGTAGACTCCCGGCCTGCCAAACCTCATCTAAGCTTCTTCTTTAAAAAACCTAAAACTTAAAACCTTACAATTTTAAGTAACATGCATGCTTTTTTTCCTCTTGCCGTACTGCTGTTCATGTGGCCAATCAGAGTTACAGTGCTAAGAAAACCTCCAGATGATGTCACTTGCCCAAAGTATTCGCAAGAGCTGCAAAAGTTATCCAAGTTCTTTAACTAAGAACATGATCACGGACCATTGCGTTGCCGACTTGTAGAAAGCGTGCGCATTTTCACAGCTTGTGTAGATCCCGATTCTGTCTCTGGTGAGGGGGATTTTCAACGGGACGGGAATTACTCTGACGCTGCTGGAAGCCGTTAGTCGGGCGGTTTATGGCCGGCCGTCCACACACATACTGTTGAATGGCTGGTGCTGCTGCTGAGGGGCGTCTCAATTTACTTTCAGACAACCACTTCCATTTTGTCATATCGTCAAACTAGAACCGAAATCCCCAAGCAAACCCAACCTTGTAGCCGAGTATTCATCAGCTAACGTCCAACATTCCGGCAGAGACTTGTTATAGTGGCCCGTCAAAAAGTGCGTGCTCCCCTGCAGAACAAAACGCCTGAGCCTCAACCCAGGTTTACGTTCCTCAGTACACATGGTATGAGGGACTCACCGGTGCCCCCCGGCAGTGCTGGACAAGGCTTGGTCAGAGACAGCGACATAGTGTTAGTGGAATATACACTCGACGACGGAGGGTTAAAGCAATTAGGCAGGAACAACTTTATATATTCAAATCCTAAATCCCAATATTTGGGCCTACAAGACTATATTGTCGTATGTGTCGATAGTCAGAACTAGGCCTCTGGAACCAAAATATGCGCGGCACTCGGGACAGTTTAAAAACAGTGGTTTATTTACAATACAGTGAGAAACAATGGTGACTAGTGGTGCTGCGGCGTGCCGAGGTAAGGCCAACAACAGGTCGCGTAAGAAATGGGGGGGGGGGCGCCCCCTTTCGTCCCGCTGAGCCGTGGGATGCGGGCGAGACCAGCAGACGTGGAGGCTTGAGCATGACGACGCCAAGGACCAGGTGGGGATGAGGACGCGCAGGTACAGCGGCGAGCGATGACTATGAGAGGGAGCCAGGACGAGGACCCCAGGTGCAAAGCGTGGAATGGAATCACCGAGATCCAAGAGGTGCGGTAGAAAGCCGGAAACGTGCACAGTGTACCGAAAGGAAAGGAGCACGAGCTGCGATCGAGCCCGAGCTAGTGACAAGGACGGAGCAAGAGACCTTCCGCGGAATCGTGGGTCTGAGCGGAGGCGAAAAATCGGAAGCGTAAGTAAAGGCCTAAGGCAAAAATAACAATACAGGTAAAGTAGCTATGAGCAATTCACCAGCGTGTGTACGTGCGCAAGGTTCCCTGGCGGTCGGCTGGTAATGTCTCCTGTTGCCTTCTTATAGTCAAGCAGGTGGTGGATGATTGATTGACGTTTGATGAGTCCCAGGTGCCCACTTTGGTTAGTGGCCAGAAGCGCTCCGCCCACGACCGCGCAATTGACGAGCCAGACCAAGTGAGGTATACCTAGGCGAGAAGAAACAGGGCAGGAGTCACAACGTGATCAGTGACACTTATTTTCAAGGGCCTATATTACGTCGACATAACTCTTGTAGCTGTTAATTTTAATCACATGTTCTAACACTGTTACCTGCCTCAAAAAATGCTCTGTTCCACCTGTGATGGAATGTCATTCAAGTGGTATTTTTAAAAAAGCCCCCCCTAACGCCCACCTAAAAATAAACCAGCTCTTTTTAACCCTTTAAATTGAAGATCAGCCAATTCCAAGGCCTGAAAGATCCCAATTATTTAGTTGAGGTTTATGTGTATGAATGGTGTGTGAAATGCAGCGCGAAGCAACTTCCTGTATTAAAACACCACACTGACATCATCAATATGAAGAACAGAGTGTTTTTGCGTGTAGAGAAGAACTCATCCTACCATATGCAGGGCCTCACTCTCTTCAACTAAAACACTGTTAACATTGTTTTAGTGAAGAGAGTAGAAAGAGTTTTAGATTTGACGTAACTTACTGTTCATAACTTGTACTTCTGGTCTCAGTTGGACCGAGAGCCTTATTGGTGATGCGTTCCACTTCGTTCCACACTACTGCGAATGCAGCGATATCTTGGGAATTTTTTCTTCCAACTCAGAAAAACAAAAAAAAAAAAAAAACTCTGCAAAAAACATGTCAGAGCCTGGAGTTTAGGCAAATCCAACATGTCTCGCCCTGCGTTTGGACAAAGTTTGATGTCAACAGTTCAAATACTGATCGTACTTTGTCCCTTTGACTTTAAGCGCTACTGAGCCCAGTTATAAATGGCTGAAAATGCTTGATATGCTAATGTTGCTAACATGTTACACTGGCCGGCGTATGATCACAAAAGTGCAAGTAATTGTTTATTTATTCATTATTAGGGTGGGAGCATATAAACACACTGGCGCGATATAGACCCAAAGGATAATTTCCAAGAGAGTTGGGCAGTCAAACAAGGGTCAAAATAAATATGCACAGTCTCCATTATTTCAGACTCAGTTCGGCCCCAGTCAAGATGCTATATATATCAACTCCGTCAATTTTGCCAAACAAATATGTCTCTATAAAAAAGTTTAAATACACATTCCTCTGTAGATGGAGCATGTTGGTTTGACCATGACCAGTTTTTCATTTGAGCTTTAAAAGATCTGTACGGCGACATTCTCTCAGGGGTAGAGACGATTAAACCAACACCAACAGAAAATAATACTCCATATAAAAATGTACCGAGAATAACATTTTTAATTTGAATGGTGTTTCTTTTATATTTTACTGTTTTAATAACTGGGTTAGCATTAGCAATTGAGAGTGCTGCTGATGGCAGAGCCCGGTTCCTCAGCTGAGTTTGATATGTATTGGTCGCATATAAAAGCTCCAATAATTAGACTTAAAAACAGCACAGTAGTTCTATAACTTTTTACGAGCAAAGAAAAATCCTAAGAACGTCACGAAAAGTGTGAGTCTGATACTGTGGATGAACCAAGCTAGCAAGTTAGTCATGATGATGATTTTAAAAATAAAATACAAGAAGCATTTTTTAAGTGGGCAGACTACTGCGGGGGGGGGACGCCCTCTCAGCGTGTAAAGTCAGTTCAATTCTTGGGCCTTTGGTTTTTTTTTAATTCAGTATATCCGCACCCTCTGTAGAATCATGCCAAACCTTATATGCAAAAAAAAACATAAAATGACCTATGCGAGTGCGTTCCGACTGTCTACGGTCTCCAAACATTTTCCTCACCGACGCTCGGCTATTTGAATAGAGTTCTGTTTGGACTGACAAAAACACACAAAGCCCATGCGTTCTTCAGAAGGGGTAAAAACTCATTATGGAAACAAGAACCTGTTCAAACTTTTTAGTGCCTACTGACATATTTCAAAGTCTTAATATTACATCACGACATGTAACTGCCGTAAACAGTGGCTGGAAAGAGAAGAAATATTTGCGCCCAATAAAAAGCCAGTATGAATAATAAAAGTATTTGGGCTGTGAGCGGTGTGCAGTAAAAACAGTTCATGATGCAATTTTTACCTCAAGATTTTTGAAATATCCAGTCTCAATGTACGTCAAGGTTAAAGGTACAGTCCACAACCTGATAGTGTCTAGTACGGAGATGTTGGTGTGTTCCCTAAAATATCATCCACAATATGGTATGTAATGTCTTCAATGCCATATTTAAGTTTCCTTTGTTAAAAAATAGTTCTTAAAAAACATGCATTTTGCTGTTAAAGTCTGGCCTCATCTCTCCACAGATGTGACAGTAACTGGGGCCTGGAGGGCGTCTTGTCTTCATCGAAATAGCACGACGGTTTGGTTGTAATTCCACATTTAAAAATCCACGGCAAATCATACCAAGAGAAGCAGGTGGGCGGACCCATTGACACTTTGACGACTGGTTGTCGACAATTCTGCAGGGTTGCTGATGTTAGCCAGAAGCACTGCCTCTGTCTGCAGCCTGTTACTACTGTTTAGACTTTAATCTGAGCTTTGTTTCAACAAATACTGACCATAAAGACCGACTTATTCTGAACTAAACAGGTGATTGTTTTTTTAATGCTGTAGTTAAACAAGTCCCGCTCTCAAAAACACCTCACAGTCACAAGCCGACGTAGCATTAGCCATTAGCATGCATTAGACAAAAGTTTTTCAATTAATCACTTCACCTTTTTCTTTCAAAATCAAAATCCCTAACCGGGACCATGACAAGCTCAGATTGAACCCCGTCTGAGAGACTGATGTGGAAACAACATCGGAGCAGTGACGGCGAAAAAAAGAAACACAAAAAAAAAAGCGAGTTATTTTATTGTACAGCCACACTTCGTACATAAGAGTAATTCAAAGTTGATTTATTGAAATAAGACAGGACGTTTTTTTAAAACTCATAAATACAGCAAATCAAAACCGTAAATAATCATCCATAAAATTAACATTAAATGAAGGAAACAGATGCAGAAATAAAACCTTTACAAACCCTTCAGCATCTGCACAATCTAAATTAGAACCGTCTGAGAGTCTAAATGAAGTATTATTTATTCAGCCAACACTTGTCCAAGTTCTCCCACTTAAAAAACTTGAGAAAGGTCTGTAATTTTCATCCCCAAGTTTACTTCAACTGTGAGAGACAGAACGAGAAAAAATCATATATTATATATCCGAACACATCACGTCCTGATTTTAAAGCAATTTACATGGCCCCAGATATCTTTACCTTTGCACTGATCAGCGTCGTCACACTTCTTCACTCCTACAACCTTTTTGTCAGTTGGACAGGTTTTTACTTTGGCTTAGATCCCAACTGAAACTTTTGCATGAGCCTTAAACCCTGCACCGAGACGACACAACAATTTTTTTTAACTTTAATTTAAATTTACATAAAACAAGGAAATGATTTATGTAAATGAAACAACCAAAAAAAACAAAATAGTGTGTCTATGTGTTTATGTTAAATAAACCCAAGAGAGGCAACTGCGTTGAAGACCTGAACATTTGAAGGATATGTATTTCCAATGCGGACACGTCCATTAGGACATGGTTTAAACGCTCAAAAACTCTATATTTTTGGGAATTGGCCAGAAAAATAAAATAATCAACAGGCATTTATCAGAGCTCACAATGAAAACACACATCAGGAGAACAACAGGAGCTGAAAAAGAACTACTCAACCTTCAGGAACATCCTTCAAGAAACTGGTAGAGAACGAAACATGCTCTCGAGATGATCTTGTTCTGGGCTTTTTTTTTAACTTCTATACCGATGCTTTTAATAATAGTTTTCATTTTCTTTGTTGTCAGTCTCAGATGAAGTAAAGAAGTGGACTGAGTGAGTGTGACGCCAACCCACAGAGATCAGTCAAATGAAGGCTCATCGAGTGCGAGGAGAGCAGTATAACGATGAATTTGAAGCAGAGTTCCAAATTGGAATTCCTGACCATCAGGTATCATAGCAACCCAAAGAGCAATCAGGAGGCGAGTCATGTTGAAGGTAACCTCCTACCTAAAACCATTAGTGCGGAGCGCTCTTGGCAACACTGTCAACTCAAACCTGTTGATAACGATAGTGGGAGACGTCGGGGAAAAGGAAGGACCTGATTCAAACATGTGTTGTTATTAATGTGTTCAAATGTTTGATTTACAGACACAAATAGTGAAATAGAAAAAACCAGGATCATGTAGAGCAGTGGCCCCAACCACCGGGCCAGGAAAAATGCGTAACGGAACGGTACCGGTCCTGGCCCGGTTACCGGTCCGTTACGCATCATTTTCTACCACAAAAACAGAAAAAAAAAAAAAATTCTTCCAACAAAAACAGAGCAAATCAGTTATACAAAGACTGCTATTCTTCACGAAGTGACTTTAAATAACCCTCCCATTCCTCATGACACAATAATAAGCTCGTCCGTAGATATATAAATAAAAATCCTGATGTAGAAAATCGCCACATAATCCATTTTTGATAACGGCGAGTTTACTATATCTGTGTAGTGTGTGTTGTGGTCAGTTGGTCGGGGCCGCACAAGAGTCGAGCGCATCAGGGCCGTGGTCGCGAGGGGGAAGGAGCTTGTGAGTCGAGCGACACAAACAGCGAAGCAAAGAGAAAAAATGTTGTGTTGAAATATTACGGTTTCGGACATGATCGCAATTCTGAAATGTTGATGGATATAACGTTTCTTATAAATGTATTGTGGCATTCAGAATATTATTTGGAAGGGATATTTAACGTACGAAGCGACAGCATAAGTAGGAGGGCCCCCCACCTGTTGATGTGAACGGTCCACGGTGATTAAAAAGGGTGGGGAACCATGATGTAGAGGGGTTATACGAACATTAAGACCAAAATGACGAGTTGACAGCAGCAGGTGCAGGAAGAGAGGGGACCGAGTTTACAGCAGAAAGTGACTTGGAGCCAGAGTCGATGGAGCAGGACGTGCCATGATCATCCTGGTTAGGAAAGTAGAAAGGTTAGCGCTGTCCATTATATAAAAATAGCCTCATATGTCTTTTGCTTTTTGGCTTGTGTTTTGTGGTCATGTTGTTGGTAATTGAACATAACAAGGATGAAAATGTGAACTTTCATTGCTCTAAATCCGAGGACCTCCATGCAGACCTCAACCAGGCTGAACCTCCAACCACCCGTCCCTCACCATGTGAATTGTCATTATTAGGCTATTTATGAGGTTTGTAGTGTCTTTGTAATGTCAAACAGTGTAAGTTTTTTTGTACTTTAGGGACCGTGGATGGAGACGCTACGCACATGAGTTTGTGCTGGGTGGAGGGTCCTGCAGCAGAGCCGACTCAAAATCCGGGCTGTTAATGTTGAAGCTGCTGTGGACAAACATT
>JAIEZT010001318.1:30832691-30895959 GCA_019594935.1 Periophthalmus modestus
CGCCAAAAACCTGCATTATTTGTGTCACGTGATCAGACCAGAGAGTGTCACGTCACAGCGTTTAGCTCTAAGCGAATAAAGCTCATCGCGGCTAGCAGTTATAGCGGCTAATCTGGAGTCGAGTTCCATATTTGGAATTCCAGCAACAAAAGAGCCAATCAGGGAGCGAGGCTGTTGAAGGTACAGCCCTGCATAGCAAACGCTGTCAATCAGCCTGTTGCTAAAAACGCTAGCAGGAGTGACATCGGAAAGAAGGCGCCCTGATTTGTCTGTTTTTACTATATTCATGTCTGATTTATGAGTAAATATCGAAATAAAAACCCCAGGATCATGTAGAGGTTAATACTAACATTTAGACCCAAATGAGTTCTGACAGCAGCAGGGACAGAGAGACTCAAAACTCAAATAACTAAAGAAAATTTTTTTTTTTATTAATAAATAAATAAATACAAAAAAAAAACAAAAGCAAACTCAAATAACTCAAAAAAAAAATAAAATAATCACCTCAAAATAACAATAAAACAGAACAAAAAAAAAACAAAAAAAACAAACAAAACTCAAAATTAAAAAAATATAAAAATAAAAATAAAAAATCAACTCAAAATAACAATAAAAAAAAGAAAACAACTCAAAATTAAAAAAAAGTTAAATTAAAAAAAACAAAAAAAAACTCCAAATAACAAATAAATAAATAAATAAGGAATAAAATGATAAAAAATAAAAACTCAAACAAATGAACTCCAGGATCATGTAGAGGTTAATACGAACATTTAAGACCAAATGACGAGTCTGACAGCAGCAGGACACAGTTTTTCAATAGAAAGTGAACTGGAGCCAGAGTTGATGGAGCTAGAAGCGCGCGCATGATCACTTTTTCCTCCATTTGGAACGTTAGCTATGTCTTTTATATATATTGTTTTTCTGGACTATGCGTCGCTCTGGAGCATAAGTCGCACCAGCCCAAAAATGCAAAACAATGAAGAAAAAAGTTTTACAAAGTCTGAGACCAAGAACAGACATTTTATCTTTAAACTCAAGTTACAATAATAAATAATAAATAAATAAATAAATAAATAAATAGATAGATAGATAGATAGATAGATAGATAGATAGATAGATAGATAGATAGATAGATAGATAGATAGATAGATAGATAGATAGATAGATAGATAGATAGATAGATAATGTGGAAGAATAGGCTGAATGTCAGTACATCACACTAACATAACACATTTATATTTATTCAGCTCCATGAAGCACAGACAGAACTGAACATGTGAGCTCACTCCAAATCACTAAATTTTTGTTCAGTCTTTCTCAGATGTTTTTTAAATTACCGTAGAGTTGAAATTTTTAAATTTCAGTGGAACAGGACGAGTAGATACAATAATAATACAGACAATAATGAAGATTTGAAATGAGTCACACCCTTGGACAAACTATGAAAAAAGTGACACTTATAGTCCAGTGATATCTCCCCGTGTGCCTCACAGACTCGTCCACCATCTTGTTTCGTGCTTGTGTCTGAACTCGTCCTGGGGAAACAGCAGGGGACGTGTAGGGACGGTTATAGAGCTCTATATACAGTATCCAGGACATACTTGTGCCTCATTAGACTGAGGAAGTGGGTTAGCAGAAACAGGCAGATTTTCACGTCTACATCAGAGCGAGGCGTCGTTTTGATCTTTGGACGATGTTTTGACCATATGGAGCCGTGTGGTGTGGGGTTTGGCACAGTGGGTGTAGCTCATATTGTGTCGACAGTGTTGTTAACATCTTTGAGTTGATAGATTTATAATGTTTAGGAAGACAAAGACACGGTTATTGAAATATCTCAGTTTACGTTACTGCTTTTATAATAATTGTGTGTAGTTCAGGGTGGACACCTTTTGTTGTTGTTAATGTCACTGTTTTGTACGTGACACTTTGTTCCGATACCAACAAGTCGATTTGAAGGTTCCATTGGTCAGTTACGGGTCGGTTTTGGAGACCAGAGAGTGTCCAAAAGTCCACACTATTCCCTACAGGGGTCACGCAGTTTTTAGTGGTGTCCAAATGACCCATGAGTGAAAAAATTGTGCACTTCCAGCTCCATCGACCGTGGCTCCAATTCAATTTACATAGAAAAACTGTGGACTTAACCCTTAAAACTGTGGCCTTAACGCTTAAAACTGTGGACTTAACCCTTAAAACTGTGGCCTTAACCCTTAAAACTGTGGACTTAACCCTTAAAACTGTGGACTTAACCCTTAAAACTGTGGACTTAACTCTTAAACCTGTGGACTTACCCTTTAAAATTGTGGACTTAACCCTTAAAACTGTGGACTTAACCCTGAAAACCGTGGACTTAACTCTTAAACCTGTGGACTTACCCTTTAAAATTGTGGACTTAACCCTTAAAACTAGGAACTTAACCCTGAAAACCGTGAACTTAACTCATAAAACTATGGACTTAACCCTGAAAACCGTGAACTTAACTCATAAAACTGTGGACTTAACCCTTAAAACCTTGGACTTAACCCTTAAACCTGTGGACTTACCCCTTAAAATTCTGGACTTAACTCTTAAAATCGTGGACTTAACCCTTAAAACTGTGGACTTAACCCCTTTTTCCAATCCAAATGTAAACACATGGGGGAAATATATATATACATATATATTTATAATCTTGTGGCCAAAGCTCTTTGGGCAGGAGATCTGGTCCCATCCTGATGCAGCAGGGACAGATATGTAAATAACAAATACTACAGAGCGAAATAAGGCGAGAATAATGCATTTTAAAGATGACAAAGTAACACACAGCAGCGTAAACAGTGACAGGCTTTAGGCTTTTGTAATATCGTCTGTCTCCTGAAATCCATCCGCTCACGTTAGACTCATCCAGAGCTGCAGGCGCACGCTGAGGATCTGTGTGTGTGTGTGTGTGTGTCTAAAGGGACCTCAGCTCCGCACAAACACACTCAGCCTGTTCCACTGTGACAGGTGAGACAGGTGAGACAGGTGAGACAGGTGAGACAGGTGAGACAGGTGGGACAGGTACAACAGGTGCAACAGGTGCGACAGGTGGGACAGGTACAACAGGTGCAACAGGTACAACAGGTGCGACAGGTGCGACAGGTACAACAGGTGGGAAAGGTACGACAGGTGGGACAAGTGCAACAGGTGCAACAGATGCGACAGGTGGGACAGATATGACAGGTGCAACAGGTATGACAGGTGGGACACGTGCAACAGGTGCGACAGGTGGGACAGGTACAATAGGTACGACAGGTGCGATAGGTACGACAGGTGGGACAGGTACAACAGGTGGGACAGGTGCAACAGATGCGACAGGTGGGACAGGTACGACAGCTGCGACAGGTGGGACAGGTGCAACAGATGCGACAGGTGGGACAGGTACGACAGGTGCAACAGGTGGGACAGGTACGACAGGAGGGACAAGTGCAACACCACAGGTACGACAGGTGCGACAGGTGCGACAGGTGCGACAGGTGCGACAGGTCATAAAAGTTCGCTCTACTGGAGGATTACCTGCCCACATGACCAGCACCACCACGATGATGATGAGCTCCCCGGCCCGGAGCTGTGCAGCGTGAGCGAACTCCTCCTCACCTGCAGGGGGCACACAACAACACAGACATTAGAGAGGAAGGACGAGGGGGAGAAAGAGGGAGGGAGAAAGAGACAGAGAGAGAGAAAGAGAGGGACATACAACACCAGAGACATTAGAGGACGAAGGATGTGGAGGAGAGGGAAGGGAAGAAAGAGGGAGGGAGGGGGAAAGAGACAGAGAGAGGGAGAGAGAGAGATGGGGTCCACAGAGAGAGAGAGAGAGACAGAGAGCGAGAAAGAGGGAGGGGGAGAGAGGTAGAGAGATGAGGACTGTGAGACAGATATAGTCAGATCTACACCATTAGAGGGAAGGAGGAGGAGAGAGACACACACACAGAGAGTGAGAGAGAGGGGGAGACAGAGAGGAAGAGAGAAAGAGAGACAGAGACAGAGATAGCCAAATATTCATCATCTGAGGGAGGAGGAGAGGAAGGGGAGAAAGAGAGACAGAGAAAGAGAGATGGGGGCGAAGCCATTAGAGAGGAGGAGGAAGGATGTGGGGGAAAGGGACAGAGAGAAAGAGGGAGGAGGAGAGAGATACAGAGGGAGAGATACAGAGAGAGAAAGAGAGATGGAGGGAACGCACAACACCGGAGCCATTAGAGGAGGAATGATGCGGGCCGGGCTGTTATGGGTAAGAGAGAGAGAGAGAGAGGGAAGGGGAGAGACACAGAGAGAGAGAGAGAGGGATGGAGGGACATGCATAGAGAGACAGAGAGAGAGAGGGAGGGGGAGCAAGGGACAGATAGATGGTAGAACTAAAGGAGGATCGTGAGACAGGTCCAGATCTACATTGTGGGTTTTGTCGGGGAGAAAACTTGCAAACATACAGCACTTCAGAGTCACACTGATCCAACATTTATGTAAATTTGTCTGACACATTCTGTACTGTACAGGAGACACGGAGGAGACTGATGGACAATGGTCTACAGTCCCTCAGCCAATCAGGACGCAGAACACAATGGTCTACAGTCCCTCAGCCAATCAGGACGCAGAACACAATGGTCTACAGTCCCTCAGCCAATCAGGACGCAGAACACAATGGTCTACAGTCCCTCAGCCAATCAGGACACAGAACACAATGGTCTACAGTCCCTCAGCCAATCAGGACGCAGAACACAATGCACGTTCATAGTCTGGAAGATATTTTTTTTGTGCAATTTTGCATTCTTTTTTTTTTTTTTACAAACTGCGAGACTGCGAAAGATGAACCGTCATATAGTGAGGGACAACTGTAGTAAAATAAAAACCCCAGGAACACAGTTTTTCAAAAGACAAAAAATAAATTCAAAATAACTAAAAAAAAAACAAACAAAAAAAAACTTAATAAAATAAAATAAATAATAATAATTTCAAAATAACTAACCAAAAAAAAAAAAAAAACGAAACTAAAAAATAATAATAATAATTTTTTAAAAAGCTCAAAATAACCAAGGATCGTGTAGAGGGTTAATACGAAGACCAAAATGACGAGTCTGACAGCAGCAGGGACAGAGAGAGGGGACACAGTTTTTCAATAGAAACTGAATTGGAGCTACGGCTCTATATTATAGTAATTTATTTGACTTTCTTATATAACTTCTAAACTCCACATGAGACCATCCTGTGTTTCCACTTCTGCAGCGAACACCAGACTCCACAGCTCAGCGTCGAACCCGCCTCCTCCTCTCGCTCCTGACGTAAAGAACACACCAAACTGATCTCGTATATTTTATGAACGACTTTGGCTTCAAGAATAAAAGCCATTACCTGTTTCCATTTGCATTTTATACGTTGCGTTCCAGTTAACAGCACAGTGTAAACCTCAGATTCTGCGGCTCACGTTCCAATCTGAACTCACAGAATCCACACAGACGCATTTCACCGAGACATTTACGAGCATCGCCAATTGATTTGTGGCCCCTAGCGACGGTATGGAGCATAGTCACACTCGCTAATCCAATCAGCCGTAGCGTAGCGCTCTATAGCTCCCATTGTCTTTTCCGCTCTGCTCACGCTAACGTTATCTCCTATAGCAGCTTTAACACGGCTCAGACTCGGACGCCGCTTTAACAGGTTTTCAAAGCGTCGTGCTCTGATACAGTGACATCGCCGTGGGGGGGTACAGCGTGTGTGTCTATGCAGGGATGTTCAGGAGGTGGTTACCATGGTGATGCAACACACACATTAGCGAACATGGCCTGGTGAGGTCTTTTTTTATGTTTTTTTGGGGGTTTTTTTGGCAAATGATAAAAGACATTAGACATTTTGACTTGAGGGGATGAGGAGAGGTTTGACGAGACGAGAACTGCACATTTTCCGGAGCGTTTGATGAATACGAGCAGCGTTCATGGTCCTGTTTAGATGTCAGACGAGTGGCTAATAAACTGTCGGCTAATGCTAGCTTGTGACTGTAATGTAAAGTTATGTGTGTATTTGTTTTGTGTTGACTTTTATGTGCAGCTCTTTGGCTCGGCTCGAGTGCTTTTAAATTTGCTGTGGAAATAAACCTGAAATGAATGGAATCGTTTGAGAGAGAGACTTGTCTAACAGCACAAATCATCTCACTGGAATAACATCAGAGATTCAGACCGAGCGGTGCCTCCAGTTAGCGTCAATCACAGCCAGTCAAAAGCAAAAGCGGCCAATCGACTGCCACAGAAAAATATCGCAATAAATAGTAAACAGTCACATTTTTATACAGCGCTTTTCCAATTTCAAGGTTTCAAACTGTGGATGAGGTGCGTTAAGTGTCTTGCCCAAGGACACAACGACAGCATTCAGCACCGAGAGCGGGATTCGAACCGCCAACCTTCAGGTCAGTGGACAAACCATCATTTTGAAACTACACTGACGCAGTAACTCTAAAGCTCTAACGCAGGACTTTTTGGTAAATGTTGAAAATATTTACAAAAACATGAGCTGCAATAAAACAATTTAAACATGTGATCAGTTTGTTTAATTAGTTCTAGAAGTGACTTATTTGATCCTGACTCTGCAAATCTGATCAAATCCACTGAGCCACAGGTTGGCGGTGTGATTCTAGCTCTCACACATGAACGCTGTGGTTGTGTCCTTGGGCAAGACACTTAACCCACCTGGTCTCCAGTGTCCGTGTGACTGGGAGTCGTTCCTTGATGTAAAGCCACAGACTGTTTATAGAAATGGATGTAGCTAACCTGCTAGCCACTGCGTTCCAAACAGGAAGTGATCATGGTGCACTTCCTGCTCTGTCGACTCTGGCTCCAATTCACTTTCTAATGAAAAACTGTGCCTCTCTCTCTCTGTACCTGCTGCTGTCAGACTCGTCATTTTGGTCTTAAATGTTCGTATTAACCCTCTACATGATCCTGGGGTTCATTCTTTTTATTTATTTTTTTGTTGTTTTGTTTTTTGTTTTTTTTTATTTATTTATTTGTTATTTTTGATTTTAGATTTTTTTTTTTGTTATTTTGAGTTTATTTTGTTCTGGGTTTTTTTTTTGTTATTTGGGATTTTTTAGTTATTTTGAGTTTTTTGTTTTTTAGTTATTTTGAGTTTTTTGTTTTTTAGTTATTTTGAGTTTTTTTTCTTTTTTCTTGTTATTTTGATTTCATTTGGGGTTTTTTGTTGTTGTTTTTGTTTTTGTTTTGAGTTTATTTAGATTTTTTTTTTGTTATTTTGAGTTCATTTGGGGTTTTTTCTGTTGTTTTTTGTTTTTGTTTTGAGTTTATTCTTTAATTTTTAGTTATTTTGAGTTTATTTTTATTTATTTATTTATTTTTTGTTATTTTGGGTTTTTTGTTGTTTTGAGTTTACTTAGTATTTTTTTTTTTTTTTTTTTTTTTTTTTTTTTTTTTTGTTATTTTGAGTTTTTATTTTTTGTCTTTGAAAAACTGTCTCTCTTTCTGTCCCTGCCGCTGTCAGACTCATGTTGGTCTTAAATGTTCGTATTAACCCTCTACATGATCCTGGGGTTTTTATTTCACGTCTGTGTCTGTAAATCAACATATGAACATTAATAACAGACACATCAGGTCCTTCTTTCCCCGACTTTTAGCGTTAGCAACAGGTTTGATTGACAGCGTTGCTAAGCGCTCACTCCCTGTTAAAACCAGCGGTGTGGGCGGGAAGGGGCGTTACCTTCAACATCCTCTCTGATTGGCTCTTTGGTTGCTATGACACTCGTGTGCGTTTGTTTCTATGTTTGTCGGTGTAAATGTTGAGCGTCAAACACATGTTGCTCCACCTTTCGCTCTGAACAGGTGGATGTAGTGAAGCTCGCGCCACATCCAGCGTTTCGTGGGTCTAATCAGAGTATATTCTGTGGGTTTGCTGAGCGTAGAACACATTTAAGATTCGCAGCACGGCCGTTTCACTTTGCATACTGAGAGGACCCGTCGCAATCACTCCTCGCGCATCCTAATGGCGGCCGTCCTGCCCCCGCCGCGGGATCGGGGGATGTGTTCTCGTACGAGTTGATCAAAAGGCCGAGACACGCGGGTTTATTCAATTTATTACATTATAATTTTGCAGAATCCATCAGTGTTAGTGACGGACGAGCGGCTGGAAATAGAAAGTGTTTTGCAAAAGGGGCGGAGACAAGTTTGGAGTCGACATTTTGGATTCAATTAATTTTTGTAAAGCCCAAGATGATGCATTGTGGGATATATTGACCACCAACTTTTCAAGGTGCATTGTGGGACATTTTGTGCATGACTTTTTCACCGACTGGACATTTGGACACGACTAAAAATGGCGTGACACCTAAATAGTGCCCCCTGTAGGAAAAGTGTGGAGCAACATAATTCCAGTCGATATTTGTTCCAGTTTTGATTTTAGTTTTAGAATATTTTTTGGATGAGTGACGACTGGCTGATGTGGAAACTGTATTTTAAAACAATGAAATGACAAAAAAAAAAAAGCAAACTATTCAACCCAAAAACCAAACTTAAAATGTCTGAAATGAACCGAGCCTCGGCCGTGATGCAGGGTTCAGCTGATTTTCTGAGACACAAATGAAAATCTGTGACCAACACGAAGCTTTGGACCAAAACCAGAGCCACACGACTCTCCACAAACACGGAACTTTTGTTTTGTGGCTAAACTGAGATAGAATGTGAAAAGTGCATTAAAAAGGTGGTGTTTTGTTAAAAGGTGGTGTTTTGGAGCAGGGTGGGGAGGGTTGGCTCCACCTGTAGATCTATATGAGTCATAGTCCAGGAGCAGATTGTGAAAAGTGCATTTAAAAAGTGGTGTTTTGGTGCACTACATTTAAAAGGTGGTGCTTTGGAGTAGGGAAAAGGTGGTGTTTTGTTAAAAGGTGGTGTTTCGGAGCAGTTTATCATTATTATATATAAAGTTTAAATATCACTTCAATGTAATTTTCATGAACTTTATTTCACATACAGCTGTTTTTCTTTTTGCTTCTGCAAGTTTGTGTGTCCACGAACACTCACAAGCTCTCCTCTCCTCCTTCTCTCTCCCTCTCCTCCTCCTCTCCTCCTCCTCTCCTCCTCTCTCCTCCTCTCTCCTCTCTCCTCCTCTCCTCTCTCCTCCTCTCCTCCTCTCCTCCTCCCTCCTCCTCTCTCCTCCTCTCCTCCTCCTCTCCTCCTCCTCTCCTCCTCTCTCCTCCTCTCCTCTCTCCTCCTCTCCTCCTCTCCTCTCTCTCCTCCTCCTCTCCTCCTCCTCTCCTCTCCTCCTCCTCTCCTCCTCCGCTCCTCTCTCCTCCTTTCCTCCTCTCCCCTCCTCCTCCTCTCTCCTCCTTTCCTCCTCTCCCCTCCTCCTCCTCTCTCCTCCTCTCCTCCCTCCTCCTCTCTCCTCCTCTCCTCCTCTCTCCTCCTCTCTCCTCTCCTCCTCCTCCTCCTCCTCTCCTCCTCTCCTCTCTCCTCTCTCCTCCTCCTCCTCTCTCCTCTCCTCCTCTCTCCCTCCTCCTCCTCTCCTCCTCTCCTCCTCTCTCCTCCTCTCTCTTCCTCTCCTCCTCTCTCCTCCTCTTCCTCTCCTCCTCTCTCCTCCTCTCCTCTCTCCCTCCTCTCTCCTCTCTCTCTCCTCCTCCTCTCTCCTCCTCCTCCTCCTCTCCTCTCTCCTCTCCTCCTCTCCTCCTCCTCTCCTCCTCTCTCCTCCTCTCCTCCTCTCTCCTCCTCTCCTCTCTTCTCCTCTCCTCTCTCCTCCTCTCCTCCTCTCTCCTCCTCTCCTCTCTTCTCCTCTCCTCCTCTCCTCCTCTCTCCTCCTCTCTCCTCCTCTGGGGTGTGTCACAGTGGGCGTGTCACAGTGGGCGTGTCACAGGGGGCGTGTCACAGGGGGCGTGTCACAGGGGCGTGTCTTGAAAATAGTGGATTAAAGATTAAACTCAAACATGAATCTCTCCAAATACAACTTAAGAGGCTCAACGAGGAGAAACGACTCAAACTTGGAGAAACATCTGAACAGTTTGAAGAACACGTCTGTTTAAAACCGTCTGTGGCGTTGGTCTCTCACCTGGACTCTGTGACGCCAGCTTCTCGGACTCCTTGGGCGTCCTGAACAGCACAGGTTCACTGGGCGGGCTGCTGCCTCCCATACTGATGCTCTGGACGTGGACGATGTACTCCGTGTCCTCGTCCAGGTCCCACAGAGCGCACGAGCGAGTCGTGGTGTTCACCTCCTGGATCAGACGCAGCATCCGCACATCCTTCTTCTGCAAAACACAGATTTATACAGATATAGACCAACAGCGCCCCCGTGAGCTCAGGAGGAGAACAGATTTATACAGATATAGACCAACAGCGCCCTCGTGAGCTCAGGAGGAGAACAGATTTATACAGATATAGACCAACAGCGCCCTCGTGAGCTCAGGAGGAGAACAGATTTATACAGATATAGACCAACAGCGCCCCCGTGAGCTCAGGAGGAGAACAGATTTATACAGATATAGACCAACAGCGCCCTCGTGAGCTCAGGAGGAGAACAGATTTATACAGATATAGACCAACAGCGCCCCCGTGAGCTCAGGAGGAGAACAGATTTATACAGAGAGAGACCAACAGCGCCCTCGTGAGCTCAGGAGGAGAACAGATTTATACAGAGAGAGACCAACAGCGCCCTCGTGAGCTCAGGAGGAGAACAGATTTATACAGATATAGACCAACAGCGCCCCGTGAGCTCAGGAGGAGAACGGATTTATACAGATATAGACCAACAGCGCCCTCGTGAGCTCAGGAGGAGAACAGATTTATACAGATACAGACCAACGGCGCCCTCGTGAGCTCAGGAGGAGAACAGATTTATACAGATATAGACCAACAGCGCCCTCGTGAGCTCAGGAGGAGAACAGATTTATACAGATACAGACCAACAGCGCCCTCGTGAGCTCAGGAGGAGAACAGATTTATACAGATATAGACCAACAGCGCCCCCGTGAGCTCAGGAGGAGAACAGATTTATACAGATATAGCCCAACAGCGCCCCCGTGAGCTCAGGAGGAGAGACCTGGAGACGGCATCTGAGATTTAAGTTTATATGTCAGATTTTTATGATTCTCAAATTTCTCCTTAATCTATTGGTTAAATCCTGCTGTAAATATAAATAATATAAATATAGTTTTACACAAATGAAGAAGCAGTTTGTGAAGAAAAAATGACAAATGTGTTGAAAATGACAGGAAACAGAGACGCCACACTGACGTCACACTGAGGGAATATGGCATAATTTACACAAGAAACAGATTTTTTCAGATAATTATTATTTAAAGGAGTAGTTCAGCCTGTCAGAGGCACTTTAACTGAGCTCAGGGAGTTTGTCTTTAGTTTGGCAGCGTCTCAGGAGTCACAGGAGTCACAGGAGTCACAGGTGAGGGTCGCACTGATGCAGAAAGTGCTTCTTTGATTAATCTCAGAGTGAAGAGTCAGATCTGTTCATTTACCTGCACTTGAGCTGGAGTCATGTCTGTAACACTTTAACAAACTGGAGTCAGATGCACTTTAACAGAGGCTTCACTGTGACACACTGACTCACACTGGTCCAGCTCTTTCACTTCTGATACTGATTTCGATACTACAGCTTTAAGGATCTGCTGATACTCGATATCGACCAATACCACAGACTCAAACAGAATTCATTTCATTTAAACAAAAATCATATGGAGCTGTAACTTACTCCACAGAACTTTGAGTGAACAGACTGAGTGCAGCCTGTAAACTCTCATTACATAAGTACATTTGTCCCACAGGATATCGAGTAAATTGATATTTGAAGTCGATATCAGACACCAGGATCAGTGCTTCCCTCAGCTCAGTCTAAATATGATCATCACTGTGACATAAAGACACTTTTTAAGAGGAGACAGTGTAAATGATCATGTCTTAAAGGAAATAAATGTGTCCTATGATATTAAAGTTTAAAACTAGGCCCATCATCAAAATAGACACTTTTCATTTTCAGTTTATGGACAGACCCCTGACCTGCCGACAGAGACACGTCCAGCTGTGTCTCAGTCTCAGTTTATGTTCAGTCTCATGTTCAGATCCTCCAGACTCACTCCCTGAGCTGCAGAGGCTGCACTAGCTCTGAGTCCTGACTGTTCTGCAGATGCTGGAGTTTAGGTCGTGATTAATCAGATCAGAGAGAGACATTTTAGGTTTGAAACAGCTGGATTTCAGCTTTGAAACTGGCAACACAAATGAGAGTCGTGTGAGGCTCGTTCTGCTGATGTGACTGAGAATAAATCCGTGTCTGATTTTGACCCTTTGCAGCTGAAGAGTTTTGTTCTGTTTATAGAACCTGGTGATGTTAAATAAATTACATTTTTTCTATTATTCCAACTTCTGCTTTAATAATTTCATAGATACTTTCAGATAAATCCTGCAGAGCAAACCTCAGCCCTGAAGCTCCTGGTGCAAATAAAGTGAAACTGAAAGAGCTGCAGATTTACACTGAAATCATTTCCTCCTCCCTCCTTCCTCCTCCTTCTCTCCTTTTCCTCTATCCCTCCTCCTCCCAACTCCTCGCTCCAGCCTTTCTCCTCCTTCCTCCTTCCTCTTGACTTCTCCCTCCTCCATCCCTCCTCCTCTCTTCTCCTCCTCCCTCTTTCCTCCTTCCTCTTTAGTTCTCCCTTCTCCTCTTTCCTCCTCCTCCCTCCTCTCTTCCTCCCCCTCTCCTCCCTCTTTCCTCCTCCTCCCTCTTCTCCTCTCTTTCTCCTCTCCTCCCTCTCTCCTCCCTCTTTCCTCCTCCTCCCTCCTCTCTTCCTCCCTCTCTCCTCCCTTTTTCCTCCTCCCCTCCTCTCTCCTCCTCTCTTCCTCCTCCTCCTTCCTTCCTCCCCTCTCTTCCTCTCTCCTCCCTCCTCTCCTCCTCCTCTCCTCCCTCTCTCCTCCCTCTCCTCCCTCTCTCCTCCTCCTCCCTCTCCTCCTCATCTCCTCCCTCTCTCCTCCCTCTTTCCTCCTCCCTCTCCTCCTCTCCTCCTCCCCTCCTCCCTCTCTCCTCCCTCCTCTCTTCCTCCCCTCCTCCCTCTCTCCTCCTCTCTCCTCTCCTCCTCCCCTCCTCCCTCTCTCCTGTACAATCTCAGACACTCTCCTTTGTTTCAGTGCTTGAGTAAAACTTCCTTAAGCCGTGAGTTTTTCTTGTGGTTTAATTATGCAGCTGGGGCCGAGGTTCAGAGTCTGTGAAGAGAAGCTGAGCCAAAACCTCCATTGTTCCCGGAGCCGCCGCCTCGGGTCAAAAGGAGCCACAGATCCTCCGGGGCCGGTGTTATTTACAGCACAGTCAGAGTCTGTTTGAGACGCTCAGACTGTAACCATGTGTTTTATGTCATTACTGTGGAAAGTCTGACACAATTTCAGATTTAATTAGTGGTTAATCATTATTTTTCCCCAAGTTGAAAATAAACTTAAAGAAGCAAAGAGCAAACGCAGATCCTAAAGGCTGGAGACGATATTTTCACTCCACATTCTGGACTCAGCCACAGGAAAACTTCACTGACCCTCTGCAACGAAACATCTGTGAGGTTTTTACAGAGCGACAAATCAGACAGTGACAGGGAGCTGCAGGTGGGTCAGAGGTCAGAGGTCAGAGGTCAGGGGGTTAGGCTCAGACAGTGACAGGGAGCTGTATAGTGCATATACTTTAGTACATTTACACATTTTTATTTGTGCAGTTTTTCTGGGGCAAAGGAGCTGTTCAGACTGTTCTCATTCACAGAGGCTCGTCCTGCAGAAAAGTCCTGCACGTTCACTCTGACGCTTTATCGTTTTGTGTCATATGTTAATGTCTGTTTGGGATGGATCAAATTTTTATGGATCAAACCTGGAGGACGGAACGATCACACAGACAAGATCCTGAGTTATGTCTGTGAAAAGCCGTAGCAGTTTAAAAAATCTAAAAATAAATAGAAATCAGAATTTGTGTGACCAAAATTGTGAATTGGACTCGACCATTTACCCTTGTTTTATGTTTAGTTTTGTGCAAATTACACCCCCTCTCACCTGTCGCCCTTTCACCAGTCGTCCTCTCACCTGTCGTCCTCTCACCTGTCGTCCTCTCACCTGTCGCCCTCTCACCTGTCGTCCTCTCACCTGTCGCCCTCTCACCTGTCGCCCTATCACCTGTCGTCCTCTCACCTGTCGCCCTCTCACCTGTCGTCCTCTCACCTGTCGCCCTCTCACCTGTCGCCCTCTCACCTGTCGCCTTCTCACCTGTCGCCCTCCCACCTGTCGCCTTCTCACCTGTCGCCCTCTCACCTGTCACCCCTCTCACCTGTCGTCCTATCACCTGTCGTCCTATCACCTGTCGCCCTCTCACCTGTCGCCCTCTCTCCTGTCGTCCTCTCACCTGTCGTCCTCTCACCTGTCGTCCTCTCACCTGTCGCCTTCTCACCTGTCGCCCTCTCACCTGTCGCCCTCTCACTTGTCGTCGTCCTCTCACCTGTCGCCCTCTCACCTGTCGCCCTCTCACCTGTCGCCCTATCACCTGTCGCCCTCTCACCAGTCGTCCTCTCACCTGTCGTCCTCTCACCTGTCGCCCTCTCACCTGTCGTCCTCTCACCTGTCGCCCTCTCACCAGTCGTCCTCTCACCAGTTGTCCTCTCACCAGTCGCCCTCTCACCTGTCGCCCCTCTCACCTGTCGTCCTATCACTTGTCGTCCTCTCACCTGTCGCCCTCTCACCTGTCGCCCTCTCACCTGTCGCCCTCTCACCTGTCGCCCTCTCACCTGTCGCCCTCTCACCTGTCGCCCTATCACCTTTCGCCCTCTCACCTGTCGCCCTCTCACCTGTCGCCCTCTCACCTGTCGCCCTCTCACCTGTCGCCTTCTCACCTGTCGCCCTCTCACCTGTCGCCCTCTCACCTGTCGCCCTCTCACCTGTCGCCCTCTCACCTGTCGCCCTCTCACCTGTTGTGTTATGGCGAATCCGATGACCGGGTCGCCCTCCAGGATCTCCCATGTGACCACCGCCGAGTTGACCTCGATCTCTCTGATGGTCACGTTCAGGGGCGCAGACAGCAGCGTCTCTAACACACACATGAGAACATGTTAGAACACACACCAGAACATGTTAGAACACACACCAGAACATGTTAGAACACACACGAGAACATGTTAGAACACACACACACGAGAACATGTTAGAACACACACACACGAGAACATGTTAGAACACACACAAGAACATGTTAGAACACGCACCAGAACATGTTAGAACACACACGAGAACATGTTAGAACACACACCAGAACATGTTAGAACACGCACAAGAACATGTTAGAACACGCACGAGAACATGTTAGAACACACACGAGAACATGTTAGAACACACACACACGAGAACATGTTAGAACACACACACACGAGAACATGTTAGAACACACACATGAGAACATGTTAGAACACACACACACGAGAACATGTTAGAACACACACGAGAACATGTTAGAACACACATGAGAACATGTTAGAACACACACACACGAGAACATGTTAGAAACACACACACACGAGAACATGTTAGAACACACACAAGAACATGTTAGAACACGCACCAGAACATGTTAGAACACACACGAGAACATGTTAGAACACACACCAGAACATGTTAGAACACGCACGAGAACATGTTAGAACACACACAAGAACATGTTAGAACACACACGAGAACATGTTAGAACACACACGAGAACATGTTAGAACACACACAAACACACATGAGAACATGTTAGAACACACACAAGAACATGTTAGAACACACACAAACACGCAGAACATGTTAGAACACACACAAACACACATGAGAACATGTTAGAACACACACAAACACACACGAGAACATGTTAGAACACACACAAACACACACGAGAACATGTTAGAACACACACAAACACACACGAGAACATGTTAGAACACACACAAGAACATGTTAGAACACACACAAACACGCGAGAACATGTTAGAACACACACAAACACACATGAGAACATGTTAGAACACACACAAACACACATGAGAACATGTTAGAAACACACACAAAACACACACGAGAACATGTTAGAACACACACAAGAACATGTTAGAACACACACAAACACGCGAGAACATGTTAGAACACACACACAAACACACACGAGAACATGTTAGAACACACACAAGAACATGTTAGAACACACACACAAACACGCGAGAACATGTTAGAACACACACAAACACACATGAGAACATGTTAGAACACACACAAACACACACGAGAACATGTTAGAACACACACAAGAACATGTTAGAACACACACAAACACGCGAGAACATGTTAGAACACACACAAACACACACGAGAACATGTTAGAACACACACACTGAGCACAGTGAACGACACAGTGTAAATGTTTTTATAAATGTTTTTATGAGACTGGTTCAGTATCTCACTTGTTTGTTGAACTTTTAATCCAAAATCTCATGAGTCTGTGTTTAAAACTGTTCGCTCTAAAACTGAAATGAGACAAAAGCTTTTGGATATTTTGCTTCTCAAAAACAGGATCCATTTGAAGGACATTTAAACTGGTTAATTGGTGCCACTAATGAACTTTAATAATGTGGAGATAAACATTAATGAGGAAGAGAGTCTGGTTTTCTCTTTGGGCTCTCCCTGTTTAAACATGAATAAATGAAAATATATAATAAATATATATATATATAAATAATAAAATAAAATAAAATAAAAAAATAAATAAAATAAAATAATTAAAATAAGAAAAGAAAAGAAAAAAATAATAATAATACGATCATTTTGTGTGAGGGTCCAAACAGGTTCAAAACTGAGAGAGGTTCAGTCTCAGGCCAAACACAACAGTGATACAAGATTAAACCTCTGAAGTGTGATGATTATTACAAACACAGGACGAGTGAGTGTTTCAGACGGATTTCTTAGATTTTCTTCAAGCACAAGGC
Source organism: Periophthalmus modestus (assembly GCA_019594935.1). Lineage (NCBI taxonomy): Eukaryota > Metazoa > Chordata > Actinopteri > Gobiiformes > Gobiidae > Periophthalmus > Periophthalmus modestus. The sequence goes on from JAIEZT010001318.1 coordinate 30,849,664, forward strand.
CAAAAATCTGCAACTAATGAAAGTGAGTAAACTGATAAAGTGAACACTGGCAACTACGGCTCAACAAGCCATAGTTTGGCTCGTCCCGTTTAACAAAATGATACTTCGCAGTGACGTCACACTGGAGGTTTTCTACATGTCTCTCTATGGTGGAATATTCAGCAGTTACCACAAGGCAAACGTTAGCAAACACTCAAAAAAAGCTTTAAGATTAAGTCTGAAAATACAAAAGTGATTTAAAGAGCACATGTTCAGGAGTCTGTGATCAGTCCGAGCGTTCACGGTGAGAGTGGCTAACTGAAAAAACTGTTGGCTAATGCTAATGCTAATGCTAGCTAGCTTCTGACTGTTATTTTATTTGAGAGGGACTTGTTTAACAGCACAAATCAGCTCACCTGTTGTAGTTCTTTGTGGTGAGATTGTGTTAAAACAAAGTTCAGGTTAAAGTCTCACTTGAATAACAGCTTTAGACAGGTTAGTGCTTCCAGTTAGCCTCACACCCCCAGAGAATGTTGATGACATTTTTTTGGTGTTTTGTTGCTGCTCTTTTCATTATTTTGTTGGTGTTTTTTTGCTGCTCTTTTCATATTTTGTTGGTGTTTTTTGCTGCTCTTTTCATTATTTTATTGGTGTTTTGTTGCTGCTCTTTTCATTATTTTATTGGTGTTTTGTAGCTGCTCTTTCCATTATTTTATTGGTGTTTTTTGCTGCTCTTTTCATTATTTTATTGGTGTTTTGTTGCTGCTCTTTTCATTATTTTGTTGGTGTTTTTTTGCTGCTCTTTTCATTATTTTATTGTTTTTTTGTTGCTGCTCTTTCCATTATTTTATTGGTGTTTTGTTGCTGCTCTTTTCATTATTTTATTGGTGTTTTTTGCTGCTCTTTTCATTATTTTATTGGTGTTTTGTTGCTGCTCTTTTCATTATTTTGTTGGTGTTTTTTTGCTGCTCTTTTCATATTTTGTTGGTGTTTTGTTGCTGCTCTTTTCATATTTTGTTGGTGTTTTGTTGCTGCTCTTTTCATTATTTTATTGTTTTTTTGTTGCTGCTCTTTTCATATTTTGTTGGTGTTTTGTTGCTGCTCTTTTCTTCATTGTATTGGTGTTTTTTTGCTGCTCTTTTCATTTTTTTTTGTTTTTTTGTTGCTGCTCTTTCCATAATTTTATTGGGGTTTTGTTGCTGCTCTTTCCATATTTTATTGGTGTTTTGTTGCTGCTCTTTTCATTATTTTATTGGTGTTTTGTTGCTGCTCTTTTCATTATTTTATTGGTGTTTTGTTGCTGCTCTTTTCATATTTTGTTGGTGTTTTGTTGCTGCTCTTTTCATTATTTTATTGGTGTTTTGTTGCTGCTCTTTTCATATTTTGTTGGTGTTTTGTTGCTGCTCTTTTCATTATTTATTGGTGTTTTTTGCTGCTCTTTTCATATTTTATTGGTGTTTTGTTGCTGCTCTTTTTATTATTTTGTTGGTGTTTTGTTGCTGCTCTTTTCATTATTTTATTGGTGTTTTGTTTCTGCTCTTTTCATTATTTTATTGGTGTTTTGTTGCTGCTCTTTTCATATTTTATTGGTGTTTTGTTGCTGCTCTTTTCATTATTTTATTGGTGTTTTGTTGCTGCTCTTTTCATATTTTATTGGTGTTTTGTTGCTGCTCTTTCCATTATTTTATTGGTGTTTTGTTGCTGCTCTTTTCTTTATTTTATTGGTGTTTTGTAGCTGCTCTTTTCATTGTTTTTTTGGTGTTTTGTTGCTGCTCTTTTCATTATTTTATTGGTGTTTTGTTGCTGCTCTTTTCATATTTTATTGGTGTTTTGTTGCTGCTCTTTTTATTATTTTGTTGGTGTTTTGTTGCTGCTCTTTTCATTATTTTATTGGTGTTTTGTTGCTGCTCTTTTCATTATTTTATTGGTGTTTTGTTGCTGCTCTTTTCTTTATTTTATTGGTGTTTTGTAGCTGCTCTTTTCATTATTTTATTGCTGTTTTGTTGCTGCTCTTTCCATATTTTATTGGTGTTTTGTTGCTGCTCTTTTCATTATTTTATTGGTGTTTTGTTGCTGCTCTTTCCATATTTTATTGGTGTTTTGTTGCTGCTCTTTCCATTATTTTATTGGTGTTTTGTTGCTGCTCTTTTCATTATTTTATTGCTGTTTTGTTGCTGCTCTTTCCATATTTTATTGGTGTTTTGTTGCTGCTCTTTTCATTATTTTATTGGTGTTTTGTTGCTGCTCTTTCCATATTTTATTGGTGTTTTGTTGCTGCTCTTTTCATTATTTATTGGTGTTTTGTTGCTGCTCTTTTCATTATTTATTGGTGTTTTGTTGCTGCTCTTTTCATTATTTTGTTGGTGTTTTGTAGCTGCTCTTTTCATTATTTTATTGGTGTTTTTTTGCGGCTCTTTCCATTATTTTATTGCTGTTTCGTAGCTGCTCTTTCCTTCGTCTCGTGAGATCCTCGTTTTGTGGTTTTGATGGACTTATTGCCTTAACACCAAGAGACAAATGATCCAAGTCTCAGCTCCAACTCTCACATTTTCATTGGACAGTCTAGGGCCTCGTCTGAGCGTTTTATGAGTGATTGGTGATGTTCTAATCGGCCTTTGGCACAGACCGACAGCCGCACCTCTAATGTGTGAGTTATTTAGACATTCTCCAGGTCCAACTGCATTAAATCAGCCTCACTGTGCTTCTGTCGCTCTATAGTTTTAATCTCTGACACTCGAGGATCGTTATGTTATAATTTACACATTTTAAATCACAATATTCATCTTAAACGACTTCATAAAAGAAACAAGTCCGCTGAGTTGAAAATACGAGATTTAAGATTAAACTCAAACATTAATCACTCCAAATACAACTTCAGAGGCTCAATGAGAAGAAACGACAAGAACATGGAGAAACATCTGAACAGTTTGTTCTGAATCTGCATCTCCAAAGCTCAAAACGCTCTGTTCCACCTTGTGATGTCATGTGGTGCTCCGTACACCTTCACTAGAACTTCACTAGATCATCTGGATAATTTCAGCTGTGGAATATCAAAAATTACAAAACTTAAGGAGCTGTTAACTTGAAAACTACCACTTCATGACATCAACATGGACAAACATCTGAGGAGAACAGTTGGAAAAACACGTCAGAAGTGCTACATTTGCTCCATTATGAAACAAATCTTCAACTAAATGAGACAATCGGACTCAAAACTATTTAAAACTTATCCAAACCCTCAGTCTAAGCCCGTCAGTCCCAGCTGTCGTCCCTCTTCAGAGATCAGAAACATAAGAAACGCACCTAATGGTCTCGACACACAGGGGGCGCCGCACGACATCGACCTGCCGCAGTTTGACGTCACGCTCTGGTCCAGGGCAGATCGTGAGTTTTTACTGATCTGATTGGCTGTGGAGTTTGAGGGATTTATCGGATGAAAACTGCAAGTCTGAAGCCAAGTACCTCAGAGGTTTTTGCACGAACAGCTTCACATCAAAAGTAAAAAGGCGACTCTGGGTCAGCGACGCAGCTCCTTTCTGTGATATCTCCTTGTAGCAGTTTTGTGAAGTATAATTTTAAAGCAATAGTGAAAGGTAATGAAGCACAAGTAGTAAAGTGCTGTACTTGGAGGTATCTGTACTTTACTTACGCACATTTCACAGTGGATTTTTTACTTTTACTTGAGTACATTTGAGAGTGGTATCTGTACTTTCTACTCCACTATATTTTTGAACAGGACTGAAAAGTAAAAAGTACTTTTCATCTGATTTGAGGCGTTATTTTTACCATGTTCGTGGAAAAATCCTGAAGTTTTCGAGTCCAAGCTTCGAATTTGAGCAAAACGAAATTAAATACACAAAATTCATGAGAAAAATGAACAAAATTGCCTGATCTCGTCAGATCTCAGAAGCTACGGAGGGCAAGGCCTGGTCAGGACTTGGATGGGAGATCGCTGGGAATACGAGGTGCCACTGGGGGGCGCTAGTGCCAAAAATTGTTGCAGGTCCTGAAGCAAGACACTTCACCTGTATGTGACCATAAACTGTCCTAATGTGAGAGCAGCTTTACGACCAGCTCAACTAGGGAAAGGGGGAAGTAACAGAACCTGATGTAAAATGGTAAAACTAAAGTTATAAATTATTTAAAAGGAATGTTTAAGTATAAACTAACGAAAAGAGGCTCTGAGCAGAGTAAACTTCAACATGCAACTTAAAATACAGCTAACAAAACAAAAGTACTTAAATTGCAAATACACCAAACAAACAAGTCTCAGATTTAACCAAAGTTTGAAAGGGTCACAATTCCAAAGTCCAATTACCAAAAGTCACAAAGTTTCCAAGTTTTCAAAGTTTTCAAAGTTCCAGAATTCCAAAATTCCAAAGTTCCAAAGTTTCCAAGTGGCAGCAGTCAAGACACAGAATCAAGCAGCCACCAGCAGCAGGAGGCGGGTCTTTTAAAGGGGCGCTGCCACAGGTGGATCATCGTGATTGGCCAGGCTCTTTATTGTAGCTCCAATCAGGCGGAGGGACCTGGAGCCACCAGGACAGGTCCAGAGAGGAGGAGCTGGAGGCATGTGGTGGTGGTGTGTCTGAATGTGAGTGTTGGTGATAGTCTGAGGGGCCAATGGTGTAGTTTGGCAGCATCGCTTCCATCAGTCTGTCCCAGGGCAGCTGTGGCTACAATAGTATGACATGTATGTGTAGTATCTGGCCTTCACCATTAGATGCTTGTGGGAAAAGAACCTTGAACAAAGAAGAACCCTGTTGGTCCTTTCAGAGTTTAATGTAAAGAGGTGACAGAACTCTGGAAATAGTTCAGTCCTTGTAGACAGACGATGAGTTATGTAAAAATTGACTTCTATGGATATAAATATGGAGGAATCTCTTTGTTCAGGGTTTGTAATCATGAAGGAAGAGATCGCAGACCAGGTAGAGAGTTGAAAGAAGTTTATCTGATCAGATGAACGAAGCTACAGACAGCAGCACATGTGTCGTGTTTCAAAGGAGTTTTCCAGTTTTTAAAGCCCCAGAAAAAGTACGATCTACAGAAGACAGGACTTATAAGGACTTGACTCTTTTTACATATAAGGTCATAAACGGATGTACCATTAGCTGTTCACAGAGATAAAATACGACGCTGACAGATGCTCACAGTCACTTAAAAAGAAGACCTTTTGTTAACTTGAAAATAGAGTGACAAAAGCAACTGGTTCTGGTCTTAAAATAAGCAGGTGTCTCGTTCTTACAGAGAAACAAGTTCTGCTCAATGTTTAAGACACAAAGTATTCAACACACAGTTTGAGAGTAAAATAAAAATCATGCTCTCAGGTTCTTCTCATATTGACGTAGAGATTGATTCATTGGCATATACTCTGTTTTGTAATAAATACTATTACACTATCAGAGCTTCTGTCTTTTGTCTTTTGGGTCATTTCCTGAACAAATCTCGTCTGCAAAGTTGAGCATCTGTGGTGAAACTTAACCCACATTAAATGAAGAACGCTCTGTCTCATTTTAAACTACTCCAGAAACATCAACACTTGACAAAACGAAAAGACAAACTGATCGAAGAATCCCAGGAATTTCAGAATGACATTTTCTTATTTAAAGACGCTGCGGCAGCTCAAACAGAAACGGCGACTTGGCCTAGTTTATATAACGCAGACACATGTAAAGCGGCACGGTTAGATTCCCTCCTCCAGCCTGGACGTGTTACTCTACAAACCCTTTTGCCCTCAGCCTGCTCCTCTTGTCTCCTCTGCCCACAACACAGCGCTCCTTTCATTAATACCAGCTTTAATTACCCACAAGCCCCTTCTTCTCATCTGTCACTGTCTTGCTCTTTGTAAGCTGCACATACCTCTTCTCTGCGTTTCCCTCCATCGCCCCCGCACTCCTCATTAGACTCCTGAGGTTTCTCTCTCTCTGTTTTTTCCTTTTTACAGTAACAACCCACTCGGTAATAAAGGCAGATAGACGTTTGGGTGATGGATGCCTCACTAGCAGCAGCTGTGATGTTAATACTCTGTAATTGTGTTTGAGTTTCATTTGTGTAGGTGGATGTGGAGGAAAAGATGCATTTGCGATGAGCCGGTAACATCAGACTTAGAACCTTGACATTCGCAGTATTACATTGTATAATTCAGCACTTATAGAGGTCGTATATTAGGACCTCAAGTCAAGGGTAATTGTGATGCATTTTAATACAAGGGCGAGGCAGGTGAGAGCTGAAGAGGTTCATTCGTCTTACTGGGTCTGTTACAGGAAGATGAAAACCTCCTTCAGCTACAGGACAGGACAGGTTTACAACAGACAAATATGCTTTTTTTTTCTCACTGTCTGACATGAAATCAGACTCAACTTTTCCTGTTTTAGGTCAATTAGGATTTGCAAAATTATTTCTATTTGCTAAATGTCAAACTAATATCAGATGGATTTTTTAGACAATTTTCACAACATACATATGTACATTTCATTAGTATCTGTACCTTTAAACTGTAAGATTTGGGTTAAACATTTTGGATATTCTTCCACAAGATTCTTACAATAGTTAGTAGAAACTTCGTCCTGACAGAACTGGTGCAACTGAGCCAAGTTTGTGGCCGTCTTGCTCGCACAGGTCTTTTCAGGTCTGTTCACACATTTTCAATAGGTTTGAATAGATCGACTTTGTTATCCTTAAGCCTCTTTGTCACCAGTTTGGCCGTGTGCTTCGGGTCATTGTCCATTTGAAAGACCCATTTAATCCGAGCGACTCTGACCTGCTCCGTCGTATCGTAACCACTAAACATTTCACTGTTCACCACGGCAACAGCCGAGAAAACCGAGCGTCAGGTGCAGACGGAGTGACGGACACAAGATACAAACTCAGGAAACAACAAAAATTGAAAGACGACTTTATGACTCAGCGTGACGTTGTAAAGTTAAACTGTAACATTCTCATCCATATTATCCCCATTAGAATTTATCCTCTGCAAATGATGACCCCAGTCCACAAAACAGAGGTATTGTCCAGTCAGAAGCGTTTTTTAAAAGTGAAAAAGGCGAGAATAGTGAGGAACAGTGAGGATCAGGCTGAAGCTGGTGCAGTGATACCGACTTTACTTCCTTCTACTGTGTCTGTGTTATCTCCAGCCTTCTGTGCATTAAAAGCATCTGAACCACTGCTCCACACGTCACTAATAATAATAACAACATAGTTTGGACTTGTATCGACAGAAGAAGTGCAGTTATCTGATATTTGGAATTTACATACAGCATGAAAACAGCATGAATACCGCGTTAAAAACAGGGTGAATACAGCATGAATACAGCGTGAAAACAGCATGAAAACAGCATTAAAAACAGGGTCAATGCAGTGTGAATGCAGCGTGAATACAAGGTGAAAACAGGGTGAATACAGCATGAAAACAGCATGAAAACAGGGTGAAAACAGGGTGAATACAGCGAGAAAACAGGGTGAAAACAGGGTGAATACAGCGAGAAAACAGGGTGAAAACAGGGTGAATACAGCGAGAAAACAGGGTGAAAACAGCATGAAAACAGCGTGAAAACAGCGTGAATACAACATGAAAACAGGGTGAATACAGCGAGAAAACAGGGTGAAAACAGCATGAAAACAGCGTGAAAACAGAGTGAATACAACATGAAAACAGCGTGAATACAGCATGAATAGAGTCTCAGAGTGAGCTGTTTTATTGTAGAATCAGCTGACAGAGGTGCGCTCGTGACTTTTAGCTTGTGGTGTACGGTCTCTTCGCTGCAGTCTGTTCTTGGAGACTTACAATCTCATCTGATTCTCCTCATGTCTGTGGTCTGTGCTTTTTTTTAAGTTTAAAAATGATTTAAGTGTGTGGCGGCGTTTACTAAATTACAAACAAAGCAGTAACGTGACTGGAGAAAAGCAGGTAGTGGACCCACACATCAGAAAAGTTACAGTTATAGGTGAAGTTGTAGTAGGGACGTCACTATTTCTGCCACAGTAACACATTTTGAAGGGAAATCTATTGCTGAAGTGAAAAAAGACAATAAATGATAACACGAATAAATTTATGCCACAGATTTAAACCACAAAAACTATTCTAAATGTAAAATACTGCAAAAAAAAATCATGAGCTGCAATAAATAAACAGCAGAATGAGACACTTTAGTTTAGTTTGCATCTATAATGAGTCAGACAAGTTATTTATTCAATCTTCTACAGCTTAAATCTTATCTTAAAGCTAAAAAAATACCTTAAAATTTCCCAGTTACACAGTTAAAGGCTCGACAGGAGACCCATCTCTTCTCCCTGGCATTTAATTTGTTTTTTATTGACTTATGTGAAGCTCTTTGGTCAGATGAAGTTATTTTAAATGTGCTATAGAAATAAACTTGAATTGAAATGATTAATACTTTTGAAAGCAAATGATTAATACTTTTGAAAGCTTTTATACTAGAACTATTTTGAAATCTGCTTGACATTATGACTCCATCTTCCTCCTTCACGGCTCCTCTTTGGTCACTTTTTGGAAATGTGATTTGTACATACAGCAGATACTGAGCGATCGGCTGTAGACTTGTTTGAACTCCCATAATTGCATTACTTGAAGAAAACTGCTCAATTCTAATCCAGTCAGCTCTATTGAGTACTCACCCTCAGCCTGTGTGTGAAAGGGAGAGCGAATCTGTCAGCAGGTACGTGGCCTGAATATCTCCTCCTTTGTGCTCCTCAAACAGCCACACGAACTTAATGAAAGGTACAATAGTAATAAGGAATCACCACAAATGATATTCTGATGATTCTGATTCAAAATGATCCAAAATTGCCGTTTGAATTGTCACACTTAGCTGATAAAAAGGAGGCAGGTGTCTATATCATTTGGTTCCTCAGTAAATAGAACAATCTCCTGTGTCCATGCAGTCTACACTGTATGAACGGTGAAAACAGCGGGAATACAGCGTGAAAACAGCGTGAATACAGCGTGAAAACAGGGTGAATACAGCATGAAAACAGCATGAATACAGTGTGAAAACAGAGTGAATACAGCGTGAAAACAGGGTGAATACAGCATGAAAACAGCATGAATACAGCGTGAAAACAGAGTGAATACAGCGTGAAACGAGTGAATACAGCGTGACATCCCGCGTTAAAAACAGGGTCAATGCAGTGTGAATACAGCATGAAAACACGGTGAATACAGCATGAAAACAGCATGAATACAGCATGAATACAGCGTGAAAACACTGTGAATTCAGCATGAAAACAGCGCAAATACAGCATGAATACAACATGAATACCGCGTTAAAAACAGGGTCAATGCAGTGTGAATGCAGCATCAATACAAGGTGAAAACAGGGTGAATACAGCATGAAAACACCATAAATACAGCATGAATACAGTGTGAAAACAGCATGAATACAGCGTGAAAACAGGGTGAATACAGCATGAATGCAGCATAAATAAAGCATGAATACAGCGTGAAAACAGCATGAATACAGCGTGAAAACAGGGTGAATACAGCGTGAAAACAGTGTAAATGCAGCATGAATACGGGGTGGATACAGTGTGAAAACAGAGGGAAAACAGCATGAAAACAGTGTGAATACAGAAAGAAAACAGGGTGAAAAAAGTGTGAAAACAGAGTTAATAAAGGGTGAATGCGGCGTATTTAATTTTTTATTATTATTATTATTAATCATTTATTTTTTATTATTTTATTGTTGTTTATTTTAATTTATTTATTTAAATTTATTTTTAATTTTTTAAATGTTTGTTTTTTGTTTTTTTTTTTAGGCTAAAAAAAAATGAATTTTGATGTTAAAATATTTGCACACTGAAAAATCTATTATTATTATTATCCAAAAAAATCACAATTAGACATTTATTCCAAACTTGTTCAGCCCCAGAGTCAAAGCTAAAATCTCGTCTCACAGTTACAGTTGTGACACATCAGCCTGAGCACAAACAGGAGTGACGAGCCTCGTCTGTGGAGCGGGGGGTGAGTCACATGACCCTCACTGTCACAGAGACGAAGCTGCTCATGACGCATCTGTCATCTGGATGTTTATGACACGACTGCGATGTAACGGAGGTTTAAGTCCTGTTCCCCTCCCGCTGCTGTGAGGTTGGCTCATACGGGGCTTTGCTATAACGCTGTCAAAACTGCCTCTTGAATCGAAATCAAATCAAATCAAATCAAAATCACTATCAGACCGACTGCAGATGCTTCTACGTCTTCTGCAAACAGCAAAAGTTTCATGTAGGGATGCACAGATCTGATACTGTCATGGTCCCTCTGTTTCCTGCCTCTTGTGTTGCCTCCTGTGTTGCTCCTTCTCCTCCCTCACCTGCCTGAGTCTGGAGCTGGGCGGAGTTCCTGGCTCCTCCCACACACACCTGAGATCCATCAGCGCAATCAACACCACCTGCCATGGATAAGAGGAGCCAGGACCAGACACTCGATGTCAGATCGTCTGCGTGTCAAGGTGAATATCTTGCTAGACCTTGCTTATGTATTTTGCTCGTTGTTACCTTGCTTATTCGATTTTTTGCCTCAGATCTTGCTCGCTGGACCGTCCCAGCTCCGTCGCTTAAATGTTCGTATTCACCCTCTACATGATCCTGGGGTTTTTATTTCACTATTGTGTCTGTAAATCAACATATGAACATTAATAACAGACACATCAGGTCCTTCTTTCCCTGACGTCGCTCCTGCTAGCGTTAGCAACAGGTTTGACTGACAGCGTTGCTATGTATGGCCGTTACCTTCAACATCCTCGCTCCTGATTGGCTCTTTGGTTGCTATGATACTCGTGGTCTACACCTGCTCCAGCCTCCATGAGCTTCATGTGGAGCTGAAGCTGTGGTGACGTCAAACTCCGTCACTTCTTTACACGTCTGTGGTTTTATTGTGCGATTTCATGAGGTTTTAAGATGTTCCAAATTATTCCCAAACTCACATTCTACACTGACCTGCTCACACTGTGCAGCGGACATGAGCCAGACATGTTTGTGACACGCCATCGTTTCATACAAGAACATTTAAACTCCTAAAATGGTTTTAAAAAAAAAACTGTTCGCACTGTTAAAGGTCCAAGTTACATCACAAACAGACCTGGAGCTGAGTTTTGTTTCATTCTCACATGTTTAACTCACAAACAAACCTGCAGATTTAGGCTGAGTTCTTCTCTCAACCTGAAAACACTCTGTTCCACCTTGTGATGTCATCATGTGGTGATACAGGAAGTGCTCCACTGTGTTTTTAAACTCCACACACCTTCATTTTTAGAATCATTTGGATCATTTCAGTCCTGGAGTTGCCACTTATCTCGACTGAACTAAAGGTAAAAGGAGATGTTAAACCAGTTGAAAACTACCACTTGATGACATCACAAGGTGGAACAGAGCGTTTCGAGCTTTAGAGATGTTACAGACTGATAATAAAGAGACAAAACACAACTCCAGGTCTGTTTTTGATGCTCTAACACTTTTAAAACACGACTTTAAGCTCCACGAGTCAGTTTTGAGTCATACAGAACCTTTAACTTTAGCGGCTCTTTGTTTAAAGTCGTTGGTTTTTGTCTCTTTTCTTGACGTCTTCAGTGACGTCTCAGATCTTTGCTTATTCTTCCAGCTCTAAACATTTGACACGTTCAGTATGAGAGACACATATTGCAAAACCGTTTCATCACTGAACTAAAGCTGCAGTTTGGAATCACAGCCTCAGTTTAATCAAATACACTTGAAATTATATCTCAATTATATCTCAGATTTGATGTAATCTTTGTCATTTATACAAAGCTTAAAACCAAAATGGTGGATATAGCTAAATAAATGGACTTATCGCTGTTCTTTTTCACTCATATTCGTGGTTATTTTCACATCACACGACGCTAGAACAGGACGGACGTGACCCCGTTTTGTGCAAGAGGCAAAACAACAGACAAAATATGTTTCTTTGCTTTTTTCTGCCTCATTTTTGTCCCTGAAGTTATTTTCTTTAGCTCAAATATCTTCATAGGACAAAATGTAAACTGAAAGTAGTTTCTCGTTGTTGTTTTGACTGTGTAGGGCGTAGCTAGCCTGTTAGCTAACGATATGAGGGAGATAAAGGACATTTCAACTCGTCCATAACAGTTAAACAAATGTTCTCACTGCACAGACTCAGCAAAGAGCCAATCAGGAGCGAGGATGTTGAAGGTAACGGCCATGCATAGCAACGCTGTCAATCAAACCTGTTGCTAACGCTAACAGGAGCAACGTCGGGGAAAGAAGGACCTGATGTGTCTGTTATTAATGTTCATATGTTGATTTACAGACACAGACGTGAAATAAAAACCCCAGGATCATGTAGAGGGTTAATACGAACATTTAAGACCAACATGAGTCTGACAGCAGCAGGGACAGGGAGAGAGGACACGGTTTTCAAAAGACAAAAGATCAACTCAAAATAGCAAAAAATAAATAAAAAACTAAAAAAAAAAAATAATAATAAAAAAAAAAAACTTGGAAAAAAAAATTAATTAAAAATGACATAACAAAAAAATCTAAATAATCTCAAAATAGCTTAAAAACCAAAACTGAAAATAACAAAAAAAATAAATTAAAAAAATAAACTTAAAAAAAACAACAACCCAAAAAGCACAAAAAAAAAAAAAAAAAAAAAAAAAACCTAAACGAAAAAAAGTGAACTCCCAGGACATTTAAGGCCAAAATGACAAGTCTGACAGCAGCAGTTACAAAGAGAGGTTACAGTTTTTCAAAAGACAAAAAAAAAAAAACAAAACAAAAAAACAATATAACAAAAAAATAAATAAATAAACTCAAGATAACAAAATAAATAAATTCATAAATTCAAAATAACTCAAAAATAAACTCAAAATAACACAAAAAAAAACAACAACAAACAAAAACCTCAAAAAAACAAAAAAAAAATAAAATTAAAAATAAACTCAATAATACAAAAAATAAATAAATACATTCAAGATAACAAAAAATAAATAAATCAACACAATGTAACTAAAAAAACAAACAAAAAACCTCAAAACAACTAAAAAAAAGTGAACCTGGGATCATGTAGAGAGGGGACACGGTTTGAGTCGATGGAGCAGGTTAACTACATCTGTTCCATGTATATACACAGTCTATGACACAAACTACATATTTAGAAGAGTTGTAGACTTTTATATTTGTTATTAAACTGTAGCGGCTCTGTCACATTTTACATTTAGTGTCTGGAGCTTTTACAGGAGAAGTATCAGAATGTTCAATAATGTCTCTCAAACTGTGAATGTCGTGATGTGACCTGCAGAACCTCCATGAACTGAGACGTTTGGTAGAATCCACCATTTATCTGTCGAAACGCAGGTGTTTGGACCTTGTTTATGGAAATATCATTGCACCTGGTCACATGAAATAAAAACTGGAGCAAAGATCAACGTCTTCTCTGTCAGAAAACATGAATCATGTTTTGTTTTTTGTTTATTTTTCCAGAAAGGATCCACTATTCAACCACAAACACACCGATGTCGGCTCAAATGACTTAAAGCATGTTATAATAATAATAGTAACAGACGAAATCCATGAAATCAGCTTAATTTTTTACAATTATTCTATATGTTTGTGTGTAAAACCCCTCACCACACACTTTATACACTTTCCTCACACAGGCATTAACATTTTCTCACATTTCTCTCTTGTTTAAACTCTCTCAAAGTTCAAACCTTCGTAGATTTTAATAAAATAAGTTCCGTATTATAGAACGAAACTAAAGATTAAGGTCTGTTTTCAGGCCCAAAAATTAGTTTGAGAAATGAAAATATAAAAGTTTTCCTGTACTGTAAATAAAAATGACAGGTTTTATAAATACTGTACTATTATTTATTTCATTATATTTGTATATGCCTCTCTTTGTCTTATTATTTATTGATTTTATACCTATTTTTTTATTATTTGTTTTATATACTTTTGCATCCAGTGTGGGCAGTAAAGTAAGAATTTCCTTGTACATGTTTCTTACTGTGTAAATGACAATAACATTTTTGAATCTATATTATAGATCAATCTGCATAAGAAATTATTGATAGTGACTCACACAACTGCAGAACGTTTCAACGACATTGTGGGTTTTGTCGGGGAGAAAACTCACAAACATACAGCACTTCAGAGTCACACTGATCCAACATTTATGTAAATTTGTCTGACACATTCTGTACTGTACAGGAGACACGGAGGAGACTGATGGACAATGGTCTACAGTCCCTCAGCCAATCAGGACGCAGAACACAATGGTCTACAGTCCCTCAGCCAATCAGGACGCAGAACACAATGGTCTAAAGTCCCTCAGCCAATCAGGACACAGAACACAATGGTCTAAAGTCCCTCAGCCAATCAGGACGCAGAACACAATGGTCTACAGTCCCTCAGCCAATCAGGACACAGAACACAATGGTCTAAAGTCCCTCAGCCAATCAGGACACAGAACACAATGGTCTAAAGTCCCTCAGCCAATCAGGACGCAGAACACAATGGTCTACAGTCCCTCAGCCAATCAGGACGCAGAACACAATGGTCTACAGTCCCTCAGCCAATCAGGACACAGAACACAATGGTCTAAAGTCCCTCAGCCAATCAGGACGCAGAACACAATGGTCTACAGTCCCTCAGCCAATCAGGACGCAGAACACAATGGTCTACAGTCCCTCAGCCAATCAGGACGCAGAACACAATACTCTACAGTCTCTTAACCAATCAGGACGCAGAATACAATGCATGTTAATACTCTGGAAAAAAAAAACAACGCAAAATCACAAAAAAACATCTGCAAAACAGCGAGACCACGAGAGGTGAACTGTGATATAGTGAGAAACCACATAAGTTCAACATAAGTTTGGATTTTTCTTTCAAAAAAACGTGAACTTCTCATCGAGACGTCAGACTTCACAAATCTATCATTTTTCCAGTCGCATCATAAACAAACATAGACACACATGCGGCTCACACAAAACGAGCTCCTGCCCCCGGAAAACGTTCAAAAATTCATGAACGTAAAATTGTAAATGGTTTTTGTGTTGAGTTTTACATCACAGGCCTGACGTGTTGAGGAGTTACATAAGACTCAACGAGAGGATCCTCAGGCGCCGCAACGTGGGTTAAAAATATGCAAAATAATCAAAAATACATGAGCCACTACAGGCTGCACGCAGAACGCTCACATCACCTTAACACCGACTGAACACCGCGCAGAGTCTTAACACAGACACAGAACACAGCACATCGGTTTAATACAGACACAGAACACGGAACATCGCCTTAACACTAACAGGGAACACAGCACGTTGCCTTATCACTAACAGAGCACAGAACATTGCCTTAACACACACACAGAACACAACACATCACCTTAAAGCAGACACTGAACACAGCACATCTCCTTAACACTGACACAGAACACAGCACATCGCCTTAACACTAAAACAGAGCACAACACATCACCTCAACACTAACATAGAACACAGCACATCACCTTAACACAGACACAGAACACAACACATCGGCTTAACACAGACACAGAACACAGCACATCGGCTTAACCCTAATTGAACACAGCACATTGCCTTAACACTAACTGAACACAGCACATCGCCTTAACACTAACTGAACACAGCACATTGCCTTAACACAGACACAGAACACAGCACGTCGCCTTAACACAGACACAGAAGATAGCACATTGCCTTAACACTAACTGAACACAGCACATCACCTTAACACTAACTGAACACAGCACATCTCCTTAACACAAAGACAGAACACAACACATCACCTTAACGCTAACTCAGAACACAGCACATGGCCTTAACACTAACAGAACACAGCACATGGCCTTAACACAGACATAGAACACAGCACATCGCCCTAACCCTAACTGAACACAGCACATGGCCTTAACACACGTGGACCAATAAAAAATCCATAGATCCAGCTGCATATTTACATAATTTCGCCTGAATGAAGCGCGGCCACATGAAGCTGCTGCTGGTTCAGACGTTTGTCGCTTCAGCTTCAAACACTGTTTCCTCTGAACAAGTGTCACAGGACTCGAGACGGGCCCAGGTTCAGGAAACGCCAATCATGTATATTTTTGTGTTTGAATAAATAACAGAACAACACTTTATTGTGAGTTTCCACACGGTGAGACGAGACGCGGGATTATCTCCACGGGATCATTTAGAATAAGAATATTTGTAAATTGTGTATTTATTTGACTTTTGCTGTGTTTTAGAGCTGCATTTTGGAGCTAAAGCCTCTCAAACTGTGAACTCAAAAGCACTTAAACCTTTTTGGTCCAATCCAAATGCTAAACATGTGGGAAATGTAGTGGTGAGATTCTGTCCCATCTCTTTGTTCTAACACAGTGACCAAAATGTTCCAGCTGATGCTCCAGATGCTCATGTTCTAGACACAATATCGAGTCAAATATTTCCTCAAATCCACAGGTTTCAGACAAATGCTTCTTTTACGATTTAAAAGACATAGTGAGGACCTTTCCCCACAGACTCCAGGTGTTTCCACAGACAGAATCACACAAGTCTGAACTTCATTGTTCCTCATGTGAAGTGTTTCCTTTGGGCCTAGAAAACCTCCATTAAGTCCAAATACTTAGGCCTGTAACTACCAAATATCATGCAACTCAAACTTTTCTTTTAATCTTTTCCTCCAAATCTGCCACTAGCATGCAAACGCCACTGTGAGCACATCTGTAGCACCGTTCTGTTCTGTGAGATGTGCTGCAGACATGTCCACAGCCGCGCGCTGGGACCTGTGTCATGTGTGATGCAGCACCAGCCTCACACACCAAAAACTCTGTCTCTGTCCCCGTGTCTCTGTCTCTTTCTGTGGCAAATGGCTCCCTCCCTCCAAAAAAAACCCACAAAACTCACCTCCGCGCACGGACAGCGCCAGGACGCCGAGCGGGAGCAGCGCAAAAACACCGCGAACAAGCCTCGTTTTCTCCATCCGGGAGCCTGCTGTGTTCAAGCGGGGCTTCACATCCTGCCCGGCCCATGGACAGGACCCCGTTTACCCGCAGCACGGAGCAGCCATCGCGCCGCGGGCTGGAGGACTTGTTGTTGTACCGGACTGCAGAAAGAAGAGAGAGAGAGAGAGGCTGCAGAGGAGAGAGAGAGAGAGGATGGAGGAGGCTGGAGGAGAAGCCTGGATTCTGCGGAGCGCGGATGGAGAGATGAGGGATGAGAGGAGGTATCTGCTTCTTTACTCTGTGCGCGGAAAGTCAGAGGAGCGTGGAGCCAGTGCGCAAGTGCTGCAGATGCAACGTGCCACGGCCCCCCGTCTGTGCCCGCGCGCACACGGGCCACGCACACGGGCCACGCACACACCTGCAGAGACACGCACGAGACACGCACGAGACACGCAGCGTGGAGCGTGTCACCGGGAGAGTCTCTGCACTGACCTGATGAGGCACAGACTGAGGGACTGGTCTGAATGTCCCGTGTCTGCAGGGCCGGTCCCAGCTTTTACAGGGGCCACAGCTGAATTTATCTCTGGGCCCCCCACAGTAACTACCCCCTCAGTGCAGTACTAAGTCACTTTACAGAGATGTTACATTAGAGTCTATTTTTAGTGTATTTTTAAGTCTACTTTTTAAATGATTTTACGCTATTTATCCATTATCTTGTTTTATTGCATGTACCATTTTCCTTCTGTTCTTAACTGTGTGGTTCAATACTGGAATTTCCCCACTGTGGGACTAATAAAGGCTTAACTTATCTTATCTTATCTTAACAACATCATGACACATTCTGACTCTGCTCTCGTCACTTTCACCAGTTGTTTTTATGTTTTTATGACCAACAGCAGACTGAAAACCTCCAGAATGTCACAGCTCCCACAGCCACAAGAGCAGAACACAAACACGGGAGGTTGTCATGATCCCTGCTCCTCCCTCCTGTGTGTGCTCTGCCCCTCCCTCACCTGTCTGTCTCTGGAGCTGGGCGGAGTTCCTGGCTCCTCCCGCACACACCTGCTTCCCATCAGGGCAATCAACACCACCTGCGGGAGGATAAGAGGAGCCAGGGCTCTCCTCTCAGTGCGAGATCGTCTGCCTGTTCACCTCACTGTTCGTCTGCCTGGTGTCCTGCTCGTGTTCCTGCTCGTGTTCCTGCTCGTGTTCCTGCTCGTGTTCTCGCTCGTGTTCCCGCTCAGCATCCAGCCTCCCTGCACTGCTCTGGACTCCCGTCTCCGACCCTGTCTCCCGGTACCGGCTGTATTCCTGTCTCATTTGTTCCCTGCTCCCATCTCCTCGTATGTCCTCCCGTCACGTGTCTTGTGTCTGTTCTGTCAATAAAGACCCTTAAACTTGCCCTGAGTCCTGCATCTTTTGGTCCGCCTCACACCCACATTATGACAGAGGGTTTTTTTTAAAGGTTTTTGAAACTCTAGACGGTTTATGCTTAATGTCTGATGGATTTGAACATGCTCCAGTTACGACAGTGGGGTCACATTTACATTATAAAGGTCCAGAGAGCTGCCCTGACGTCTGCCCGACTCAAACACTGCCATGGAAATAAAACAAATGTAATAGTTTGAGAAATTTAATCTGCTGTAAACACACAAACCTGTGTCCAGTAAAACTTACACATTGTATTATTTTCAATATAAAAGTCGGGCTCCTGGGGGCCCTCAGCAGCTCGTCTGAACCGGCCCCGTCTGTCTAAGGTGGTGATGGGACGTTCATGAAGGAATCGGCTCTTTTGGACGGTTCCTTAACGTGAACAGCTGCAAGTTGGAACCAGATCTCATTTTTTTTAAGGGGACAAATCTTTTTCTTTCTAATTTGTGCGACAGTGGCTCAGGAGGTTGAGTGTTTGTCACTGATCTGAAGGTTGGCGGTTCAATTCCAGCCCTCACAGATGAAAGCTGTCGTTGGGCAAGACAAGATTTGATATTTTGCATCTTAATAACAGTTTCTTTAAAATGATTAATAATGTAATGCAAAGTTGTATATAGCTGAGGCGTAAAGTCACAGGTTAAAGTCTCTCACTCTCAGTTTGAATCGTTTTAAACATCTGAGCCTTGTTCATTTCTCTGTGATTAGTTTATTGTTCAAATTTGTTCTCACATCGGCTCCTGTCGTATAAATAAACATAAAAAGAGCCAGTCTTTTGAACGGCTCTTTGAAATGAACAGATCCCATAAAAGAGCCGAAAGTCCCGTCGCTAAGATCTATATGTTCCCATTTTGAACAAGCCCAAAGCCTCAGGGTCGAACCTCAATCACTGGAGCTTTAGTGAAACTGGACTGGACCGACCTGCCTAATAAGACGTTTTATGGACACACAAAAGTCTCACACATACAGTAAAAACACAGAGTTAAAGGCGACAGATAAAGGGACGATGCTTTTGGTCTGAGGACAGGTCCAAACCGATGAGACGTTCCACACTTCTGTTCTTCTGTCTCTGTAACTCTTGTGTGTCAGAGAGTTTAAAGTGTGTCCTCACGGGCGAATCGTAATAAAAACCACCGTGTGTCGCCCAGAACATTTGTGAAATGGATAAACGAGGCCTGAGAGTAGAGCGAACGACTGAGGGGCTCTCGACTTTCACAGAGGTGCAAACGTGACATTATGTGGAGTTTTAGGCGTCTGAAACGAGGGAGGAAACATTTTTTACAGAAGTTGCAGTGCACGTTTTTACAGCCCTGTAAACTCCAGGTGAAATGGATGGAGCGGCTGAAGAGGCTCGTGGTTCTGCTGCTGCGGTGGAGATTGTATAAAGAAAAGTGGCAGAATGAAAGTATCATAGCAACCAAAGAGCCAATCAGGAGCGAGGCTGTTGTTCGCAGATCTACGAGCAGAACAACAGGAAAAAAAAAATGTTTCTTTGCTTTTTTCTGCCTCATTTTTGTCCCTGAAGTTATTTTCTTTAGCTCAAATATCTTTATACGACAAAATGTAAACTGAAAGTAGTTTCTCGTTGTTGTTTTGACGGTGTAGGGCGTAGCTAGCCTGTTAGCTAACGATATGAGGGAGATAAAGGACATTTCAACTCGTCCAGTTAAACGAATGTCCTCACTGCACAGACTCAGGAATATAGTTACAGAGACAGGGGGCGCTGTTTTTCAAAAGACAAAAAATAGACAAAAAAAACCCCTCAAAATAAAAAAAAAAAAAAAAAAAAAAAAAAAAAAGAAAGAAACTCTGTGTGACAAAAAATAAATAAACTCATAATGACAAAAAACCCCAACTCAAAATAGCTGAAAAAAAACAAAACAACAAAAAGTAAAAATAAATAAATAAATAATTAAACTCAAAATAACTAAAAAACAAAGAAACTCAGTATGACAAAATAAATAAACTCATAACAAAAACAAATAAAAATAGCTTAAAAAAAACCAAACAAAAAACAATGAAAACTAAAAATAAATAAATAATTAAACTCAAAATAACTAAAAAAAAATGAAGAAAAAACAAAACAATCAAAATAACTAAAAAAAACAAACAAAAAACAAAAACAAACAAACACCCACAACTAAAAAAAAAATAAATAAATAAATACAATAAAATAAATAAATACAAAAAATAAAAAATATAAAAATGAACCTAGGATCATGTAGAGCGCATTAATATGAACATTTAAGACCAAAATGACGAGTCTGACAGAGGCTGAGGAAAACAGGAAAGTCGCAGAATGCAGCTGGAGAGGAGAGAGAGTGCACTCAATGTGTTAGTACAGGACATTTCTACACGTATGTCGTCTGCAGCTTGAACTCAGACCCTGTGACATTCAGAGAAATATGGAGCCACGAGGGTCATATTTTCTTGCTCGTCCTCTTTACTCCTCGAGGATCCTTGACCCGTCCGTCGCTCTGAGTGACGCCGACGCTCTGCTCTTCATGTGACACTTATATTTCAAATGTGCGTCTCAGCTCAAGGACTTACATGACGTCTTCTGCATCACCGGGCGGGATTGTGATTATTATATTTATGTGTTTCTGTGCTCGTGCTCAGACGTGGAGGTGCTTTTGTTCACACTGTCCCTGGGTTTTCTAAATATTACAGTTTTTCTGTGGCTGGATAAACGCTCATGGCTCTGCTCTTCATCAAAAACACCAAGGCTGCTGCTCGGGTTTGACCAGAGCTGCACCAAACTCAATAAATGTGTTTTTCTGCCCGTTTCACCACATTCATTTTCATTTCATTACCTTTTATGTATTTTAAATTTAATTTGATCACATTATTGAGCAAATGTGAAGTATTTCTCCTCAGGGATCGACAAAGTTTGAGTCTGTGATGAAGTTAGGAATAATACTGCTGGGTTAATAGAGCGTTTATCCACTGATCTGAAAGTTGCCGGTTCGAATCCCGCCCTCGACATCAGCCCGATCCACCGTCTCACAGGTTGTCAGTGCGATTCCAGCTCCCACACATGAACGCCGCTGTCCTTGTGAAGTGTCCGCGATCTTTACATTCACGTCGTACTTTGTCAGTTCGTACCTAACTCTAATTTGAATTGAAATGATCTTCATGCATCATAACGAGCTCTGCGGTCTCCCACTCGTCCTCTTCTGAACATATATTGGTCTCCGGGGCTGCGGTCCATGTGCACGATGCCCACACAGGCACCGGACCAGACCACAGATTAGATCGATCGATACGACATTAGAATTCTCAAAGGCAGAGTTAGATTTGAATGAGTGGATGGGATGTCCACTCTTTTATCTCCCCGTTCACTCGGAAGTGTCTTTGGCTCAAGGTTAGAGCTGCAGCACCGCTTCATTTATTTCTAGACCCTGGTTCATGTCTTGGTTTCGTTCATATATATTGTAAAAGTCGGCTTGAGCTTGAGACTTTTATCACTGTGAACCAGGAAGTAAGGGCTGTTAGCATGCTAGTTGTCAGTAGCATTACTGTGATGCTCTGAATGAGAAGTAAGTTTGGTCTTTAAAATTCAGATATGGGTCAAATCCACAGACTTTAAAGAAGTGTGTGTGACGCCACCTGCAGTGTTCAGCTCCACATGAAGTTAGACCGACGCTGGAGCAGGTACAGTGGACGATTTAGAGTCGAGTTCTGACAGTATCATAGCAACCAAAGAGCCAATCAGCAGCGACGCTAAACCTAAACCCTGATCCTAAACTGATATGACCATAGACTGTTTATATAAATGGACATAGCTAACCTGTTAGCCGCCGCGTTCCAAACAGGAAGTGATCATAGCCGCATTTCCTGCTCCTTCGACTCTGGCTCCAATTCACTTTCTATTGAAAACTGTGCATCCTCTCTCTGTACCTGCTGCTGTCAGACTCATTTTGGTCTTAAACGTTCATATTTCATTTCATTTATTTATTTATTTTAAATAACATGTTTTAGTTTTTTAGTTATTTGGAGTTTGTTTGCTATTTTAAGTTTATTTATTTTTATTTTGAGGTTGTTTTTTTTTGTTTTTTTTTGTTATTTTGACTCTTTTTTTTGTAGTTTTTTTTTTTTTTTAGCTTATTTATTTATTTGTTATTTTGAGGGTTTTTTTGTTTTGTTTTTTTATTTTGAGTTTATTTTGATTTTTTGTTTTTGTTTTGTTATTTTGATTTAATTTGATTTTTTGTTTCAAGTTTATTTATTTATTTATTTAGTTATTTTGAGTTTATTTTTTGTCTTTTGATAAACTGCCCCCTCTCTCTGTCTCTGCTGCTGTCAGACTCATGTTGGTCTTAAATGTTCGTATTAACCCTCTACATGATCCTGGGGTTTTTATTTCACGTCTGTGTCTGTAAATCAACATATGAACATTAATAACAGACACATCAGGTCCTTCTTTCCCCGACGTCGCTCCTGTTAGCGTTAGCAACAGATTTGATTGACAGCGTTGCTAAGCGCTCACTCCCTGCTAAACCAGCGGTGTGGGCTGAAAGGGGCGTTACCTTCAACATCCTCACTCCTGATTGGCTCTTCGGTTGCTATGACACTAATAAATTAGCCTCTATTCCTGCTCTAGCGTCGATGAGCTTCATTTGGAGCTGAAGTTGTTGGTAAGTCACTTCTTTTTACAGCCTGTGGTTCAAATCTGCAAATTCTTGACTCTTTTCTATTGGAGTTTGTGCCAAAAATATAAAAATTCAGATCATAATCGAGACTAAAAGTACTTACATTACAGGTGACATTAAATAAACTATATTTTTAAGACTTGAAACTGACTTTACATTAGACTGAGGAGTGTTTCCTGTGTTGAGAGCTGATTTTTTTAGTATTGAAATAAAGTCTGAGGTATAACACCAGCCCAGAGTCTTCTTCCAGCGGACTCTTCACGTGTTATTGTGCAGGGCTCGGCGTCTCTGGAGTGGAGGAGGAAATAGCATGCAGATGTGGATGGAGGGATGCAGTGAATGAGAAAAAGGAGAGATGACAGAGGAGCTGATGGATGCCTGACCTCTGCGTCTCATATTAGACCTCACATTAAAGAAGTTTATGAGAGCAGGCGGCGCAGAGGCAGAAACCAGACACGACCAATACGGAGGCAGTCAGAACGAGCCGAGAGGATTTACAGTGGACTCATGGACGTGAGGGACAGTGAGGAGCAGCGTTTAGGCCACAAACACCAAACTACAAACACGAAATGTCACAAGTTTAAAGCCGCTGTGCCTCATTTTTAGCGTCTTCAAATATTGCAGTCTTAAAAAAAACAGAACTAGTTCATTTTAAACTGTTTGCAGTCGTCCAAAGTCGTCCTGACTTACGCAAAATGGCTTTTCCACCTTGAAAAAACACGTTACATCAAGGAAACGTTCACCCATAAGTGTCTTGCCCAAGGACACGACAACAGTGTTCATGTGTGAGAGCGGGATTCGAACCGCTAACCTTCAGATCAGTGGATTAATACTCTACCAACTGAGCCACTGTCGCCCGCGTTCACCTTCTGAAATCCAAGAATTAGAGAGCTTTTCAAAACTTTTCCGACTAGAACTAGCATGCCACCGCACACTTCCTGATTATCGGACAATGAAACACTTCACAATTCGACTCGGAAAACACAGAAAGCAAAAGCGGCTCAGTGGGGCAAGACAAATCGGACTCGAAACCGTGAAAAATCCGATACGACGGGAGTGAAGGTCGAGTCAGACGCAGAGGACAAACGTCTCGACACACGACGTTCAGAATTATGCAAAATTAAAACTGTTGCCGTGGTGATTAACGATTTAAAGTTAATAATTTGAACAGGGGAAAAATCCTCAAACTGTTGCATAAAAGAAGCTAAACCTGTTTTTTTACATTTTAAATATGAAACTGATCATTTTGAGAGTGGATTTTAAAGGGGAGGTGTGTGTGGTGTCGGTTTGCATCTTTTTAATAGTTTTAAAGATGCACTATGGAACCTTTCTGTCGGAGTCTCCATGGAGAAGTTACAGTATTTTCCGGACTACAGAGCGCACCTGATTAAAAACCATATGCTTTAATTTCAGAAAGAAAAACTTACAAGCTGCACCGGATTTTAAGCCGCAGGTTTCCCATGTAGTAATATGAAAAATTAACTCAAAAACGTTCATTTGGAGGGACTAGAGCAGTTTTACATGTGTTTTTTTTACAGTGTATGCAGGTGCGTGTTCTGCGTCCTGATTGGCTAAAGGAGGAGCGTGTGACTTTACATCAGACTGAGGAGTGTTTTCAGTGTTGAGGATCATTTTAGTATCGAAATAAAGTCTGAAACATGTCACTGAAAAACTGTTGGCTAATGCTAATGCTAATGCTAATGCTTGCTAACCTGTGACTGTGATGTTCTTTGAGAGCGACTTGTTTAACGGCACAAATCACCTCTTGTTCAAACTAAACCAGCTCTTTCTGGTCAATAAAACTCTTAACAAGCCTCAGACAGAGCAGTGCTTCTAGTTAGCATCACACCCCCAGGGAACGTTGAGGGCGTCAGCTGTAAAGTATCAATAAAAACAGATGTGCCATAGTGTGGAACATTCCGGGCAGCGCAGTATCTCCATGGAGACGAGCTGGAAACTGTCCACGTTCAGTTTGAATTCTTCGTTTTATTTTTTTATTTATTTTATTTTTATTTATTATTTTATCTTTGTGTAAAAATTAAAGTTTATTAAGTTTATTATTTATTATTTATTATTTATTGTGAAGCCTGTGCGGCGTTTGAGCTCCTGCTGTTTTTATTCTCCGTCTGTGATGTTGCCCCTTTAAACACCACCAGCTCATTTCTGCTTCTCACACTTTTGATCTTCTGCATATTTCTCTCCATTTCATATTTTCGTTCTGAGGCTGTGAGAATTATTAAGGTTCGTGTTAAACTCTATAAAGTTCTGGTCTTAAACTGGAGCTGAAAAAGTGTTTTTCCGTCTGAGGTTTGGTTTCTGCAGCGAGTCGCACTCAGACTTTGGACGAGCTTCATTCTGTCGTAGGTTTAAACTTAGAAACAGTGAATCTTTTGGTCCGACATTTTGTCTGATTTATACGTTTCACTCCCTGAAGAATTTTTCACAAGAGTCACGTGATGGTGCAGTGATGGTGTCGTGATGCAAAAACACATAAACACTGCACACACACAGCCACACACACACAGCCACACACACACACACACACACACACACACACACACACACACACACACACACACACACACACACACACACACACACACACACACACACACACACACACACACACACACACACATCCAAAAAACTGATGACTTCATCTGCCCTGTTCATACACACTGACCTTTGACCTCGGAGAGTCTGCCAGAGGAGAGCTGTCAAAGCATCACACACTGCACGTGCACGAGCATAAACATGTGCATGTGCACATCCAAGTGCATGTGCACGTGTGTGTGTGTGTGTGTGTGTGTGTGTGTGTGCACATACATGTGCATGTGCTCTGATTAATGGGACACTTGTGCACAGTTCTTTCGTGGGAACTGTGGCTAAACGATGTGTGTGTGTGATGTGTGTGTGTGTGTGTGCACGTGCTCTGGTTAAACAGCGTGTGTGTGTGCGTGCGTGCGTGTGTGCGTGTGTGTGTGCGCTGAACTTCAAGGCCGTCCTAAAAACAAACGAGCCGTGAAACATCTTAATCGGGCTGAGGACGAGCTTCTGTTTCCATCAGTGAAGGAGCCGCGACTTTGTGGTTTTACATAGAACCAGAGGAACGGGACAAAGTATCACAAATATAAAGACAAATATAAATATAAATACTATATACTTTATAAGACTCAAAATCTGTGTAAATACTTTCACTTTTTACTCTTTAAGTACATGTTTAAACTGTACTGTGCTTTAATACTTTTACTTAAGTCGATATTTTCATGTGATACTTTTACTGCTGTAGAATCACTAAATGTTTCAGAGTCGACAGGGGCCCAGAATTGGACCCTCCTCCTGTTCATTCCAGGGGCCCCTCTGAGGCTCCTGTGAGACACTTATTTTCACTTCTGCAGATTTTAAACATGTCAGACGAGTTTTTGACGAGTGTGAATTTATGACAAAATGAAGGATCAGCTGGACACGAGGAGCAGGGACGGGACAGAAATGTGACTGTGTCTGTAGTCGACTTTTAAAGGACTTGTACCTGATCCCAGCTCCACACGACTCTGTGTTTTAAACATCTGCAAAATAAAACAAAACTAATGAGACTGAAACTTAATCCAGGTAAAAACTCAAACAGCCTCATCTTTTTTCATCCAATCAGACACAGTGTTACTCAGAGTCATGGGAAGCTGCCGGACACTGTCACAGACACATGAGGCATTTTCACACGTGACAAAACAAACCAGTAAAAAGAGATGTGAGAACTGTAAGGAAACAATCACAAACAGTCACGTTGTCCGTCACGATATCGCGGTTCAGCTTTTGTGTTTTTTGTGCAATTTTACCTGCTTCTTTTTAACAGTGTATGAATGTGCATTGTGTTCTGCGTCCTGATTGGCTGAGGGACTGTAGACCATTGTGTTCTGTGTCCTGATTGGCTGAGGGACTGTAGACCATTGTGTTCTGCGTCCTGATTGGCTGAGGGACTGTAGACCATTGTGTTCTGCGTCCTGATTGGCTGAGGGACTGTAGACCATTGTCCATCAGTCTCCTCCGTGTCTCCTGTACAGTACAGAATGTGTCAGACAAATTTACATAAATGTTGGATCAGTGTGACTCTGAAGTGCTGTATGTTTGCAAGTTTTCTCCCCGACAAAACCCACAATGTCGATGAAACGTTCTGCACCGACAAAGGCACCGACGAAGGTTTGAACTTTGTGTTTAAACGAGAGAGAAATGTGAGAAAATGTTAATGCCTGTGTGAGAAAAGTGTATAAAGTGTGTGGTGAGGGGTTTTACAGACAAGAAACATAGAATAAGTGTAAAAAATAAAGCTGATACTTCACAGATTATTTTATCGATGTAACCCTGCGATAAACGAGCAAACACTGTGCAGCATCAGTGGATCTGCTCAACCAATAATGTTTTTGTCAAGAGCAAGATTTGAACCTCCAGCTTTCAGATCAGTCGACAAACGCTCGACCAACTGAGCCACTTTTGAATGGTTCAAATTAAAACATGTTCATGATTCATGTTTTGGAATCAGCTTCAGGTTCTTTAATTCAGCTAAAAACCGGCCACACTTGTCCATTTTCTTTGGAGTTACCCTGAGCGTCACTCCTGTCGTCCTGTCGTCCTCGTGTCCCCCTGTTTCGCACTTTGAGCTTGATTTACTGGCGCTCGCTCTATAGCCTCGTCTTCTCCGACAAAGCCACACTTCCTCCTCTGACCAGCAGCAGGCGCCGTCCGGGATCCCTCCCTCACTCATCGGACGAGAGCAGACGGGGACAGGCCATTTCCTTAAGTGTCTCCTGGAGCGTTGGCATCTCGCAGCAGGACTGTCCCCGTCCCAGGAGAGAGCGGCCGAGTGACACGAGGACGACGTCAAGGGCCCAGAGCCGGAGGAGGTAAACGAGGGAGTGTGAGATGAAGAGCAGAGGTGGAGCCGTAAAAATGTGTCGCCGACTCTTCAAAAGCTGCTCTGCTTCATTTGTACCGTTTTAAAAATATGTTTGCAGTCGTCCAGAGTCAGTCCTCACTCACCTTCTGCATTCAGAGCATCCTAACTACTCACCATGATGAGTTTATGTGCACTTTTCACAGCTTTTAGAGCGCAGACAACAACCAGCATGCTAACACGTACTTCCTGATTATCAGATGCTTTGGAGTTAAATGCAGGAGACGAAGAGATACGAAGAGTTCAACTGAAAAAACTCTTCTCCATTTAAGTGTTTTTCTTTTTGACAATAATGTGAAGTGGATTGTATCAAAAAGATGATGAAGATGGATTTATATTAACAGAAAACGCATTTGTTTTTTGAAAATATGACGATGAGATTCTTCAACTACAAGCGTCCGACTTATCCAATGGCATTTATCTGTTTTTGTGAAAGAACTGTTCACATATATGCGCTGAGGAGACACGTTTTGCTTAAATATATGAGAGAAAAATCAAATACAGGATGATACGGACTCGTCATATTTGCCCCACTGACTCAGATCCGCACCTGATGTGGCTCCGCTACAGGCCCGGCCCAGCCTATAAGCAGACTGAGCAGCTGCTAAGGACCCCAAGGCCACCAGAGGGCACCCAAGAGCCCATATGTCTGTATTTAAAATAATATAATATGTAAAGTTATACTAGAAACGGTGCTTGGGTGTTTACAGCTGCCTAAATATCCCTCTATAAAGATTACATTTGTTTTTTTTGTTTTAGGAAAATATAGGAAAAGGTTGGAATAGGAAAAAATCTGGGTAACACTTTATAATAACTATAGCCTCTTTAGCCTTAATAACGCATGAACAAACACTTAATTAATAATGAACAAACACTGAATTAATAATGAAGAAACACTTAATCAATAATGAAGAAACACTTAATTAATGATTCATGCTTAATAACTACTTAATTACAACCTTAATTAACACTGAATTAGCAATTAATTGGCCTGTGTTGTGTACAGTTACTCATACTTATTTCACACTTAGTTACTCCTTAAATAAGCATTTACAAACGGTTAGTTAAGTATTAACTCAAACACTTGTTAATGAAGTGTTAATTAAGGCCGTAATTAAATAGTTATTAAGCATGACTCATTGTTAATTAAGTGTTTGTTCATTATTAATTAAGTGCCTGTTCATGCTTTATTAAGGCTAAAGAGGCTATAGTTATTATAAAGTGTTACCAAAATCTGCTGCCTACATTTGTTTTATCTGTACTGAGGTACTACTGAAGTACTGAAGTAGGCTGTTTTACAAGTTAGATTAAAACATTTCAGTCTTGGTCATAGAAATAGAAACACAATAGGACAAGGCGATGAGGGCAGGGTCAGAATGTCGTCGAATGTGCATCACCGATAGCTAAGCCCAGGTACATCCACCACCCAGGGGCCCAGAGACACATTCTGTTTCGGGCCCCCTGAAAACTAGAGCCGGCCCTGCTCCACAATCGACTGAATAAAAGACGGAGCAGCGCCTCATCGACGACCAGCGGCGTCCTCAGCTGCAGCAGTTTTGTTTAATTTCGCTGTTTAATTTGCACTCATTTTTGAACACTTTTTGTAAGAATAAATTTACTTTACAGTTTTTCTGACCATGTCTCCAGGCTCCCGTTTGTTCTGCGCCTGGTTATCTACATTAAAACATCATTTCGTTATGTTGCACCCCCTGGACAAAGCGGCACAGAGTCTTTAAGTGGAGGAGGTGGACTTTTTAAAGGCGACTAACACGTCTTTGAGGGTCAGAATTGTAGCTGATAGACACGTGTTCAAAGACTTCATCACACAATGTTATTTCCAGATATTTTTTTAGATTGTCTCTCACAGCGACATGCACCTGAGATGAACATTTCAGACCCTCCGTGATTTCTAAGTGGGAGAACTTGCAAAATTTGCCTCACTTTACCGAAGGGAGGGAGGAAAAACTGCACAAAAAACAGGACAGACTGGGATCAGGACGGTAAGAGGGTCGTCTTCTGGGCTGCACAGCTAAAAACTATAAGCAACGAACAAAGTGAGTGTCCTGTGAGCCTCTCTTCGTGGGGGTCACACATTCTTCATCGAGATCAGCGACAGATGAGACATGTGCCTTATCCGAAATGTCCTTGTAAGTCCTCACTGGTCTGCACAGCGTCTTCACGAGTCCCCACAGAGTCCAGACGTCTGCACCCTGCTGGCGGCATGTGTCATTTACCTCAGTTTGATGTGGTGCTGCACTGTGACAAAATCGATCAGAAATAGGACCTGAGACCAGCGGAACCCGACTGTACCACTGCACCACAAACACCTCAGATAAACTCAACACGAGGCTTCACTCTGGTTCAAGAGTCGAACAACTGCTGCCAATCCTCCCGTTGTACATTATTCCTGCACAGACGGAGAGGAACCTCGTCTTTCAGCTCAAACCAGAGTCGTTTAAGTCCAGGCTGAAGTGCTGCACATTTGAATAAAAGCTTTACACAAATCTATTTATCCATCTGTGCATCAGCCTCCATTTAAACCTGTGCAGCCTCCAACATTTCCTCCTGTTTTTATCATTGTAGATTTACTATTTTGAATTATAAGTTCAAGATATTTTAGGGGATTCATTAAAATCAAGTGAAACGTCATTAAATCAGTCTATGGTTCTCATCTCTGTTATAATTTACACATTTTAATCATAATATTCATCTAAAACCACTTCAGAAAAGAAGGAGCCGACGTCGCCGTAAATGTCATGACAATAAAGAGTCGTGTAGCTGTAGCGCCCCCTATGGACAGAGCACATCACACTAGAGCAGCACATTATTTTTACATTTGGACCAAAATGACGACGCGACGCTGCAGAATCGAAGAGTATCAACGATTAAGGAAATAAAAGTGGAGAAGGAAGAGCGGACGTCACAGGGGGCGTGGCACAGTCATGAGAGAGGAGGTAAGAGAGGAGACAAGGAAAGGAGACAGGAGACGAGGAGATGAGAAGATATGAGAATGAGGAGACGAGAGAGGAGGCAAGGAAAGGAGACAAGGAAAGGAGACAAAAGACGAGGAGACAAGAGACGAGGAAACAAGGGAGCAGACAAGAGAGGAAACGAGAAAGAGGAGACGAGAGTGAGCAACAATGGCCGTGTCACCGTGGGCCTGTCACAGGGGGCGTGTCACAGGTGGAGGTTAAACGGGGGCAGATTGACAAAATGGCGTCTTGAAAATAGTGGATTAAAGATTAAACATGAATCACTCCAAATACAACTTCAGAGGCTCAATGAGAAGAAACAACAAGAACTTGGAGAAACATCTGAACAGTTTGAAGAACACGTGTAACGCTTGTAGGCTTGGAGTTTGACCACGACCACGGTCAGTATGATTACTACAGGCAGCATCAGAAGATCGGTTCTTTTGGAGACTGGGGTGTGAATAAAGACAACCAAGCAGTATTGAAATTTTAAAGCAAAAATGTATTGAAATGTACACAAATAATAAACAAAACAGACAGTAAAGCAGTGAATAGGTGTAGTGGTGAGTGCAATTGTTCAATGTCCAGGTTTTGATCCAGAGTTCAGAGAAATTATATAAATCCAGGGGGAAGAATGATCAGCAGCAGGATAAGTTCATTTAGTCCTACCGCAGGGTTGGGTAGCTCGCCATCAAGGTGTAGAATGTGGAATGTGTTCCAGGTTCTGTTTTCAGTCCAGAGAAAAAAACCTGACCTATGAAGGTCAAAATAATAATAAATTAACATTTGTATAATAAACATAAAACGTCTACATTGGCACAATGTTCTGTACATGCAGAGATATACATAATACATTTTATCAATATATAAATAAGACTATTAAACACATAATCATAATCAGTAGTGGACTTTTTCCATACAATCAAAAATAATTTCGTTTAATGCTTAAGCAGATTCTGAAAAAATTAAAGTTGCGCAATAAATCTAAATTGTAGCTACGTTTCAAAAACAAAAACGGAGGCGTATAGCCGATTCAGCGTTCAGGGAAAAATTATCAAATGTGGGCAAAATCAAATTATATGAGCAATATAAAGCAATGCTCCACGAAATTCTATTGTTATTTACAATTCGGGTTTACCGTATCTGAAATTAGCTCTGTATTGAAAGAAAAAATTAGTAATGTTTAACGAACTCCAAGCGCGAGTAGACAGTGTAAATGTACACGCGGAGGTAGCGGAGTTTTGAATAGGAGCGGTAGCGACGCTAGCAAACAAAACGTTGAGCGTTATTTTACAATCAAAATACGTCCGCTACCCGCAAAATTCATAAGCCGAACTGTGCTTAAACAACTCACCGTTGAGAAGAGGAGAGTTTAAAGTAAGATGTATGTTGTAGTTTACAATCCCAGCGTATTCGAAATGCCGACCACGCCACAGCCACAGTGAGGAGCAGAGGAGGAGACAGGTAAGTGACCTGCTGTGACCACGTGACTTAAAGGTAAAGGGACGCAGCAACGGGAAGTGGCATTTACGATAAGAGCTGTAGGAAATGCGGGTTACACACGTCTACTTTAACATTTGTATCCAAGTTATAATATTTATTCATTTATTTGACTGGGACAGTGTTACTGAACAGACTGATTCAACATGTTGTAAACTCCACATTACAGCCGAAGGATCATTTCAATCCATTGTCACAAAAGATGGGGTCACAACTGGGCCAAAATAAAAATTGCACATTCCCCATTATTTCAGTCAGTTTGGTCCATTCAAGACACATTTTATATCCACCCACTTCATATTTTACCCAAACAAACATGTTTCTATGGAAAAGTTAAAGTCACAGTTTGACCATGACCAGTTTTTCATTTGAGCTTTAAAAGAACAGTACGGGACATTCTCTCAGGGTCAGAGACTACTCCACAGGTCCCACCTCGGACAGAAACATTCTGACCAAAGGTGGTCGGTCTGTGGGGGTCAGAGGTCACCTGTGGCGGTGGCTCGTGTGACTGTTGCTAAATTGTCTTTATATTTAATGTTCTCCTTTAAAGGTGGTGGACGAGGGAGTGTAGGATCTTATAAATCAAGATCTTTTAAGGTCGACCATGTTGTTAAAGTCCAGTAGTCTGTGCTTTTTCAGAACAGGTACTTTTAAACCTCTTTTATAGAAGTTTTCAGTGGTTTTAAGTATTGTGGGGAAAGAGACCAGGTAGTTAAACAATAATCTATGAGGGAGATGATCATAGTGTAGAAATACGTTTTAGCAGCACTCATGTTCAAGTTATTCTGGATGTGGTGAAAATTCTGATTATTCAATTTAATTACCTGGGACACTTTTTTTTAAGTGACTTTTAAAGGACAATGTCGCATCTAGGATAACTCCAAGGTGTTTCAATTCTGGGACCAGATCAAGTTCTACTTTGTCTGTACTTCTCAAAATGTCACACTGAACTAAAGCAAATCAAATGTCTTTCTTAACAGACAGTTTTTGAGAAGATAAGGAAGCTGTGAGGTCTGTGAGAAAACATTTGGACAAGCATTTGGCAAGTTATTGATAAAGAGGGAGAATAAAACCGGCCCTAGGATTGACCCCTGCGGGACACCTACATTAAAGTCTCCAATTAAAGACTCCATCTCCCTGTCACCTCAGCCCTCGTCTTCATCATTCGGCTTCATCTTGGTTTTAGAAGATAATCCGGATAAATTGATGGAGCAGAAAGAGGAGCAGCAGAGAAGAGTTGAAGACGAGCAGACACAGGAGCAGACAGAGGGGTGGATAGCGAAAGCAGCCGGAGAGGGACATCGAGGAGACGGAGGAGGAGACGGACGGAGGAGGAGGACGGCGGAAGAGACAGAGGAGGACACGGCGGAGGTAATGGAGGAGCAGACGGAGGAATGGATGGAAGGACAGAGAGACAGAGGAGAGGAGCAGACAGAGGGGCAGAAAGAAGGACAGACAGAAGGGCAGAAAAAAGAGTAGACAGAGGGGCAGACAGAGGAGCAGACAGAGGATCAGGAGGTTCAAATACATGAGGAGGCTTTGATCGACTCTTGGAGGAGCGAGACACTCAGGATACAAGCAGAAATTTGGGGTTGTGATTTGTGAATTATAATAATTATCAGGCTTGAGAGTTAAAGGACTTTGATTAGAAGTTATACAATCTCAAGATCAACAACAATAAGAAGAATATTCACAAAACCGTCCGGTGCAATTTCACCCACCAAAAACTGAGATGGTAGAAAAACGCGACGACCTGAACTTCACAGCAACGAATAAAACTTCTGCAGGTGTCCAGAAGTTTAAACCGGAGACTTCATGAATCGTCCATAAGCGTGTAACTCAGTTTGTGTCGATGTGACAGAAGGACGCGTGACAGTGACAGACTTAGGTTCTTCAGGTACTTCAGGTTCTGGAGGTTCTGGGCTGGTTCTGGTTCTTCGTCCAAGGATCCAATAGTTTTTGTACCGACTGGGCCCCCTGTGACAGACTGGACCAACATCAAGGAACATGTCAGTGATTAATCGAGTATAATAATTCACAGTATTTACATCAGTGCAAATAACATTTAAGTAAAACCCATTTTTCTTCAGGAATCTCCATTAAACACATCACAGGAAACAGGAAATGACACAGGAAACAACTGGATCAATGCGGCTCTTAAACTTCAGCCGAACAGAACAGAGATAATAGCTGATGGCACTGCTCCAACTGACCAATAGTGAAAGTGAAAGATGCCAGGGGACTTTTGACGCTAATGCTAACTGCTCTTAGCACATCAATATACAAAATCTCCAGTCTCACCGTGTAATGAGCTCGTGAGCTAGAACCCAAGATCTGCGGCGATATACAGAGACTTCTACAGGTGTAAAAGTACAGATTTAATTTAAACAGATGAAACATTGTAGAAGAGACAGATTAAACTTGTGCACTGACCCGAACTCTGTGTCTTGCAGCCCCTCCACACGACGTCTGGATGGAGAGAGGCTCAGGGGGCGTGGCCTGAGAGCTGAGTGCGGACTGTGCACGTGTCACGTGACGAGATGAACTAACACAACAAGAATTTATATTTTACCACAGCACAATGTTGCTCCTCTGACCAGAGGCTCAGACACATATGCATCACTGAGATGAGCCTGTTAGAAAGAAGAACAGACAGACTCATGTGTGGAGCTGCGTTTAGACAGAGGATTGATTCTTCCTCTGCTCAGTCTGCTCTCTACACACTGCGCAATATTCGCCATCTACTGGCCAATGAAGGAAAATGCTAGTGATGTTACGTCTGTGTCGAGGCTTCGAAGTGTGGTTCGAGTAATCAGTAAAAATTCAGGCGGAGGCCGTGTCCCAATTCGCCAAATGCACAGTTCGATGTGCTGTCGAAGTGCGGGTCGCAAAGTATAGTTCGAAACTTCCGGCCGAGAATCTCTCTGGGGAACCTTATAAAATCTGTCACATCTCAGACTCGTCTATCGTTTCCTGAGACTCTGTTGCTTCATTTTTCTTTTTACCTGTGGATCATTAAACCTTCTGACTTTATGTTTCAGACTCTTGTTGCTCTGTGACTCTTACACCACAAACAAACTTTCTTACATTATTCTTATTAGTGCAATATTTTTAATGACAATAATTCATGATTATGATTATTATGATTATTATTATTATTATTGTTGTTTGTGAATATCAGCACATTTCTTTATTCAGTGTCACTTCTTTTTTTTCCTCAAACCAGCCCAGAAGAAAGTTCTGTAAAATAAACCTGAGTCTGTCAGAGCTGCTCAGGTTTAATCCTCAAACTGAACAGATCTTTATTCAGATTTAAGTTTCATGTGGCTCTGTTGTGTGTCGTTGTGACATAAACCAGTGTGAACATTTGATCGTGTTTTGTGTAGCGGACTCCATTTTCTTCTATTTTTTGCGTAGGCGCGGTGCATGATGGGATATAACAGTGCGTGAAGTCTGCATGGATGGACGCTTTGGTTACGGCTGATCTCCATGGAAACGCTGGAAACGCAGGGCACATTTTGTCCTGTGCAGTCGTCACACGGGCGTTGAAATAGGACAGCCCTTGTCGCTCCGGAAATGACGTGACGCCCTTCGACGCCACACTCGAACGGTGATTTTCAGGGCATTTTGGCGAATTGGGACACGGCCGAAGTGTGGTCCGGAGCGTGGTTTGATGATGTGAGCGATGACGTTCGATCCTTCCTGAAGCACCGACCACGTGACTGATTCAGACGTGATTTTCTGGTTTGAACCGTGTGTCATTTGAAATATAAGACACAGAGAAACTCAATGAGTCGACCCACGTCTGTGTTTGGTTTTTATCTGCGAGTTTTTAAATGATGGAACCAGCGAAAAAGAAAGTTTTGGTGACTGGTGACTACTTTTTTTTTCTTTTTTTTTCTTTTTTTTAATAAAAACTATAAAAAATAATGAATAAGTTAAAGAAGATCTGCTTAAAAATAAAAATAAAACAGTCAAAAGATAGATATATACAACAACAGAGCAAACATGACTTATTGAGGTGACCAGTGATATAAAGTGTCCAGTTTAGTACGGGTCAGATCTCTGGAGAGGTGAGCCCGCTGTCACACTGTCAGCATGCCAACCGCACACTTCCTGATTGTGAGACACTTTACACATAGATGCAGTGACACATTCTGACCTCAGGGAAACGTGGTTTTACTCTGGAGACTTTGGATAAAACATCTGTAAAATAAATAATAAATAATATAAAGTCATGAAACAGTTTTGGTGAATCTCAAACACATCGCAGCCTCGTCTCACACTGGAGGTTTGCATTTTTACAGAAGAGAAATCTGAACAGTGGACGTATTTATTTGGCAGCTCTGGAATCCTCTGCAGACTTCAGAAGTTGTTTTTCTGTTTCCTTCACTCTGCATAATCAGCGTGGCCCCGGTGCTGTATGAATTTTAATTAGCTAATGATTTTCCTCAAATCCGTTTTTCTTGTCCTTACAAACTCGGCCTGACAGCGCCGCGTTTAAACCGAGACGCTCACATCAGATGCATTATTTATGGGTTTCATTAATGAGGGAGAAAAACTTCAAAACATCACGGGGATAATATAAAGATGATCAGGAGATTTTGTACAGATTTGAGGCTACTTCACGGAGACTGATCCAGAGACTGATCCAGAGACTGATCCTGAGACTCTACCCGGAGAGGGCAAACCACCTTTTTTCTGGTCAAGAACCATGGCCTCAGATTTAGAAGAGCTGATTCTAATCCCAGCCGTTTCACACTCGGCTGCAAACCGCCCCAGTGCTGCAGATCCTGATTCGATGAAGCATCAGGACAACATCATCGTCAAACAGCAGAGATGAGATCCTGTGGTTCTTGAACCAGACCCCCTCCAGCCCCTGACTGCACCTAGAAATTCTGTCCATAAATAAAATGAACAGAAACCGTGACAAAGGGCAGCCCTGGCGGAGTCCAACATGCACCGGGAACAAGTCTGACTTACTGCCGGCGATGCGAACACAGCTCCTGCTCCGGTCAGACAGAGACCGGACACGCCTTAGTAAAGGGCCCCGGACCCGATACTCCCGGAGCACCCCCCCAAAGGACACCATGTGTCCTGGGGGAAAGGCCCGGCCACAAGGCGCTTGCTCTCAAGCACCCCACCCCAGGCCTGGCTCCAGGGGGGGGCCCCGGTGACGCCGGACTAGGCGATGTAACTGACCTTGGTTTTTTCTCTCTTCATAAAGAGCTTCTGAACCGCTGTTAGTCCGACTCGTCCCCTGGACCTGTTTGCCACGGTTGACCAGGGGCATGAAGCCCCCGACAACATGGCTCCCAGGATCATTCGGGTGCTCAGACCTCCACCACGTGAAGGTGGAGGTTCAGGGAGGGAGAGAGCATCAGAACAGAGCTGTTATTTTCCCTTGATGATATGTGTCATGTATGACCACTGCTGCATGATGGGAAACTGAACATTTTGCACCTTTGTAAGAAAAATAGCAACATTACATTTGTATATTGTCCACAGTGGTTCATCTGCTCCTCACGAGAGAGTTTCCTGATCGATAACACGACAAACACTCCCCCAAACGCCTCAGCTTTATTTCTACAGCACATTTAAAATACAACTTAAACTGCTCAAACAAAAACAGATAAAACATAAATCTCGACACACAGGTAAAGAACAAAACAATAAAAGAGACGTGTTTCCTTAAAGCCAGAGTCACGGCTGTGAGAGAATATCTTTCAAAATGGTGCTGAGGATGGTGCGGTTATTACACTCATAAAGTCTGGTTCACGTGGGCTGATCTCAGGCTCAGAGCATCATTAGAGCAGAAGCAGCCGCAGAGACGGAGCTGGAGCCACTGGGAATCTGACGCCGGGTGTCAAAATGTTATGCAAAAAGATGCACTTAGTATTCGCGGGGATAAACATATACAGGGGGCCGCGTCATTAGTTCATATCTGCAGGGTTTTTACCGCCAAGAAAAGGCTCGTTTGGGAGTTCTGCTGCATTAGAAATCGCTTAGTTTGTCCAAAAAGCAACTGGTTTATGCAGAAAATGTTATGTTTCCTGCAGTTTTGCTTCAGCCACACGTCCAAAGAGCTGGATTAACAAAAAAAATACAAAAAAATAATAAAAATAACTGTGGAGCTGCTGGGGGCTAATGCTAATATTTAACATTTTTAAATCTGCTGTGGTTTAAATCAGACGTGTTCTTCAAACTCTTCAGATGTTTCTCCTTTTTTGTCTCCTTTCCTTGTCTCCTTTCCTTGCCTCCTCTCTTGTCTCCTTTTATACCAAACTGTGTAACCTCAGGAACAACATTTCCATGGAAACAGGCAGGACAAGTAAGAGTCAGGTTTGTGGAGATGCGAGCTCGAGTAAAGATGCAAGTTTTTCAGTGCAATTAAAAAAACAAAAAACAAAAACTTTTATTCATATTTTTGAGTAAAACTTTAAAATGAAACATGTGGATTAAACAAAAAGTTTAGACATTTTTTTCCAAGGTTCAACAGCCCAAAGACTAAAGTGAAACACGTCAAGAAACTCACACGAGTTTAAACACACGACTGAAAATGCTACACAATGAACTTTAACATGGAGAGGAAAAGAAAGAGAGAAAGAGGAAGAAGGAAAAGAGGGAGAGAAAAGAGGGAGGGAAAAGAGAAGAGGGAGAGAAAAGAGGGAGAGAGCAGAGGGAGAGAAAAGAGGGAGAGAAAAGAGGGAGAGAAAAGAGAAGAGGGAGAGAAAAGAGGGAGAGAGCAGAGGGAGAGAAAAGAGGGAGAGAAAAGAGGGAGAGAAAAGAGGGAGAGAAAAGAGGGAGAGAACAGAGGGAGAGAACAGAGGGAGAGAACAGAGGGAGGGAAAAGAGGGAGAGAAAAGAAGGAGGGAAAAGAGGGAGATAAAAAAGGGAGAGAAAAGAGGGAGGATAAAGAGGGAGGGTAAAGAGGGAGAGAAAAGAGAGAGAGAACAGACGGAGGGAAGAGAGGGAGAGAAAAGAGGGAGAGAAAAGAGGGAGAGAGCGGTGATGGAGCAGTTCTAATCAACAATGATCTCAGCCTGGTGCTAATTAAAATCTTTTGCTAAAGTCGTTGCTTCTTCCTCCAAAATGTAAATCACCATTAATTAAAGACACACTCTGTAAGTTTTCTTGTTTCCATGAAGATGTTAATGTTAAACATAAAGGACAAGTATAAGTTCAAACTGACTGTTCAGATGTTTCTCCAGGTTCTCGTCGTTTCTTCTCGTTGAGCCTCTGAAGTTGTATTTGGAGAGATTCATGTTTGAGTTTGATCTTTAATCCTGATTTAATATCGTACTGATGACGTCGTAGCTTTAGCCTAACGTCTTCCTCGTCAGAGCCGCTCTCGTCATCGTCACATTTGCACTGACTGAAAACAACAGTGTGATTCCTCCAGTTTAAACCGGCTCCTGCCAAACGCTCAGGGCCAAACTCATTCCGTAATTTGCACCTTATTAACGAATTCGCTAATGACCAAGAGCAGTGAGCCAATACTCCATTAAAACGGCCTTCATCAGGAGAGAGAAAGACGAGAGGAAGATGTTTAAACACCAGGTAAAAGACGAGGAAGACGAGGAAGAAGAAGAGAGAGAAACACGAGACGAAGACGTTTAAACACCTGGTAAAAGACAAGGAAGAAGAAGAGGAGAGAGAAACATGAGATGAAGACGTTTAAAAAACAGGTAAAAGACGAGGAAGAGGAGGAAGAGAGAAACACGAGACGAAGACGTTTAAACACCAGGTAAAAGACGAGGAAGAAGAAGAGAGAGAAACACGAGATGAAGACGTTTAAACTCCACGTAAAAGACGAGGAAAAAGAGGAAGAAGAGGAAGAAGAGGAGAGTGAAACACGAGATGAAGATGTTTAAACACCAGGTAAAAGACGAGGAAGAAGAGGAGAGAGAAACACGAGACGAAGATGTTTAAAGACCAGGTAAAAGACGAGGAAAAAGAGGAAGAAGAAGAGAGAAACACGAGATGAAGACGTTTAAACACCAGGTAAAAGACGAGGAAAAAGAGGAAGAAGAGGAAGAAGAGGAGAGAGAAACACGAGAGGAAGACGTTTAAACACCAGGTAAAAGACGAGGAAGAAGAGGAAGAAGAGGAGAGAGACACGTGATGAAGACGTTTAAACACCAGGTAAAAGACGAGGAAGAAGAGGAAGAAGAGGAGAGAGAAACACGAAAGGAAGACGTTTAAACACCAGGTAAAAGACGAGGAAGAAGAGGAAGAGGAGGAGAGAGCTCTTTCACTCTGTAGTCGCCATTTGAAAGTTTTTAGGTGAAACTGGATGTAGTGAAAATGGGGTAAAAATGAGGTTTTTTTTTTTTTTTGGTCCTGGGTGAAAACGAGGAGTTGAAAACAAAGACCCTGACGTCGCTGTGGCCTGAGGTTTACACCGATGAGACATAAAAATGACAAAAAGCTGCGCTCATGGTGGAGGGTTTTAACTCCGAGGCTATAAACATCGTCTCTCTGAAAGCTCCACACCTCCCCTATCACAGGATTTGATCTACAGTTAGCACAAACATTATATCGATTAGCGTAGCTGCTACACTCCGGCGTTGCCTTTGGGCGAACGCACCAACAACCCAGTCCAACGAGAAACACATAAAACCCAAAAGTCCATCCCTGAGAGCTCATCTTCTCCACGTTATCGCTCTGCTAATGATTCGTCTTACACTACGTCTCAGATTGCGCCGTTAGCTAGCAGCGCAGGAGAGGAGCGGTGATTTAGGGCTGGGGTAAGGTGGAGGGGTTCCAGCGCAGCCGTTCGGTTTCTCCGTGGTGCTCCATCTTGCCGTGGGGGACAGGGGGACTCGTTTGGGCCGTTGGCAGAGAGACGCTCCACGCTGCGGCGGCTCGGCGGACTGCTGAGACCTGCACTTATTTATGTTTGTGTCAATGGGGCGAAAAGAAGAGAGCGGAGAGAGCTGGGACGAGGAGGGAGTCGCTGGGGAAGTGGGACTGCCAGAGGTGAAGATACAGCGAGTGAGAAATACTCGAATCAGCGGTTTATAAAAACGACACTTAAGAAAACATGAACATACAGAATTCTTCATGAGCAGATCGTTTGTTAAGTTTTGTTCAAGCTTCGTCAGCTCGCTCATCGGTCCTGATTTGGAGATACGATCTTTCTTCAGACTCTTTTTCATATTCTATAAAATAAAATACAGAAAAAACAACCTAATCAAACCAGTAAACGCGTCGATATAAACCAGAGGTGCCCAAAATCTTTTCACCGATGGACATATCGTGGAAAATATTGGACACCGAGAGCCACAACCTCAATTCAGACGATACATTTAACATAGTTTTGACTCGAAATATGAACTTTAGGTCTGTTTGACGATGCATGTGTGATGTTACTTAGGTTTTATTGTAGGATTACTCACATTTGCTGTAAAAAGGACTGATTATGATCAATTACGCCAATAAAAACTGGTCTGAGAGCCGCATTTGGTCATAGTTTGGACGCCCCTGATCTAAACATTAAAACCAGGAGCAGGTGTGTGTGAAAGTTTGTTAGCAGATTATTACATTTCGGTCACAAACGTCTCCAGTTTGTTCCATTTTTGTGAAGTAAAACAGCTAAAAACGTCGTTCCTGTCCCAGTTTTGGCGCAGCTCGTCCTTCGCCTTCCAGGATCCATTATTAACGAGCAGGTGAGGCATTCTGGGAGTTTTTGAAGTCGTCCTGTTCAGAGACATTTCATACAGAGCAGGTTTCTTCTGTGATAATAAAAGCCGTCAGTCAAAAATATGGTACTAATAAGATATCAGGACTGTTGCATAATCCCAAGATCCATCCATCCCTCCGTGTTCTTCAGTCTAAGCAGCGACTCCCAGACCTCCCTCACCCCAGACATGTCCTCCAGCTCCTCCCAAAGTGTTCCCAGGACAGAGAGACACAGTCCGTCCAGCGTGTCCTGGGTCTTCCCCGGGGCCTCCTCCTGGTGGGACATGCCCAGAACACCTCCAAGATATATATTTCAAAGGACACGTTTTAGTCAAAGTCAAAACCCAAGATATTTAAGTGTCGACTCTTTCAATCGACCTAAACGTCCATATTCCTCTATTCTCTGATCTGTTCTTCCTCGATTCCTCGTCACAAACAGACCTGGAGTTGTGTTTTTTTTTTTGTTTTATTCACATATTTACAACACAAACCCTTCAGATTCAGGCCGAGTTCTTCTCTCAAGACAAAAACACTCAGTTCCACCTTGTGATGTCATCATGTGGTGATACGGGAAGTGCTGTGTTTAAAACTCCACACGCCTTCATTTCTAGAATTATTTAGGTAATTTCTTTGTTAATTTCTAATGGACTGAAGGTAAAAAGAAGATGTTAAAACAATTGAAAACTACCACTTCATGACATCACAAGGTGGAACAGAGCGTTTTGAGCTTTGGAGATGGATTACTCAAACATGTGTGAATGAAACAAAACTCCAGGTCTGCTTTTCGTGCATTAAACATGTCTTAAAGCTCAGTTTGGTGTAATGTAGGATCTTTAAATGTTTTTTTTTTTTAGAATAAACTCAAATACATGGTTTTATTTGGATTCAGTGATAATTTGAGATTTTGATGGAATTTACATTTCATTAAAATCTTGCTGCAGTTTTAAAATCAGCAGAGAGAGCACTGCATATAATAATAATAATAATAATAATAATAATAATAATAATAATAATATATCAGACATTTTATTTATAATTCACTCTTTAGATTAGCTTTAAAAATCTCCAGGCTCTGTGTGGCTCTGTCCGGCTCCGTGTGGCTCTGTGTGGCTCTGTCCGGCTCTATGTCACCTAAAGATCTTAAGGCAATATATGAGGCTTGCTCTTAAAATTGCAACTAATTAAATTGATTTTAAAAAATGTAAAAAAATTTTAAAAAGTAATGGGCCCAAAACTGAGCCCTGGGGTACTCCTTTGCTGACTTTTACTGGTAATTTATCACTGCCTGGGTTAATTTTGAAAGATAATTTTGGAACCAATCACATGAAGCTTTATCAAATTTAATCTGCTTCAGCTTCTTCAAGATTTCACTGAAAACAAAAATAAATAATTAAATTAAAAAAACAGACACAGAAATCGAGTTTTTGAATCAAAGTCTGAGAAAATGTTATTTAAACTTTTGTGTTTGCAGTGACAGGACTCTGCTCTTTTCTGAAACACGACAAGATTCAAAAATGCAGCATTTATTTAAGTAAAATGTAACTTAAAAGTCACAGGAAGATAGAGATGCTGAAATAACGACTC
Organism: Periophthalmus modestus; assembly: GCA_019594935.1. NCBI lineage: Eukaryota > Metazoa > Chordata > Actinopteri > Gobiiformes > Gobiidae > Periophthalmus > Periophthalmus modestus. The sequence continues at coordinate 30,893,368 of JAIEZT010001318.1, forward strand.
TATTTACACTTAATTAAAGCACAAACAGACTTAATTCATAATGAACAATAGTTTATTAAGAATGATTAATAATTATTTAGAGGTTTTCAAACATAAAACTATGATTAAGAACAAGAAAAACAAGAAATGAGACATAATTAGAAATAAAATATGAATTGAACTCGATCTCATACATTTATATATTTCTTTTAATTTATCTTAAGACAGTTTATTTATGATTCATTTATTTTGTTTGTATTGTGACTTTTCTTATTCGGTAAAGCACTTTGAATTACTGTACAAATAAAGTTTTCTCATCTTTGTCTTACACAGGACGTCAAATATATGAACAAAAAAATGTGAAAAAAAAAAGTTATCCTACTAAAAAAACTAAACTAATAACTCTACTAAATATTTTTTGACAAATCAAAGGGCGGAGACTTTTGGAATAAAATAGCAAAAATATTCAACATTTTATTTTTGCTACGTAATATATTTTGTATGTATGTAAAATAAAAAAAATAATACAAAAAATAATGAGAGAGTGTGTCCAACGTTTGCCTGGTCATGTAAGTTGAATGTAAATCCAGCAGTAGATCTGGTTTGGGATGTTCTGGTCTGGGACGTTCTGGTCTGGGACGTTCTGGTCTGGGACGTTCTGGTTTGGGACATTCTGGATGGAGCTGATGGACATATGTGTGCTATTTCAGAAACTGGACACGGCTCATTGCAGGAACCATTTTTTCGCAGACTGAAAAACACAACATATTTATAATTACCATGAAATGCACATTATGAAACTCTGGAGTAAAAGTCTCAACCTTGCGTCTCGTTGGTCTCATTTTTTCTTGTGAAACACACTGCCCCTCCGTCTGGACCCACTGCAGTTTGAGCTCGGACTTTTCTGTTTTACCTAGAGTCTCATGAAAGCTACAACGGAAAAGGGTTCATTATTCAAAACATCAGAACATTTATAGACATATTTAAGAACAAGTTAAACAAGAAGTGCCATTTTAATTTCACTGTGTCAAAGACTCTCACCTGGTGTAAGATCTGCTGCTGGACTCTGGGATCCGTCAGGTCAATGTCAGACTGGACCTGAAACTAAATGTATTTCTGGAGCCTGGCGTCATGTATTTAACAGAATAAAATCCCTGACAGATGGTACCCGTGCACAGACTCACAGGGAGGTTATTCTCCACTGTCCATTGTTGGGACTGGCCACTGCACAGTTCACAGGCTCCGAGCTGGTCTTGTTCAGGGCCAGATCCTGTTTCCTGAACTTGTTGAAAGTGCGAGGGAGCTGGTCTGACCACCGCCCCCAGCCCTGTCGGTTCAGGCCGATCCACGAGGGCTGTGAGAGCAGAGTGGAGACGCCTGTGTTCTCCGTCAGGTCCATCACACTCGCCAGGTCTGTGTAGTTCTCTCTGCAGTAGGACTGAGCCTGCTCCCACGTCATGTTCATCGACACCAGGTTGTACTTGGATGGACCTTTAGCTTTAAAAGAAAAGTAAATAGTCTCTCATCAACAAAATCAACTAACAACTTAACAACTAAGACGGTTGTTATGGCCCTAGGCCTTAAGTTCTTTTCGTTGCTTGTATTTATCCATCCCCTTTCTGAACCACCACCTAACGTGGTGGAGGGGGTTTGAACACACCTGGGGTTTGCCCCTGATAGGGTCACCCATGGCAAAACAGGTCCCAGGGGGAACGGGTCAGACTAAGAGCAGTTCAGAAGCCTTCCATGGACAGTAAAAGATCAAGGCCCGTTACGTCGCCCGGACTGGCGTTACCGGGGCCCCACCTGGAGCCAGGCCTGGGGTGGGTGCTCACCAGCGAGTGCTTGGTGGCCGGACCTTTTCCCAAGGGGCCCAGCCAGGCTCAGCCCGAAGGAGCGACGTGTTGGGGCCGTCCTCCTGTGGGACCCACCACCTGCCGGGAGGAACCATGGAAGGCCGGTGCAAAGAGATCTGGGGCAGCAGTCGAAGGCAGGGGCCTCAACGACTGGCTCTCTGAACATGGAGACTAGCTCTGGGGGACATGGGAAGTATGGAGTCTGGGGGGCCCTTTGCTAAGGGCTGTCCGCCCTCATTATATTTATGGACCGAATTCTAGGTGCAGTCAGGAGCCGGAGGGGTCTGGTTCAAGAACCACAGGATCTCATCTCTGCTGTTTGCAGATGATGTTGTCTGATGCTTCTTCGAGCCAGGACCTGGCAGCACTCGGGCGGTTTGCAACCGAGTGTGAAGCGGCTGGGATGAGAATCAGCTCCTCCAAATCCGAGGCCATGGTTCGCGACCGGAAAAAAAGTGGGCTTGCCCTCTCCGGGTGGGTGGGGAGTGTTTGCCTACATGTGTCTCTTTTATGTGTCTCTACCGTGTTAGTGATTTTGTGTCTTGAGACACTTTGTCTTCAGTACTGGCGTCTGTGTTTGTTCGTCAAGATTTTACTTTGTTACTGTAAAAAATTTGTGTTTTAGTTAACAGGGATTAGAAGTTTTAAATTGTACTATTCTAAGAGAGTAAGAAAGAGACAGTCCCTCTTCCATCAGCTGCCATGGCTCTGTGTCGCTGTTCTGCATCTGTGCTCCACGTCTGTTTTTTCTGAACGA
>JAIEZT010001318.1:30896059-31151059 GCA_019594935.1 Periophthalmus modestus
GGGAAAAGTCCGCCAACAGCACTCGCTAGTGAGCACCCCCCAGGCCTGGCTCCAGGTTGGGCCCCGGTAACGCCATCCGGGCGACGTAACGTGCTTGTCTTTACTTGTCTCTAATGGAAGGCTTCTGAATCTGCACCGCTCTTAGTCTTGACCCCGTCCCCCCTGTGAACCCCCCCTGTTTGCCATGGGTGACCCTACCAGGGGCAAAAAAAAAAAAAAAACGGACAGGCCCAGGCTGTTCAAACCCCTCCACCACGTTAAGGTGGTGGTTCAGAAAGGGATGGATAAATACAGCAACGAAAAGAACTTAAGGCCTCAGCAAGCGAAACAAGGACCCAACCGTACTGTGAGTTTAGGGTAAGTGGGGTGTGACACATGGATGTGTGGAGGTGTGGTGGTGGGTGAATGAGAGACTATTTACGTTTTCTTTTAACGCATACAGGTCCATCCAAGTACAACCTGGTGTCCCGCTGACAATGACGTGGAGCCGGCTCAGTCCTAACGCAGAGAGATCACTACACAGACCTGGGCGATGTGACGGTACTTCTGACGGAGAACACAGGCGTCTCCACATCTGCTCATCACAGCCCTCGTGGAGCGGCCTGAACCGACCGGGCGTGGGGCGGTGGTCAGACCAGCTCCTCGCACTTTCAACAAGTTCAGGAAACAGGATCTGGCCCTGAACAAGACCAGCTCGGAGCCTGTGAACTGTGCCGTGGGCCAGTCCCAACAATGGACAGTGGAGAATAACCTCCTGTGAGTCTGTCACGGGTACATCTGTCCAGGGATTTTATTCCTGTTAAATACATGACTCCGAGGCTCCAGAAATACATTTAGTTTCAGGTCCAGTCTGACATTGACCTGACGGATCCCAGAGTCCAGCAGCAGATCTTACACCAGGTGAGAGTCTTTTTCTATGTCTAATAAATGTTCTGATGTTTTGAATATGAACCATTTCCGTTGTAGCTTCATGAGACTCTAGGTAAAACAGAAAAGTCCGAGCTCAAACTGCAGTGGGTCCAGACGGAGGGGGGGCAGGTGTTTCACAAGAAAAATGCGACCAACGGAGACGCAAGGTGAGACTTTTACTCCAGAGTTTCATAATGGTGCATTTCATGGTAATTATAAATATGTTGTGTTTTCAGTCCTGCAAAAATGGTTCCTGGCAATGAGCCCGTGTCCAGTTTCTTCTTGTCCACATATGTCCCGTCAGCTCCCTCCAGAACGTCCCAGACCAGAACGGCCCAGACCGAATGTCCCAGACCAGAACGTCCCAGACCAGAACGTCCCAGACCAGATCTACTGCTGGATTTAAACATTAACTTTACTCACGACCAGGCAAATGTTTTGCACACTCTCATTAATTTTTGTATTTTTTTTTTTTTTAATACATTTACATACATACAAAATATATTACCGTAGCAAAAATAAAAATGTTGAATATTTTTCCTATTTCATTTCCAAAATCTCACCCTTTGATTTTGTCGAAAAATATTTAGTGGAGTTCGCTTTTAGGTTAGTATATTTTGTCCGGATCAACTTTTTTTCATCCTATTTGCACGTCCTGTGTAAGACAAGATAAGAAACTTTATTTTGTCACAGTAAGTCACAGTGTTTTACCAAAATAAGAAAAAGCACAATACAAACCAATCAAACATACAGATCCTAAAATAAAATAATCATAAGATAATTAAAAAAAAGAGAATTATATAAATGTATGAGATCGAGTTCAATTCATATTTTATTTCTAATTATGTCTCATTTCTTGTTTTTCCTTGTTCTAAATCCATAGTTTTATGTTTAAAACCTCTAAATAATTATTAATCATTCTTAGTAAACTATTGTTCTTATGAATTTAAGTCTGTTTGTGCTTTATTAAGTGTAAATAGTGTTCGTTATCTCAGCATCTCTATCTTTCCTGTGACTTTTAAGTTACATTTTACTTAAAATAAATGCTTGTTTTTTGAATCGTGTCGTGTTTCAGAAAATAGCAGAGTCCTGTCACTGCAAACACAAAAGTTTAAATAACATTTTCTCAGACTTTGATTCAAACTCGATTTTGTGTCTGTTTTTTTAATTTAATTATTTATTTTTGTTTCAGTGAAATCTTGAATAAGCTGAAGCAGATTAGATTTGATAAAGCTTCATGTGATTGGTCCCAAAATTATCTTTCAAAATTAACCAGGCAGTGATAAATTACCAGCAAAGTCAGCAAAGGAGTGCCCCAGGGCTCAGTTTTGGGCCCATTACTTTTTACAATTTTTTACATTTTTTAATTAATTTAATTAGTTGCAATTTAAGAGCAAGCCTCATATATTGCCTTAACCTCTTCAGGTGGCATAGAGCCGGACAGAGCCACACAGAGCCTGGACATTTTTAAAGCTAATCTAAAGAGTGAATTATAAAGCTAAAATGTATTAATTATATTATTTATTATTTATTATTATTATTATTATTATTATTATTATTATTATATATTGCAGTGCTCTCTCTGCTGATTTTAAAACTGCAGCAAGATTTTAATGAAATGTAAAAATTCCATCAAAATCTCAAATTATCATTGAATCCAAATAATAAATAAAATGAATTTGTTCTAAAAAAAACATTTAAAGATCCTACATCACCACAAACTGAGCTTTAAGACATGTTTAATGCATGAAAAGCAGACCTGGATTTTTGTTTCATTCACATGTTTGAGTAATCCATCTCCAAAGCTCAAAAATGCTCTGTCCCACCTTGTGATGTCATGAAGTGGTAGTTTTCAACTGTTTTAACAGCTTCTTTTAATTAAAACCTTTAGTCAATTAGAAATTAACAAAAATTACCTAAATAATTCTAGAAATGAAGGCGGTGTGGAGTTTAAAAACACAGTGGAGCACTTCCTGTATCACCACATGATGACATCACAAGTGGAAACTGAGTGTTTTTGTCAGTTTGAGAGAAGAACTCGGCCTAAATCTGAAGGGTTTGTGTGTAAATATGTGAATAAAACAAAAAAAACACAACTCCAGGTCTGTTTGTGACGAGGAATCGAGGAAGAACGGATCAGAGAATAGAGGAATATGGACGTTTAGGTCGATTGAAAGAGTCGACACTTAAATATCTTGGGTTTTGACTTTAACTAAAACGTGTCCTTTGAAATATATATCTTGGAGGTGTTCTGGGCATGTCCCACCAGGAGGAGGCCCCACTTGGGAAGACCCAGGACACACTGGAGTCTGGGGGTGAGGGAGGTCTGGGAGTCGCTGCTTAGACTGAAGAACATGGAGGGATGGATGGATCTTGGGATTATGCAACAGTCCTGATATCTTATTCGTACCATATTTTTGACTGACGGCTTTTATTATCACAGAAGAAAACCAGCTCTGTATGAAATGTCTCTGAACAGACGACTTCAAAAACTCCCAGAATGCCTCACCTGCTCGTTAATAATGGATCCTGGAAGGCGAAGGACGAGCTGCCGCCAAAACTGGGACAGGAACGACGTTTTTAGCTGTTTTACTTCACAAAAATGGAACAAACTGGAGACGTTTGTGACCGAAATGTAATAATCTGCTAACAAACTTTCACACACACCTGCTCCTGGTTTTAATGTTTAGATCAGGGGCGTCCAAACTATGGCCAACTGCGGCTCTCAGACCAGTTTTCATTGGCGTAACTGATCATAATCAGTCCTTTTTACAGCAAATGTGAGTAATCCTACAAATAAAACCTAAATAACATCACATTGCATCGTCAAAAAGACCTAAAGTTCATATTTCGAGTTAAAACTATGTTAAATGCATCGTCTGAATTGAGGTTGTAGTTCTCTGTGTCCAATATTTTCCACGATATGTCCCTCGGTGAACAGATTTTGGGCACCTCTGGTTTATATCGACACGTTTACTGGTTTGATTAGGTTGTTTTTCTGTATTTTATTTTATAGAATATGAAAAAGAGTCTGAAGAAAGATCGTATCTCCAAATCAGGACCGATGAGCGAGCTGACGAAGCTTGAACAAAACTTAACAAACGATCTGCTCATGAAGAATTCTGTATGTTCATGTTTTCTTAAGTGTCGTTTTTATAAACCGCTGATTCGAGTATTTCTCACTCGCTGTATCTTCACCTCTGGCAGTCCCACTTCCCCCAGCGACTCCCTCCTCGTCCCAGCTCTCCGCTCTCTTCTTTTCGCCCCATTGACACAAACATAAATAAGTGCAGGTCTCAGCAGTCCGCCGAGCCGCCGCAGCGTGGAGCGTCTCTGCCAACGGCCCAAACGAGTCCCCCTGTCCCCCACGGCAAGATGGAGCACCACGGAGAAACCGAACGGCTGCGCTGGAACCCCTCCACCTTACCCCAGCTCTAAATCACCGCTCCTCTCCTGCGCTGCTAGCTAACGGCGCAATCTGAGACGTAGTGTAAGGACGAATCATTAGCAGAGCGATAACGTGGAGAAGATGAGCTCTCAGGGATGGACTTTTGGGTTTTATGTGTTTCTCGTTGGACTGGGTTGTTGGTGCGTTCGCCCAAAGGCACAACGCCGGAGTGTAGCAGCTACGCTAATCGATATAATGTTTGTGCTAACTGTAGATCAAATCCTGTGATAGGGGAGGTGTGGAGCTTTCAGAGAGACGATGTTTATAGCCTCGGAGTTAAAACCCTCCACCATGAGCGCAGCTTTTTGTCATTTTTATGTCTCATCGGTGTAAACCTCAGGCCACAGCGACGTCAGGGTCTTTGTTTCAACTCCTCGTTTTCACCCAGGACCAAAAAAAACTCATTTTTTACCCCATTTTCACTACATCCAGTTTTCACCTAAAAACTTTCAAAATGGCGACTACAGAGTGAAAGAGCTCTCTCCTCCCTCTTCCTCTTCTTCCTCGTCTTTTACCTGGTGTTTAAACGTCTTCCTTTCGTGTTTCTCTCCTCTCTTCTTCCTCTTCTTCCTCGTCTTTTACCTGGTGTTTAAACGTCTTCATCACGTGTCTCTCTCCTCTTCTTTCCTCTTCTTCCTCGTCTTTTACCTGGTGTTTTAAACGTCTTCCTCTCGTGTTTCTCTCGCCTCCTCTTCTTCTTCTCTTCTCTTCTTTTTTCCTCGTCTTTTACCTGGTGTTTAAACGTCTTCATCTCGTGTTTCTCTCTTCTTCTTCCTCTTTTTCCTCGTCTTTTACCTGGTCTTTAAACATCTTCGTCTCGTGTTTCTCTCTCTCCTCTTCTTCCTCGTCTTTTACCTGGTGTTTAAAACATCTTCAGCGTGTTTCACTGCTCTTCTCGTCTCCTCTTCTTCCTCCTTCTTCCTCTTTTTCCTCGTCTTTTACGTGGAGTTTAAAACGTCTTCATCTCGTGTTTTCTCTCTCTCTTCTTCCTCGTCTTTTACCTGGTGTTTAAACGTCTTCGTCTCGTGTTTCTCTCTTCCTCCTCTTCCTCGTCTTTTACCTGTTTTTTTTAAACGTCTTCATCTCATGTTTCTCTCTCCTCTCTTCTTCTTCCTTGTCTTTTACCAGGTGTTTAAACGTCTTCGTCTCGTGTTTCTCTCTCTTCTTCTTCTTCCTCGTCTTCCTCGTCTTTTACCTGGTGTTTAAACATCTTCCTCTCGTCTTTCTCTCTCCTGATGAAGGCCGTTTTTAATGGAGTATTGGCTCACTGCTCTTGGTCATTAGCGAATTCGTTAATAAGGTGCAAATTACGGAATGAGTTTTGGCCCTGAGCGTTTGGCAGGAGCCGGTTTAAACTGGAGGAATCACACTGTTGTTTTCAGTCAGTGCAAATGTGACGATGACGAGAGCGGCTCTGACGAGGAAGACGTTAGGCTAAAGCTACGACGTCATCAGTACGATATTAAATCAGGATTAAAGATCAAACTCAAACATGAATCTCTCCAAAATACAACTTCAGAGGCTCAACGAGAAGAAACGACGAGAAACCTGGAGAAACATCTGAACAGTCAGTTTTGACTTATACTTGTCCTTTATGTTTAACATTAACATCTTCATGGAAACAGAAAACTTACAGAGTGTGTCTTTAATTAATGGTGATTTACATTTTGGAGGAAGAAGCAACGACTTTAGCAAAAGATTTTAATTAGCACCAGGCTGAGATCATTGTTGATTAGAACTGCTCCATCACCGCTCTCTCCCTCTTTTCTCTCCCTCTTTTCTCTCCCTCTCTTCCCTCCGTCTGTTCTCTCTCTCTTTCTCTCCCTCTTTACCCTCCCTCTTTATACCTCCCTCTTTATCCTCCCTCTTTTCTTTTTTTATCTCCCTCTTTTCCCTCCTTCTTTTCTCTTCCCTCTTTTCCCTCCCTCTGTTCTCTCCCTCTGTTCTCTCCCCTCTGTTCTCTCCCTCTTTTCTCTCTCCCTCTTTTCTCTCCCTCTTTTCTCTCCCTCTTTTCTCTCCCTCTGCTCCTCTCCCTCTTTTCTCTCCCTCTTCTCTTTTCTCTCCCTCTTTTCTCTCCCTCTTTTTCCTCTCCCTCTGCTCTCTCCCTCTTTTCTCTCCCTCTTCTCTTTTTTCCCTCCCTCTTTTTATCTCCCTCTTTTCCTTCTTCCTCTTTCTCTCTTTCTTTTCCTCTCCATGTTAAAGTTTCATTGTGTAGCATTTTCAGTCGTGTGTTTAAACTCGTGTGAGTTTCTTGACGTGTTTCACTTTAGTCTTTGGGCTGTTGAACCTTGGAAAAAAAATGTCTAAACTTTTTGTTTAATCCACATGTTTCATTTTAAAGTTTTACTCAAAAATATGAATAAAAGTTTTTGTTTTTTGTTTTTTTTAATTGCACTGAAAAACTTGCATCTTTACTCGAGCTCGCATCTCCACAAACCTGACTCTTACTTGTCCTGCCTGTTTCCATGGAAATGTTGTTCCTGAGGTTACACAGTTTGGTATAAAAGGAGACAAGAGAGGAGGCAAGGAAAGGAGACAAGGAAAGGAGACAAAAAAGGAGAAAACATCTGAAGAGTTTGAAGAACACGTCTGATTTAAACCACAGCAGATTTAAAAATGTTAAATATTAGCATTAGCCCCCAGCAGCTCCACAGTTATTTTTATTATTTTTTTGTATTTTTTTTGTTAATCCAGCTCTTTGGACGTGTGGCTGAAGCAAAACTGCAGGAAACATAACATTTTCTGCATAAACCAGTTGCTTTTTGGACAAACTAAGCGATTCTAATGCAGCAGAACTCCCAAACGAGCCTTTTCTTGGCGGTAAAACCCTGCAGATATGAACTAATGACGCGGCCCACTGTATATGTTATCCCCGCGAATACTAAGTGCATCTTTTTGCATAACATTTTGACACCGGCGTCAGATTCCCAGTGGCTCCAGCTCCGTCTCTGCGGCTGCTTCTGCTCTAATGATGCTCTGAGCCTGAGATCAGCCCACGTGAACCAGACTTTATGAGTGTAATAACCGCACCATCCTCAGCACCATTTTGAAAGATATTCTCTCACAGCCGTGACTCTGGCTTTAAGGAAACACGTCTCTTTTATTGTTTTGTTCTTTACCTGTGTGTCGAGATTTATGTTTATCTGTTTTTGTTTGAGCAGTTTAAGTTGTATTTTAAATGTGCTGTAGAAATAAAGCTGAGGCGTTTGGGGGAGTGTTTGTCGTGTTATCGATCAGGAAACTCTCTCGTGAGGAGCAGATGAACCACTGTGGACAATATACAAATGTAATGTTGCTTATTTTCTTACAAAGGTGCAAAATGTTCAGTTTCCCATCATGCAGCAGTGGTCATACATGACACATATCATCAAGGGAAAATAACAGCTCTGTTCTGATGCTCTCCCCTCCCTGAACCTCCACCTTCACGTGGTGGAGGTCTGAGCACCCGAATGATCCTGGGAGCCATGTTGTCGGGGGCTTCATGCCCCTGGTCAACCGTGGCAAACAGGTCCAGGGGACGAGTCGGACTAACAGCGGTTCAGAAGCTCTTTATGAAGAGAGAAAAACCAAGGTCAGTTACATCGCCTAGTCCGGCGTCACCGGGGCCCCACCCTGGAGCCAGGCCTGGGGTGGGTGCTTGAGAGCAAGCGCCTTGTGGCCGGGCCTTTCCCCCAGGACACATGGTGTCCTTTGGGGGGGTGCTCCGGGAGTATCGGGTCCGGGGCCCTTTACTAAGGCGTGTCCGGTCTCTGTCTGACCGGAGCAGGAGCTGTGTTCGCATCGCCGGCAGTAAGTCAGACTTGTTCCCGGTCCATGTTGGACTCCGCCAGGGCTGCCCTTTGTCACCGGTTCTGTTCATTTTATTTATGGACAGAATTTCTAGGTGCAGTCAGGGGCTGGAGGGGGTCTGGTTCAAGAACCACAGGATCTCATCTCTGCTGTTTGACGATGATGTTGTCCTGATGCTTCATCGAATCAGGATCTGCAGCACTGGGGCGGTTTGCAGCCGAGTGTGAAACGGCTGGGATTAGAATCAGCTCTTCTAAATCTGAGGCCATGGTTCTTGACCAGAAAAAGGTGGTTTGCCCTCTCCGGGTAGAGTCTCAGGATCAGTCTCTGGATCAGTCTCTGGATCAGTCTCCGTGAAGTAGCCTCAAATCTGTACAAAATCTCCTGATCATCTTTATATTATCCCCGTGATGTTTTGAAGTTTTTCTCCCTCATTAATGAAACCCATAAATAATGCATCTGATGTGAGCGTCTCGGTTTAAACGCGGCGCTGTCAGGCCGAGTTTGTAAGGACAAGAAAAACGGATTTGAGGAAAATCATTAGCTAATTAAAATTCATACAGCACCGGGGCCACGCTGATTATGCAGAGTGAAGGAAACAGAAAAACAACTTCTGAAGTCTGCAGAGGATTCCAGAGCTGCCAAATAAATACGTCCACTGTTCAGATTTCTCTTCTGTAAAAATGCAAACCTCCAGTGTGAGACGAGGCTGCGATGTGTTTGAGATTCACCAAAACTGTTTCATGACTTTATATTATTTATTATTTATTTTACAGATGTTTTTTATCCAAAGTCTCCAGAGTAAAACCACGTTTCCCTGAGGTCAGAATGTGTCACTGCATCTATGTGTAAAGTGTCTCACAATCAGGAAGTGTGCGGTTGGCATGCTGACAGTGTGACAGCGGGCTCACCTCTCCAGAGATCTGACCCGTACTAAACTGGACACTTTATATCACTGGTCACCTCATAAGTCATGTTTGCTCTGTTGTTGTATATATCTATCTTTTGACTGACTGTTTTATTTTTATTTTTAAGCAGATCTTCTTTAACTTATTCATTATTTTTTATAGTTTTTATTAAAAAAAAGAAAAAAAAAGAAAAAAAAAGTAGTCACCAGTCACCAAAACTTTCTTTTTCGCTGGTTCCATCATTTAAAAACTCGCAGATAAAAACCAAAACACAGACGTGGGTCGACTCATTGAGTTTCTCTGTGTCTTATATTTCAAATGACACACGGTTCAAACCAGAAAAATCACGTCTGAATCAGTCACACGTGGTCGGTGCTTCAGGAAGGATCGAACGTCATCGCTCACATCATCAAACCACGCTCCGGACCACACTTCGGCCGTGTCCCAATTCGCCAAAATGCCCTGAAAATCACCGTTCGAGTGTGGCGTCGAAGGGCGTCACGTCATTTCCGGAGCGACAAGGGCTGTCCTATTTCAACGCCCGTGTGACGACTGCACAGGACAAAATGTGCCCTGCGTTTCCAGCGTTTCCATGGAGATCAGCCGTAACCAAAGCGTCCATCCATGCATTGCAGACACAGCACTGTTATATCCCATCATGCACCGCGCCTACGCAAAAAATAGAAGAAAAATGGAGTCCGCTACACAAAACACGATCAAATGTTCACACTGGGTTTATGTCACAACGACAGAGCCACATGAAACTTAAATCTGAATAAAGATCTGTTCAGTTTGAGGATTAAACCTGAGCAGCTCTGACAGACTCAGGTTTATTTTACAGAACTTTCTTTCTGGGCTGGTTTGAGGAAAAAAAAGAAGTGACACACTGAATAAAGAAATGTGCTGATATTCACAAACAACAATAATAATAATAATAATCATAATAATCATAATCATGAATTATTGTCATTAAAAATATTGCACTAATAAGAATAATGTAAGAAAGTTTGTTTGTGGTGTAAGAGTCACAGAGCAACAAGAGTCTGAAACATAAAGTCAGAAGGTTTAATGATCCACAGGTAAAAAGAAAAATGAAGCAACAGAGTCTCAGGAAACGATAGACGAGTCTGAGATGTGACAGATTTTATAAGGTTCCCCAGAGAGATTCTCGGCCGGAAGTTTCGAACTATACTTTGCGACCCGCACTTCGACAGCACATCGAACTGTGCATTTGGCGAATTGGGACACGGCCTCCGCCTGAATTTTTACTGATTACTCGAACCACACTTCGAAGCCTCGACACAGACGTAACATCACTAGCATTTCCTTCATTGGCCAGTAGATGGCGAATATTGCGCAGTGTGTAGAGAGCAGACTGAGCAGAGGAAGAATCAATCCTCTGTCTAAACGCAGCTCCACACATGAGTCTGTCTGTTCTTCTTCTAACAGGCTCATCTCAGTGATGCATATGTGTCTGAGCCTCTGGTCAGAGGAGCAACATTGTGCTGTGGTAAAATATAAATTCTTGTTGTGTTAGTTCATCTCGTCACGTGACACGTGCACAGTCCGCACTCAGCTCTCAGGCCACGCCCCCTGAGCCTCTCTCCATCCAGACGTTGTGTGGAGGGGCTGCAAGACACAGAGTTCGGGTCAGTGCACAAGTTTAATCTGTCTTCTACAATGTTTCATCTGTTTAAATTAAATCTGTACTTTTACACCTGTAGAAGTCTCTGTATCGCCGCAGATCTTGGGTTCTAGCTCACGAGCTCATTACACGGTGAGACTGGAGATTTTGTATATTGATGTGCTAAGAGCAGTTAGCATTAGCGTCAAAAGTCCCCTGGCATCTTTCACTTTCACTATTGGTCAGTTGGAGCAGTGCCATCAGCTATTATCTCTGTTCTGTTCGGCTGAAGTTTAAGAGCCGCATTGATCCAGTTGTTTCCTGTGTCATTTCCTGTTTCCTGTGATGTGTTTAATGGAGATTCCTGAAGAAAATGGGTTTTACTTAAATGTTATTTGCACTGATGTAAATACTGTGAATTATTATACTCGATTAATCACTGACATGTTCCTTGATGTTGGTCCAGTCTGTCACAGGGGCCCAGTCGGTACAAAAACTATTGGATCCTTGGACGAAGAACCAGAACCAGCCCAGAACCTCCAGAACCTGAAGTACCTGAAGAACCTAAGTCTGTCACTGTCACGCGTCCTTCTGTCACATCGACACAAACTGAGTTACACGCTTATGGACGATTCATGAAGTCTCCGGTTTAAACTTCTGGACACCTGCAGAAGTTTTATTCGTTGCTGTGAAGTTCAGGTCGTCGCGTTTTTCTACCATCTCAGTTTTTGGTGGGTGAAATTGCACCGGACGGTTTTGTGAATATTCTTCTTATTGTTGTTGATCTTGAGATTGTATAACTTCTAATCAAAGTCCTTTAACTCTCAAGCCTGATAATTATTATAATTCACAAATCACAACCCCAAATTCTGCTTGTATCCTGAGTGTCTCGCTCCTCCAAGAGTCGATCAAAGCCTCCTCATGTATTTGAACCTCCTGATCCTCTGTCTGCTCCTCTGTCTGCCCCTCTGTCTACTCTTTTTCTGCCCTTCTGTCTGTCCTTCTTTCTGCCCCTCTGTCTGCTCCTCTCCTCTGTCTCTCTGTCCTTCCATCCATTCCTCCGTCTGCTCCTCCATTACCTCCGCCGTGTCCTCCTCTGTCTCTTCCGCCGTCTCCTCCTCCGTCTCCTCCTCCGTCTCCTCGATGTCCCTCTCCGGCTGCTTCGCTATCCACCCCTCTGTCTGCTCCTGTGTCTGCTCGTCTTCAACTCTTCTCTGCTGCTCCTCTTTCTGCTCCATCAATTTATCCGGATTATCTTCTAAAACCAAGATGAAGCCGAATGATGAAGACGAGGGCTGAGGTGACAGGGAGATGGAGTCTTTAATTGGAGACTTTAATGTAGGTGTCCAGCAGGGGTCAATCCTAGGGCCGGTTTTATTCTCCCTCTTTATCAATAACTTGCCAAATGCTTGTCCAAATGTTTTCTCACAGACCTCACAGCTTCCTTATCTTCTCAAAAACTGTCTGTGAAGAAAGACATTTGATTTGCTTTAGTTCAGTGTGACATTTTGAGAAGTACAGACAAAGTAGAACTTGATCTGGTCCCAGAATTTAAACACCTTGGAGTTATCCTAGATGCGACATTGTCCTTTAAAAGTCACTTAAAAAAAAGGTGTCCCAGGTAATTAAATTGAATAATCAGAATTTTCACCACATCCAGAATAACTTAAACATGAGTGCTGCTAAAACGTATTTCTACACTATGATCATCTCCCACATAGATTATTGTTTAACTACCTGGTCTCTTTCCCCACAATACTTAAAACCACTGAAAACTTCTATAAAAGAGGCTTAAAAGTACCTGTTCTGAAAAAGCACAGACTACTGGACTTTAACAACATGGTCGACCTTAAAAGATCTTGATTTATAAGATCCTACACCCCCTCGTCCACCACCTTTAAAGGAGAACATTAAATATAAAGACAATTTAGCAACAGTCACACGAGCCACCGCCAGACGTGACCTCTGACCCCCACAGACAGAACACCTTTGGTCAGAATGTTTCTGTCCGAGGTGGGACCTGTGGAGTAGTCTCTAACCCTGAGAGAATGTCCCGTACTGTTCTTTTAAAGCTCAAATGAAAAACTGGTCGTGTTCAAACTGTGACTTTAACTTTTCCATAGAAACATGTTTGTTTGGGCAAAATATTAAATGGGTGGATATAAAATGTGTCTTAAATGGACCAAACTGACTGAAATAATGGGGAATGTGCAATTTTTATTTTGGCCCAGTTGTGACCCCATCTTTTGTGACAATGGATTGAAATGATCCTTCGGCTGTAATCTGGAGTTTACAACATGTTGAATCAGTCTGTTCAGTAACACTGTCCCAGTCAAATAAATGAATAAATATTATAACTTGGATACAAATGTTAAATTAGACGTGTGTAACCCGCATTTCCTAAAGCTCTTATCGTAAATGCCACTTCCCGTTGCTGCGTCCCTTTACCTTTAAGTCACGTGGTCACAGCAGGTCACTTACCTGTCTCCTCCTCTGCTCCTCACTGTGGCCGTGGCGTGGTCGGCATTTCGAATACGCTGGGATTGTAAACTACAACATACATCTTACTTTAAACTCTCCTCTTCTCAACGGTGAGTTGTTTAAGCACAGATCGGCTTATGAATTTTGCGGTTAGCGGACGTATTTTGATTGTAAAATAACGCTCAACGTTTTTTTTGCTAGCGTCGCTACCGCTCCTATTCAAAACTCCGCTACCTCCGCGTGTACATTTACACTGTCTACTCGCGCTTGGAGTTCGTTAAACATTACTAATTTTTTCTTTCAATACAGAGCTAAATTCAGATACGGTAAACCAGAATTGTAAATAACAATAGAATTTCTTGGAGCATTGGTTTATATTGCTCATATAATTTGATTTTGCCCACATTTGATAATTTTTCCCTGAACGCTGAATCGGCTATACGCCTCCGTTTTTGTTTTTGAAACGTAGCTACAATTTAGATTTATTGCGCA
The DNA here is from genome assembly GCA_019594935.1 of Periophthalmus modestus. Taxonomy (NCBI): domain Eukaryota; kingdom Metazoa; phylum Chordata; class Actinopteri; order Gobiiformes; family Gobiidae; genus Periophthalmus; species Periophthalmus modestus. The sequence goes on from JAIEZT010001318.1 coordinate 30,909,711, forward strand.
ACTTTAATTTTTTCAGAATCTGCTTAAGCATTAAACGAAATTATTTTTGATTGTATGGAAAAAGTGCACTACTGATTATGATGTGTTTAATAGTCTTATTTATATATTGATCAAATGTATTATTATGTATATCTCTGCATGTACAGAACATTGTGCAAATGTGGACGTTTTATGTTTATTATACAAATGTTCATTTATTATTATTTTGACCTTCATAGGTCAGGTTTTTTTCTTTGGACTGAAAACAGAACCTGGAACACATTCCACATTCTACACCTTGATGGCGAGCTACCCAACCCTGCGGTAGGACTAAATGAACTTATCCTGCTGCTGATCATTTTTCCCCCTGGATTTATATAATTTCTCTGAACTTACACGTGTTCTTCAAACTGTTGTGTTCAGATGTTTCTCCAGGTTCTCGTCGTTTCTTCTCGTTGAGCCTCTGAAGTTGTATTTGGAGTGATTCATGTTTGAGTTTAATCTTTAATCCACTATTTTCAAGACGCCATTTTGTCCATCTGCCCCCGTTTAACCTCCACCTGTGACACGCCCCCTGTGACACGCCCCCTGTGACACGCCCCCTGTGACACGCCCCCTGTGACACGCCCCCTGTGACACGCCCACTGTGACACACCCACTGTGACACGCCCACTGTGACACAGCCATTGTTGCTCACTCTCGTCTCCTCTTTCTCGTTTCCTCTCTTGTCTGCTCCCTTGTCTCCTCGTCTCTTGTCTCCTTTTCTTGTCTCCTCTCTCGTCTCCTGTCTCCTTTCCTTGCCTCCTCTCTCGTCTCCTGTCTCCTTTCCTTGTCTCCTCTCTCGTCTCCTCATCTCTTTATTCTCGTATCCTCTCATCTCCTCGTCTCCTGTCTCCTTTCCTTGTCTCCTCGTCTCCTCTCTCATGACTGTGATGTGCACGCCCCCTATGACACGCCCCCTGTGATGTCCGTTCTTCCTTCTCCAGTTTTATTTCCTTAATCGTTGATACTCGTAGGATTCAGCAGCGTCGTGTCGACATTTTGGTCCAAATATAAAAAAAAAAAAGTGCTGCTCTAGTGTGATGTGCTCTGTCCATAGGGGGCGCTACAGCTACACCACTCTTTATTGTCATGACATTTACTGCGACGTCGGCTCCTTCTTTTCTGAAGTGGTTTTAGATGAATATTGTGATTTAAAATGTGTAAATTATAGCAGAGATGAGAACCATAGACTGATTTAATGACGTTTCACTTGATTTTGATGAATCCCCTAAAATATCTTGAACTTATATTTCAAAATAGTAAATCTACAATGATGAAAACAGGAGGAAATGTTGGAGGCTGCACAGGTTTAAATGGAGGCTGATGCACAGATGGATAAATAGATTTGTGTAAAGCTTTTATTCAAATGTGCAGCACTTCAGCCTGGACTTAAACGACTCTGGTTTGAGCTGAAAGACGAGGTTCCACTCCGTCTGTGCAGGAATAATGTACAACGGGAGGATTGGCAGCAGTTGTTCGACTCTTGAACCAGAGTGAAGCCTCGTGTTGAGTTTATCTGAGGTGTTTGTGGTGCAGTGGTGCAGTCAGGTTCCGCTGGTCTCTGGTCCTATTTCTGATCTGTTTTGTCACAGTGCAGCACCACATTAAACTGAGGTAAATGACACATGCCGCCAGCAGGGTGCAGACGTCTGGACTCTGTGGGGACTCGAGAAGACGCTGTGCAGACCAGTGAGGACTTACAAGGACATTTAGGATAAGGCACATGTCTCATCTGTCATGAAGAGAGGCTCACAGGACACTCACTTTGTTCGACTTTGCTTATAGTTTTTAGCTGTGCAGCCCAGAAGACGACCCTCTTACCGTCCTGATCCCAGTCTGTCCTGTTTTTTGTGCAGTTTTTCCTCCCTCCCTTCGGTAAAGTGAGGCAAATTTTGCAAGTTCTCCCACTTAGAAATCACGGAGGGTCTGAAATGTTCATCTCAGGTGCATGTCGCTGTGAGAGACAATCTAAAAAAATATCTGGAAATAACATTGTGTGATGAAGTCTTTGAACATGTGTCTATCAGCTACAATTCTGACCCTCAAAGACGTGTTAGTCGCCTTTAAAAAGTCCACCTCCTCCACTTAAAGACTCTGTGCCGCTTTGTCCAGGGGGTGCAACATAACGAAATGATGTTTTAATGTAGATAACCAGGCGCAGAACAAACGGGAGCCTGGAGACATGGTCAGAAAAACTGTAAAGTAAATTTATTCTTACAAAAAGTGTTCAAAAATGAGTGCAAATTAAACAGCGAAATTAAACTAAACAGCCAAACAAAACCGCTGCAGCTGACGACGCCGCTGGTCGTCGATGAGGCGCTGCTCCGTCTTTTATTCAGTCGATTGTGGAGCAGGGCCGGCTCTAGCTTTCAGGGGGCCCTAAGCAGAATGTGTCTCTGGGCCCCTGGGTGGTGGATGTACCTGGGCTTAGCTATCGGTGATGCACATTTGACGACATTATGACCCTGCTCTCATCGCCTTGTCCTATTGTGTTTCTTTTTCTATGACCAAAAGACTGAAATGTTTTAATCTAACTTGTAAAACAGTCTACTTCAGTACTTCAGCCTTTTCCAACCTTTTCCTATTTTTTCCTAAAACAAAAAAACAAATGTAATCTTTATAGAGGGATATTTAGGCAGCTGTAAACACCCAAGCACCGTTTCTAGTATAACTTTACATATTATATTATTTTAAACACAGACATATGGGCTCTTGGGGGCCCTCTGGTGGCCTTGGGGTCCTTAGCAGCTGCTTACTCTGCTTATAGGCTGGGCCGGGCCTGTAGCTGAGCCACGTCAGGTGCAGATCTGAGTCAGTGGGGCAAATATGACAAGGCCGTAACAACCTGTATCTGACTTTTTTTCTCTCATATATTTAAGCAAAACGTGTCTCCTCAGCGCATATATGTGAACAGTTCTTTCGCAAAACAGATAAATGCCACTGAAAAAGTCGGACGCTTGTAGTTGAAGAATCATCGTCATATTTTCAAAAAACAAATGCGTTTTCCTGTTAATATAAATCCATCTTCATCATCTTTTTGATACAATCCACTTCATATTATTGTCAAAATGAAAAACACTTAAATGGAGAAGAGTTTTTTCAGTTGATCTTTTCATCTCCTGCATCTGATAAAGCATCTGATAATCAGGAAGTACGTGTTAGCATGCTGGTTGTTGTCTGCTCTCTAAAAGCTGTGAAAAGTGCATATAAACTCATCATGGTGAGTGGTTAGGATGCTCTGAATGCAGAAGGTGAGTGAGGACTGACTCTGGACGACTGCAAACATATTTTTAAAACGGTACAAATGAAGCAGAGCAGCTTTTGAAGAGTCGGCGACACATTTTTACGGCTCCACCTCTGCTCTTCATCTCACACTCCCTCGTTTACCTCCTCCGGCTCTGGGCCCTTGACGTCGTCCTCGTGTCACTCGGCCGCTCTCTCCTGGGACGGGGACAGTCCTGCTGCGAGATGCCAACGCTCCAGGAGACACTTAAGGAAATGGCCTGTCCCCGTCTGCTCTCGTCCGATGAGTGAGTGAGGGATCCCGGACGGCGCCTGCTGCTGGTCAGAGGAGGAAGTGTGGCTTTGTCGGAGAAGACGAGGCTACAGAGCGAGCGCCAGTAAATCAAGCTCAAAGTGCGACACAGGGGGACACGAGGACGACAGGACGACAGGAGTGACGCTCGGGCTCAGGGTAACTCCAAAGAAAAGTGTCACGTGTGGCCGGTTTTAGCTGAATTAAAGAACCTGAAGCTGATTCCAAAACATGAATCATGAACATGTTTTAATTTGAACCATTCAAAAGTGGCTCAGTTGGTAGAGCGTTTGTCCACTGGTCTGAAAGCTGGAGGTTTGAATCTTGCTCTTGACAAAAACATCATTGGTTGAGCAGATCCACTGATGGTGCACAGTGTTCTCTCTCGTTATCGCAGGGTTACATCGATAAAATAATCTGTGAAGTATCAGCTTTATTTTTTACACTTATTCTATGTTTCTTGTCTGTAAAACCCCTCACCACACACTTTATACACTTTTCTCACACATTAACATTTTCTCACATTTCTCTCTCTCGTTTAAACACAAAGTTCAAACCTTCGTCGGGTGTCTTTGTCGGTGCAGAACGTTTCATCGACATTGTGGGTTTTTGTCGGGGAGAAAACTTGCAAACATACAGCACTTCAGAGTCACACTGATCCAACATTTATGTAAATTTGTCTGACACATTCTGTACTGTACAGGAGACACGGAGGAGACTGATGGACAATGGTCTACAGTCCCTCAGCCAATCAGGACGCAGAACACACAATGGTCTACAGTCCCTCAGCCAATCAGGACGCAGAACACAATGGTCTACAGTCCCTCAGCCAATCAGGACGCAGAACACAATGGTCTACAGTCCCTCAGCCAATCAGGACGCAGAACACAATGGTCTACAGTCCCTCAGCCAATCAGGACGCAGAACACACATGGTCTACAGTCCCTCAGCCAATCAGGACGCAGAACACAATGGTCTACAGTCCCTCAGCCAATCAGGACGCAGAACACAATGGTCTACAGTCCCTCAGCCAATCAGGACGCAGAACACAATGGTCTACAGTCCCTCAGCCAATCAGGACGCAGAACACAATGCAGGTTCATACACTGTTAAAAAGAAGCAGGTAAAATTGCACAAAAAACACAAAAGGTGAACCTCGATATAGTGACGGACAATGTGACTGTTTATGATTGTTTCCTTACAGTTCTCACATCTCTTTTTACTGGTTTGTTTTGTCACGTGTGAAAATGCCTCATGTGTCTGTGACAGTGTCCGGCAGCTGCCCATGACTCTGAGTAACACTGTGTCTGATTGGATGAAAAAAGATGAGGCTGTTTCAGTTTTTACCTGGATTAAGTTTCAGTCTCATTAGTTTAGTTTTATTTTGCAGATGTTTAAAACACAGAGTCGTGTGGAGCTGGGATCAGGTACAAGTCCTTTAAAAGTCGACTACAAACACATTCACATTTCTGTCCCGTCCCTGCTCCTCGTGTCCAGCTGATCCTTCATTTTGTCATAAATGATTCTACAGCAGTAAAAGTATCACATGAAAATATCGACTTAAGTAAAAGTATTAAAGTACAGTACAGTTTAAACATGTACTTAAAGAGTAAAAAGTGAAAGTATTTACACAGATTTTGAGTCTTATAAAGTATATAGTATTTATATTTGTGATACTTTGTCTGGTTCTATGTAAAACCACAAAGTCGCGGCTCCTTCACTGATGGAAACAGAAGCTCGTCCTCAGCCCGATTAAGATGTTTCACGGCTCGTTTGTTTTTAGGACGGCCTTGAAGTTCAGCGCACACACACACGCACACACGCACACACGCGCACACACGCACACACGCACACACGCACACACACACGCATGCACACACACACACACACATCACACACACACATTGTTTAGCCACAGTTCCCATGAAAGAACTGTGCACAAGTGTCCCATTAATCAGAGCACATGCACGTGTATGTGCACACACACACACACACACACACGTGCACATACACATGTTTATGCTCGTGCACGTGCAGTGTGTGATGCTCGTGCACGTGCAGTGTGTGATGCTCGTGCACGTGCAGTGTGTGATGCTTTGACAGCTCTCCTCTGGCAGACTCTCCGAGGTCAAAGGTCGGTGTGTATGAACAGGGCAGATGAAGTCATCAGTTTTTTGGATGTGTGTGTGTGTGTGTGTGTGTGTGTGTGCAGTGTTTGTGTGTGTGTGTGAGTGTGTGTGTCTGTGTGTGCGGAGGTGTCTGTGTGTCTGTGTGTGTGTGTGTGTGTGTATATATTTGTGTGTCTGTGTGTGTTTATATATTTGTGTGTGTGTGTGTGTGTCTGTGTGTGTATGTGTGTGTGTGTGTGTGTCTGTGTTTGTGTGTCTGTGTGTGTGTGTGTGTGTGTGTGTGTGTGTGTGTGTGCAGTGTTTGTGTGTCTGTGTGTGTGTATATATTTGTGTGTGTGTGTGTGTGTGCAGTGTTTGTGTGTCTGTGTGTGTGTATATATTTGTGTGTTTGTGTGTGTGTGCAGTGTTTGTGTGTTTGCATTACTACACCATCATTACACCACCACTACACCCTCACTACACCATCACTGCACCATCACGTGACTCTTGTGAAAAATGTGACAAAAAGATTCACTGTTTCTAAGTTTAAACCTACGACAGAATGAACCTCGTCCAAAGTCTGAGTGCGACTCGCTGCAGAAACCAAACCTCAGACGCAAAAACACTTTTTCAGCTCCAGTTTCAGACCAGAACTTTATAGAGTTTAACACGAATCTTAATAATTCTCACAGCCTCAGAATAAAAATATGAAATAGAGAGAAATATGCAGAAGATCAAAAGTGTGAGAAGCAGAAATGAGCTGGTGGTGTTTAAAGGGCAACATCACAGACGGAGAATAAAAACAGCAGGAGCTCAAACGCCGCACAGGCTTCACAATAAATAATAAATAATAAATAATAAACTTAATAAACTTAAATTTTTACACAAAGATAAAATAATAAATAAAAATAAAATTAATAAAAAAAATAAAACGAAGAATTCAAACTGATCGTGGACAGTTTCCAGCTCGTCTCCATGGAGATACTGCGCTGCCCGGAATGTTCCACACTATGGCACATCTGTTTTAATTGATATTTTACAGCTGACGCCCTCAACGTTCCCTGGGGGTGTGATGCTAACTAGAAGCACTGCTCTGTCTGAGGCTTGTTAAGAGTTTTATTGACCAGAAAGAGCTGGTTTAGTTTGAACAAGAGGTGATTTGTGCCGTTAAACAAGTCGCTCTCAAAGAACATCACAGTCACAGGTTAGCAAGCATTAGCATTAGCATTAGCATTAGCCAACAGTTTTTCAGTGACATGTTTCAGACTTTATTTCGATACTAAAATGATCCTCAACAGTGAAAACACTCCTCAGTCTGATGTAAAGTCAGTTTAAAATCTTAAGAATATAGTTTATCGAATGTAACCTTTTCTCCGTTAGTTTAAATATTACTTTTAATATCGATTATGATCCGATTTCAGCTTTTTGTGTAAAACCAAACTCCTGGACCATGAGCTCAGGTTGTTCAGACCTGAACACTCCTGTTTATGTCCATTTTGTATTTTTTCCTTGAGTTAGTCAGATTATCTTAAAGTTTTTTTTGGCTGCGTTTGCTAATGTGCACAAAGCGTCATGATGTGCTATTCTGCCATAGAGATACATGTAGAACACCCCCTCAGCGTCATGTCTCTGCAAAGTGTCAAGATCTGACTTGTAATTTGGCCTTGAGCTTGTCTCCATGACGATAAAAAAAAAACATTAATGCCGCAGTGTGGAAGGTTCAAGGCAAAGAAATACTGTATTTTCCAGACCACAAGCCGCTACTTTTATCTACTTATAGGCTTATGGTGCAGTGTGGCTTAGACATTTTTTTTTTTTCCCGTGGCGCCAAAAACATTCTGCCCAGTAACAACGCGAGTCGGAGGCGTTTGTCTCAAATACAAAGGTCCAACGCGACTGTTTCAGAGTCACGCTGCAGCATCAAACATTTTGGTAAATTTGGTTGAAGCATCTGTCCTGTACAGGAGACACGGCACCTCCTTTAACCAATCAGGACGCAGAACACGACACCTCCTTTAGCCAATCAGGATGCAGAACACGGCACCTCCTTTAACCAATCAGGACGCAGAACACGACACCTCCTTTAGCCAATCAGGACGCAGAACACTGCACCTCCTTTAGCCAATCAGGACGCAGAACACGGCACCTCCTTTAGCCAATGAGGACGCAGAACACGGCACCTCCTTTAACCAATCAGGGCGCAGAACACGGCACCCTCCTTTAGCCAATGAGGACGCAGAACACGGCACCTCCTTTAGCCAATGAGGACGCAGAACATGCACCTCCTTTAGCCAATCAGCACGCAGAACATGCACCTCCTTTAGCCAATCAGGACGCAGAACACGCACCTCCTTTAGCCAATCAGGACGCAGAACACGGCACCTCCTTTAGCCAATCAGGACGCAGAACACGGCACCTCCTTTAGCCAATCAGGACGCAGAACACGGCACCTCCTTTAGCCAATCAGGACGCAGAACATGCACCTCCTTTAGCCAATCAGGACGCAGAACATGCACCTCCTTTAGCCAATCAGGACGCAGAACACGCACCTCCTTTAGCCAATCAGGACGCAGAACACGGCACCTCCTTTAGCCAATCAGGACGCAGAACACGGCACCTCCTTTAGCCAATCAGGACGCAGAACACGCACCTCCTTTAGCCAATCAGGACGCAGAACACGGCACCTCCTTTAGCCAATCAGGACGCAGAACACGGCACCTCCTTTAGCCAATCAGGACGCAGAACACGGCACCTCCTCCTTTAGCCAATCAGGACGCAGAACATGCACCTCCTTTAGCCAATCAGGACGCAGAACATGCACCTCCTTTAGCCAATCAGGACGCAGAACACGCACCTCCTTTAGCCAATCAGGACGCAGAACACGGCACCTCCTTTAGCCAATCAGGACGCAGAACACGGCACCTCCTTTAGCCAATCAGGACGCAGAACACGGCACCTCCTTTAGCCAATCAGGATGCAGAACACGTACCTGTATACACTGTAAAAAAAAAACATGTAAAACTGCACTAGTCCCTCACAAATGAACATTTTGAGCTCATTTTTCATATTACTTCGTGGGAAACCTGTGGCTTAAAATCCAGCGCAGCTTGTAAGTTTTTCTTTCTGAAATTAAAGCATGTGGCTTTTAATCAGGTGAGCTCTGTAGTCCGGAAAATACTGTAACTTCTCATTGGACACTCCGACAGAAAGGTTCCATAGTGCATCTTTAAAACTATTAAAAAGATGCAAACCAACACCACACACACCTCCCCTTTAAAATCCACTCTCAAAATGATCAGTTTCATATTTAAAATGTAAAAAAACAGGTTTAGCTTCTTTTATGCAACAGTTTGAGGATTTTTCCCCTGTTCAAATTATTAACTTTAAATCGTTAATCACCACGGCAACAGTTTTAATTTTGCATAATTCTGAACGTCGTGTGTCGAGACGTTTGTCCTCTGCGTCTGACTCGACCTTCACTCCCGTCGTATCGGATTTTTCACGGTTTCGAGTCCGATTTGTCTTGCCCCACTGAGCCGCTTTTGCTTCCTGTGTTTTCCGAGTCGAATTGTGAAGTGTTTTATTGTCCGATAATCAGGAAGTGTGCGGTGGCATGCTAGTTCTAGTCGGAAAGGTTTTGAAAAGCTCATTGCAGTGAATAATTCTTGGATTTCAGAAGGTGAAAGCGGGCGACAGTGGCTCAGTTGGTAGAGTATTAATCCACTGATCTGAAGGTTAGCGGTTCGAATCCCGCTCTCACACATGAACACTGTTGTCGTGCCTTTGGGCAAGACACTTCTGGGTGAACGTTTCCTTGATGTAACGTGTTTTTTCAAGGTGGAAAAGTCATTTTGCGTAAGTGAGGACGACTTTGGACGACTGCAAACAGTTTAAAATGAACTAGTTCTGTTTTTTTTAAGACTGCAATATTTGAAGACGCTAAAAATGAGGCACAGCGGCTCTAAACCTGTGACATTTCGTGTTTGTAGTTTGGTGTTTGTGGCCTAAACGCTGCTCCTCACTGTCCCTCACGTCCATAAGTCCACTGTAAATCCTCTCGGCTCGTTCTGACTGCCTCCGTATTGGTCGTGTCTGGTTTCTGCCTCTGCGCCGCCTGCTCTCATAAACTTCTTTAATGTGAGGTCTAATATGAGACGCAGAGGTCAGGCATCCATCAGCTCCTCTGTCATCTCTCCTTTTTCTCATTCACTGCATCCCTCCATCCACATCTGCATGCTATTTCCTCCTCCACTCCAGAGACGCCGAGCCCTGCACAATAACACGTGAAGAGTCCGCTGGAAGAAGACTCTGGGCTGGTGTTATGCTTCAGACTTTATTTCAATACTAAAAAAATCAGCTCTCAACACTGGAAACACTCCTCAGTCTAATGTAAAGTCAGTTTCAAGTCTTAAAAATATAGTTTATTTAATGTCACCTGTAATGTAACTACTTTTAGTCTCGATTATGATCTGAATTTTTATATTTTTGGCACAAACTCCAATAGAAAAGAGTCAAGAATTTGCAGATTTGAACCACAGGCTGTAAAAAGAAGTGACTTACCAACAACTTCAGCTCCAAATGAAGCTCATCGACGCTAGAGCAGGAATAGAGGCTAATTTATGAGTGTCATAGCAACCGAAGAGCCAATCAGGAGTGAGTGATGTTGAAGGTAACGCCCCTTTCCGCTCAAATAAATGAACCCTAGGATCATGTAGATCATTTAAGACCAAAATGAGTCTGACAGCAGCTTGTACAGACAGAGAGACACAGTTTTTCAAAAGTAAATAAATAAATAAATAACCTTAAAATAACAAAAAAAAAAAACAAAGTCAAAATAAAAAATAAATAAATAAACTTAAAATAACAGAAAAAACAAACAAACTCCAAATAACTAAAAAACAAAAACAAAACAAAAAAACTCCAAATAAAATGTTATTTAAAAACAATATAACTAAATTTAAAAAAAATCAAAATAACAAAAAAAAAAAAAAAAAAAAAAAAGGTAATAAACTCAAAATTAATCAAAAACAACCCCAGGAGCATGTAGAGGGTTAATACGAACATTTAAGACCAAAATGAGTCTGACAGCAGCAGGGACAGAGAGAGGACGCACAGTTTTTCAATAGAAAGTGAATTGGAGCCAGAGTCGATGGAGCAGGAAATGCGCCTATGATCACTTCCTGTTTGCAACGGCTAGCAGGTTAGCTATGCCCATTTATATAAACAGTCTATGGTCATGTCAGGTTAGGATCAGGGTTTAGGTTTAGCGTCGCTGCTGATTGGCTCTTTGGTTGCTATGATACTGTCAGAACTCGACTCTAAATCGTCCACTGTCCCTGCTCCAGCGTCGGTCTAACTCCATGTGAACGCTGCAGGTGGCGTCACACTCACTTCTTTAAAGTTTGGAAATTTAACCCATATCTGAATTTTAAAGACCAAACTTACTTCTCTTTCAGAGCATCACAGTAATGCTACTGACAACTAGCATGTTAACAGCCCTTACTTCCTGGTTCACAGTGATAAAAGTCTCTATAATTAGCAAACAGCTCACAGCCGACTTTTACAATATATATGAACGAAACCAAGACATGAACCAGGATCTAGAAATAAATGAAGCGGTGCTGCAGCTCTAACCTTGAGCCAAAGACACTTCCGAGTGAACGGGGAGATAAAAGAGTGGACATCCCATCCACTCATTCAAATCTAACTCTGCCTTTGAGAATTCTAATGTCGTATCGATCGATCTAATCTGTGGTCTGGTCCGGTGCCTGTGTGGGCATCGTGCACATGGACCGCAGCCCCGGAGACCAATATATGTTTAGAAGAGGACGAGTGGGAGACCGCAGAGCTCGTTATGATGCATGAAGATCATTTCAATTCAAATTAGAGTTAGGTACGAACTGACAAAGTACGACGTGAATGTAAAGATCGCGGACACTTCACAAGGACAGCGGCGTTCATGTGTGGGAGCTGGAATCGCACTGACAACCTGTGAGACGGTGGATCGGGCTGATGTCGAGGGCGGGATTCGAACCGGCAACTTTCAGATCAGTGGATAAACGCTCCATTAACCCAGCAGTATTATTCCTAACTTCATCACAGACTCAAACTTTGTCGATCCCTGAGGAGAAATACTTCACATTTGCTCAATAATGTGATCAAATTAAATTTAAAATGCATAAAAGGTAATGAAATGAAAATGAATGTGGTGAAACGGGCAGAAAAACACATTTATTGAGTTTGGTGGAGCGCTGGTCAAACCCGAGCAGCAGCCTTGGTGTTTTTGATGAAGAGCAGAGCCATGAGCGTTTATCCAGCCACAGAAAAACTGTAATATTTAGAAAACCCAGGGACAGTGTGAACAAAAGCACCTCCACGTCTGAGCACGAGCACAGAAACACATAAATATAATGATCACAGTCCCGCCCGGTGATGCAGAAGACGTCATGTAAGTCCTTGAGCTGAGACGCACATTTGAAATATAAGTGTCACATGAAGAGCAGAGCATCGGCGTCACTCAGAGCGACGGACGGGTCAAGGATCCTCGAGGAGTAAACAGGACGAGCAAGAAAATATGACCCTCGTGGCTCCATATTTCTCTGAATGTCACACGGTCTGAGTTCAACCTGCAGACGACATACGTGTAGAAGTGTCCTGTACTAACACATTGAGTGCACTCTCTCTCCTCTCCAGCTGCATTCTGCGACTTTCCTTTTTTCCTCAGCCTCTGTCAGACTCGTCATTTTGGTCTTAAATGTTCATGTTCATTAATGCGCTCTACATGATCCTAGGTTCATTTTTTATTTTTTATTTTATGTATTTATTTATTTTATAATTATTATTATTATTATTTTATTTTTATTTTTTTGAGTTGTGGGTGTTTTTTGTATTTTTTTTTTTTTTAGTTATTTTGATTGTTTTGTTTTTTCTTCATTTTTTTTTTTTAGTTATTTTGAGTTTAATTATTTATTTATTTATTGTTTTTTATTGGTTTTTGTATTTTTTTTAGTTATTTTGATTGTTTTGTTTGTTCTTCTTCTTTTTTTTTTTTTTTTTTTTAGCTATTTTGAGTTTAATTATTTATTTATTTATAGTTTTTATTGTTTTGTTTTATTTGGTCTATTTTTACTTGTTTTTTGTTATTATGAGTTTATTTATTTTTGTCATACTGAGTTTCTTTTTTTTAGTTATTTTGAGTTTATTTATTTTTGTTTATTTTCTTCATTTTTTTAAAGTTATTTTGAGTTTAATTATTTATTTATTTATTTTTAGTTTTTGTTGTTTTGTTTTTTTCAGCTATTTTGAGTTGGGTTTTTTGTCATTATGAGTTTATTTATTTTTTGTCATACAGAGTTTCTTTCTTTCTTTATTTTTTTTTAGTTATTTTGAGTTTTGTTTTTTTGTTTTTTGTCTATTTTTTGTCTTTTGAAAAACAGCGCCCCCTGTCTCTGTAACTATAGACCAAAATGTAATTCCTGAGAATTAAAAACAAAGGTTCCTTAAAGAAGCTGATTCTGAGTCTGTGCAGTGAGGACATTCGTTTAACTGTTGTGGAGTTGAAATGTCCTTTATCTCCCTCATATCGTTAGCTAACAGGCTGGCTATGCCCTACACAGTCAAAACAACAACGAGAAACTACTTTCCGTTTACATTTTGTCGTATAAAGATATTTGAGCTAAAGAAAATAACTTCAGGGACAAAAATGAGGCAGAAAAAAGCAAAGAAACATATTTTTTTTCCTGTTGTTCTGCTCGTAGATCTGCGAACAACAGTCTCGCTCCTGATTGGCTCTTTGGTTGCTATGACACTTTCATTCTGCCACTTTTCTTTATACAATCTCCACCGCAGCAGCAGAACCACCAGCCTCTTCAGCCGCTCCATCCATTTCACCTGGAGTTTACAGGGCTGTAAAAACCTGCACTGCAACTTCTGTAAAAAATGTTTCCTCCCTCGTTTCAGACGCCTAAAATACCTCCACATAATGTCACGTTTGCACCTCTGTGAAAGTCGAGAGCCCCCTCAGTCGTTCGCTCTACTCTCAGGCCTCGTTTATCCATTTCACAAATGTTCTGGGCGACACACGGTGGTTTTTATTACGATTCGCCCGTGAGGACACACTTTAAACTCTCTGACACACAAGAGTTACAGAGACAGAAGAACAGAAGTGTGGAATGTCTCACCGGTTTGGACCTGTCCTCAGACCAAAAGCACCGTCCCTTTGTCTGTCGCCTTTAACTCTGTGTTTTTACTGTATGTGTGGGACTTTTGTGTGTCCATAAAACGTCTTATTAGGCAGGTCGGTCCAGTCCAGTTTCACTAAAGCTCCAGTGATTGAGGTTCGACCCTGAGGCTTCGGGCTTGTTCAAAATGGGAACATATAGATCTTAGCGACGGGACTTTCGGCTCTTTTATGGGATCTGTTCATTTCAAAGAGCCGTTCAAAAGACTGGCTCTTTTTATGTTTATTTATACGACAGCAGCCGATGTGAGAACAAATTTGAACAATAAACTAATCACAGAGAAATGAACAAGGCTCAGATGTTTAAAACGATTCAAACTGAGAGTGAGAGACTTTAACCTGTGACTTTACGCCTCAGCTACATAAAACTTTGCATTACATTATTAATTATTTTAAACGAAACTGTTATTAAGATGCAAAATATCAAATCTTGTCTTGCCCAACGACAGCATTCATCTGTGACGGCTGGATTTGAACCACCAACCTTCAGATCAGTGACAAACACCCAACTTCCTGAGCCACTGTCGCACAAATTAGAAAGAAAAAGATTTGTCCCCTTAAAAAAAATGGTTCCAACTTTCAGCTGTTCACGTTAAGGAACCGTCCAAAAGAGCCGATTCCTTCATGAACGTCCCATCACCACCTTAGACAGACGGGGCCGGTTCAGACGAGCTGCTGAGGGCCCCCAGGAGCCCGACTCTTATAATGAAAATAATACAATGTGTAAGTTTTACTGGACACAGGTTTGTGTGTTTACAGCAGATTAAATATCTCAAACTATTACATTTGTTTTATTTCCATGGCAGTTTTTGAGTCGGGCAGACGTCAGGGCAGCTCTCTGGACCTTTATAATGTAAATGTGACCCCACTGTCGTAACTGGAGCATGTTCAAATCCACCAGACATTAGGCATAAAACGTCTCGAGTTTCAAAAACCTTTAAAAAAAACCCTCTGTCATAATGTGGGTGTGAGGCGGACCAAAAAATGCAGGACTCGGGGCAAGTTTAAGGGTGTTTATTGACAGAACAGACACAAGACACGTGACGGGAGAACATACGAGGAGCTGGGTGCAGGGAACAAATGAGACAGGAATACAGCCGGTACCGGGAGACAGGGTTGGAGACGGGAGTCCAGAGCTGTGCAGGGAGGCTGGATGCTGAGCGGGAACATGAGTAGGAACACGAGCAGGAACACGAGCAGGAACACGAGCAGGACACCAGGCAGACGATCTCACACTGACAGGAGAGTCCTGGCTCCTCCGCAGGTGGTGTTGATTGCCCTGATGAGAAGCAGGTGTGTGCGGCAGGAGCCAGGAACTCCGCCCAGCTCCAGAGACAGGCAGGTGAGGGAGGGGCAGAGCACACACAGGAGGGAGGAGCAGGGATCATGACAACCTCCCGTGTTTGTGTTCTGCTCTTGTGGCTGTGGGAGCTGTGACATTCTGGAGGTTTTCAGTCTGATGTTGGTCATAAAAACATAAAAACAACTGGTCAAAGTGACGAGAGCAGAGTCAGAATGTGTCATGATGTTGTTCAGATAAGATAAGATAAGATAAGTTAAGTTAAGCCTTTATTAGTCCCACAGTGGGGAAATTCCAGTATTGCACCTCACAGTTAAGAACAGAAGGAAAATGGTACATGCAATAAAACAAGATAATGGATAAATAGCGTAAAATAATTTAAAAAGTAGACTTAAAAATACACTAAAAATAGACTCTAATGTAACATCTCTGTAAAGTGACTTGAGTACTGCACTGAGGGGTTAGTTACTGTGGGGGGCCCAGAGATAAATTCAGCTGTGGCCCCTGTAAAAGCTGGGACCGGCCCTGCAGACACGGGACATTCAGACCAGTCCCTCAGTCTGTGCCTCATCAGGTCAGTGCAGAGACTCTCCCGGTGACACGCTCCACGCTGCGTGTCTCGTGCGTGTCTCTGCAGGTGTGTGCGTGGCCCGTGTGCGTGGCCCGTGTGCGCGCGGGCACAGACGGGGGGCCGTGGCACGTTGCATCTGCAGCACTTGCGCACTGGCTCCACGCTCCTCTGACTTTCCGCGCACAGAGTAAAGAAGCAGATACCTCCTCTCATCCCTCATCTCTCCATCCGCGCTCCGCAGAATCCAGGCTTCTCCTCCAGCCTCCTCTCCATCCTCTCTCCTCTGCAGCCTCTCTCCTCTCTCTTCTTTCTGCAGTCCGGTACAACAACAAGTCCTCCAGCCCGCGGCGCGATGGCTGCTCCGTGCTGCGGGTAAACGGGTCCTGTCCATGGGCCGGGCAGGATGTGAAGCCCCGCTTGAACACAGCAGGCTCCCGGATGGAGAAACGAGGCTTGTTCGCGGTGTTTGCGCTGCTCCCGCTCGGCGTCCTGGCGCTGTCCGTGCGCGGAGGTGAGTTTTGTGGGTTTTTTTGGAGGGAGGGAGCCATTTGCCACAGAAAGAGACAGAGACACGGGGACAGAGACAGAGTTTTTGGTGTGTGAGGCTGGTGCTGCATCACACATGACACAGGTCCCAGCGCGCGGCTGTGGACATGTCTGCAGCACATCTCACAGAACAGAACGGTGCTACAGATGTGCTCACAGTGGCGTTTGCATGCTAGTGGCAGATTTGGAGGAAAAGATTAAAAGAAAAGTTTGAGTTGCATGATATTTGGTAGTTACAGGCCTAAGTATTTGGACTTAATGGAGGTTTTCTAGGCCCAAAGGAAACAC
Organism: Periophthalmus modestus; assembly: GCA_019594935.1. Classification (NCBI taxonomy): domain Eukaryota; kingdom Metazoa; phylum Chordata; class Actinopteri; order Gobiiformes; family Gobiidae; genus Periophthalmus; species Periophthalmus modestus. The sequence goes on from JAIEZT010001318.1 coordinate 30,926,319, forward strand.
TTCACATGAGGAACAATGAAGTTCAGACTTGTGTGATTCTGTCTGTGGAAACACCTGGAGTCTGTGGGGAAAGGTCCTCACTATGTCTTTTAAATCGTAAAAGAAGCATTTGTCTGAAACCTGTGGATTTGAGGAAATATTTGACTCGATATTGTGTCTAGAACATGAGCATCTGGAGCATCAGCTGGAACATTTTGGTCACTGTGTTAGAACAAAGAGATGGGACAGAATCTCACCACTACATTTCCCACATGTTTAGCTTTTGGATTGGACCAAAAAGGGTTAAATGCTTTTGAGTTCACAGTTTGAGAGGCTTTAGCTCCAAAATGCAGCTCTAAAACACAGCAAAAGTCAAATAAATACACAATTTACAAATATTCTTATTCTAAATGATCCGTGGAGATAATCCCGCGTCTCGTCTCACCGTGTGGAAACTCACAATAAAGTGTTGTTCTGTTATTTATTCAAACACAAAAATATACATGATTGGCGTTTACTGAACCTGGGCCCGTCTCGAGTCGTCCTGTGACACTTGTTCAGAGGAAACAGTTTTTGAAGCTGAAGCGACAAACGTCTGAACCAGCAGCAGCTTCATGTGGCCGCGCTTCATTCAGGCGAAATTATGTAAATGTTCAGCTGGATCTATGGATTTTTTATTGGTCCACGTGTGTTAAGGCCATGTGCTGTGTTCTGTGTCAGTGTTAAGGCCATGTGCTGTGTTCTATGTGCGTGTTAAGGTGATGTGCTGTGTTCAGTTAGTGTTAAGGCCATGTGCTGTGTTCTATGTGCGTGTTAAGGTGATGTGCTGTGTTCAGTTAGTGTTAAGGCCATGTGCTGTGTTCTGAGTTAGCGTTAAGGTGATGTGTTGTGTTCTGTCTTTGTGTTAAGGAGATGTGCTGTGTTTCAGTTAGTGTTAAGGTGATGTGCTGTGTTCAGTTAGTGTTAAGGCAATGTGCTATGTTCTGTGTCTGTGTTAAGGCGACGTGCTGTGTTCTGTGTCTGTGTTAAGGCAATGTGCTGTGTTCAGTTAGTGTTAAGGCGATGTGCTGTGTTCAGTTAGTGTTAAGGCAATGTGCTGTGTTCAATTAGGGTTAAGGCAATGTGCTGTGTTCTGTGTCTGTGTTAAGGTGACATGATGTGTTCTATCTTAGTGTTAAGGTGATGTGCTGTGTTCTGTGTCTGTGTTAAGGCAATGTTCTGTGTTCAATTAGGGTTAAGGCAATGCGCTGTGTTCTGTGTCAGTGTTAAGGCAATGTTCTGTGCTCTGTTAGTGATAAGGCGATGTGCTGTGTTTTGTTAGTGTTAAGGCGATGTTCTGTGTCTGTGTTGAGGCTCTGCGCGGTGTTCAGTCAGTGTTAAGGTGATGTGAGCGTTCTGTGTGCAGCCTGTAGTGGCTCATGTATTTTTGATTATTTTGCATATTTTTAACCCACGTTGCGGCGCCTGAGGATCCTCTCGTTGAGTCTTATGTAACTCCTCAACACGTCAGGCCTGTGATGTAAAACTCAACACAAAAACCATTTACAATTTTACGTTCATGAATTTTTGAACGTTTTCCCGGGGCAGGAGCTCGTTTTGTGTGAGCCGCATGTGTGTCTATGTTTGTTTATGATGCGACTGGAAAAATGATAGATTTGTGAAGTCTGACGTCTCTGTGAGAAGTTCACGGTTTTTTGAAAGAAAAATTCAAACTTATGTTGAACTTATGTGGTCTCTCGCTATATCACAGATCACCTCTCGTGGTCTCGCTGTTTCGCAGATTTTTTTTTGTGATTTTGCATGTTTTTTTTACAGAGTATTAACATGCATTGTGTTCTGCATCCTGATTGGTTAAGAGACTGTAGACCATTGTGTTCTGCGCCCTGATTGGTTAAGAGACTGTAGACCATTGTGTTCTGCGTCCTGATTGGCTGAGAGACTGTAGACCATTGTTTTCTGCGTCCTGATTGGCTGAGGGACTGTAGACCATTGTGTTCTGTGTCCTGATTGGCTGAGGGACTGTAGACCATTGTGTTCTGCGTCCTGATTGGCTGAGGGACTGTAGACCATTGTGTCCTGCGTCCTGATTGGCTGAGGGACTGTAGACCATTGTGTTCTGCGTCCTGATTGGCTGAGGGACTGTAGACCATTGTCCATCAGTCTCCTCCGTGTCTCCTGTACAGTACAGAATGTGTCAGACAAATTTACATAAATGTTGGATCAGTGTGACTCTGAAGTGCTGTATGTTTGCAAGTTTTCTCCCCGACAAAACCCACAATGTCGATGAAACGTTCTACAGTTGTGTGAGTCACTATTAATAATTTCTTATGCAGGTTAATCATTAAAATTAAAATTGTTATAATATAGATTCAAAAATGTTATTGTCATTTACACAGTAAGAAACATGTACAAGGAAATTCTTACTTTACTGCCCACACATATAAAAAAAAATAAAAAAAAATAGGTAGAAAATCGATAAATAATAAGACGAAGAGAGGCATATACAAATATAATTAAATAAATAATAGTACAGTATTTATAAAACCTGTCATTTTTATTTACAGTACAGGAAAACGTTTATATTTTCATTTCTCAAACTATATTTTGGGCCTGAAAACAGATCTTAATCTTTAGTTTCGTTCTATAATACGGAACTTATTTTATTAAAATCTACGAAGGTTTGAACTTTGAAAGAGTTTAAACGAGAGAGAAATGTGAGAAAATGTTAATGCCTGTGTGAGGAAAGTGTATAAAGTGTGAGGTGAGGAGTTTTACAGCCAAACATATAGAATAATTGTAAAAAATTAAGCTAATTTCATGGATTTCGTCTGTTACTATTATTATTATAACATGGTTTAAGTCATTTGAGCCGACATCAGTGTGTTTGTGGTTGAATAGTGGATCCTTTCTGGAAAAATAAACAAAAAACAAAACACGATTCCTTTTTTCTGACAGAGAAGACGTTGATCTTTGCTCCAGTTTTTATTTCATGTGACCAGGTGCAATGATATTTCCATAAACAAGGTCCAAACACCTGCATTTCGACAGATAAATGGTGGATTCTACCAAACGTGTCAGTTCATGGAGGTTCTGCAGGTCACATCACGACATTCACAGTTTGAGAGACATTATTGAACATTCTGATACTTCTCCTGTAAAAGCTCCAGACACTAAATGTAAAATGTGACAGAGCCGCTACAGTTTAACAAATATAAAAGTCTATAACTCTGCTAAATATGTAGTTTGTGTCATAGACTGTGTATATACATGGAACAGATGTAGTTAACCTGCTCCATCGACTCAAACCGTGTCCCCTCTCTACATGATCCCAGGTTCACTTTTTTTTAGTTGTTTTGAGTTTTGTTTTTGTTTTTTTTCAGTTACATTGAGTTGATTCATTTTATTTTTTGTTATCTTGAATGTATTTATTTATTTTTTGTATTATTGAGTTCATTTTTTTTCTTTATTTTTTGAGTTATTTTCAGGGTTTTTTTTTGGGGGGGGGGGGGGTTAGTATTTTGAGTTTATGAATTTATTTATTTTGTTATCTTGAGTTTATTTATTTATTTTTTGTTATATTGTTGTTGTTTTTTTGGGGTTTTTTGTCTTTTGAAAAAACTGTGACCTCTCTTTGTAACTGCTGCTGTCAGACTTGTCATTTTGGCCTTAAATGTCCTGGGGTTCATTTTTTTTTTTTTTTTGTTTTTTTATATATATATATTCTGAGCTTTTTGGGTTTTTTTTTTTTTTTGGTTTTTTTTTTTTTGGTTTTTATTTTTAGTTTTGTTTTTTAAGCTATTTTGAGATTATTTCGATTTTTTTTTTTTTTTCGAGTTTTTTTTTTTTTTCAAGTTTTTTTTTTCCAAGTTTTTTTTTTTTTTTTTTTTAGTTTTTATTTATTTATTTTTTTTTTGCTTTTTCACTATTGTGTCTGTAAATCAACATATGAACATTAATAACAGACAGATCAGGTCCTTCTTTCCACGACGTCGCTCCTGTTAGCGTTAGCAACAGGTTTGATTGACAGCGTTGCTATGCATGGACATTACCTTCAACATCCTCGCTCCTGATTGGCTCTTTGCTGAGGACATTTGTTTAACTGTTATGGACAAGTTGAAATGTCCTTTATCTCCCTCATATCGTTAGCTAACAGGCTAGCGACGCCCTACACAGTCAAAACAACAACGAGAAACTACTTTCAGTTTACATTTTGTCCTATGAAGATATTTGAGCTAAAGAAAATAACTTCAGGGACAAAAATGAGGCAGAAAAAAGCAAAGAAACATATTTTGTCTGTTGTTTTGCCTCTTGCACAAAATAGTGTCACGTCCGTCCTGTTCTAGCGTCGTGTGATGTGAAAATAACCACGAATATGAGTGAAAAAGAACAGCGATAAGTCCATTTATTTAGCTATATCCACCATTTTGGTTTTAAGCTTTGTATAAAGGACAAAGATTACATCAAATCTGAGATATAATTGAGATATAATTTCAAGTATATTTGACGAAACTGAGGCTGTGATTCCAAACTGCAGCTTTAGTTCAGTGATGAAACGGTTTTGCAATATGTGTCTCTCATACTGAACGTGTCAAATGTTTAGAGATGGAAGAATAAGCAAAGATCTGAGACGTCACTGAAGACGTCAAGAAAAAAAGACAAAATCCAACGACTTTAAACAAAGAGCCACTAAAGTTAAAGGTTCTGTATGACACAAAACTGACTCTTGGAGCTTAAAGTCGTGTTTTAATAGTGTTAGAGCATCAAAAACAGACCTGGAGTTGTGTTTTGTCTCTTTATTATTAGTCTGTAACATCTCCAAAGCTCAAAATGCTCTGTTCCACCTTGTGATGTCATCAAGTGGTATTTTTCAACTGGTTTAACAGCTTCTTTTACCTTTAGTTCAGTCGAGATAAGTGGCAACTCCAGGACTGAAATGATCCAAATGATTCTATAAATGAAGGTGTGTGGAGTTTAAAAACACAGTGGAGCACTTCCTGTATCACCACATGATGACATCACAAGGTGGAACAGAGTGTTTTCAGTTTGAGAGAAGAACTCAGCCTAAATCTGCAGGTTTGTTTGTGTGTTAAACATGTGAGAATGAAACAAAACTCAGCTCCAGGTCTGTTTGTGATGTAACTTGGACCTTTAACAGTGCGAACAGTTTTTTTTAAACCATTTTAGGAGTTTAAATGTTCTTGTATGAAACGACGGCGTGTCACAAACATGTCTGGCTCATGTCCGCTGCACAGTGTGAGCAGGTCAGTGTAGAGTGTGAGTCTGGGAATAATATGGAACATCTTAAAACCTCATGAAATCGCACAATAAAACCAGAGACGGTGTAAAGAAGTGACGGAGTTTGACGTCACCACAGCTTCAGCCAATCAGGAGCGAGGATGTTGAAGGTAACGTCCATGCATAGCAACGCTGTCAGTCAAACCTGTTGCTAACGCTAGCAGGAGCGACCTTGGGGAAAGAAGGACCTGATTTGTCTGTTTTTAATGTTCATATGTTGATTTACTGACACAGACGTGAAATAAAAACCCCAGGATCATGTAGAGGGTTAATACGAACATTTAAGCGACGGAGCTGGGACGGTCCAGGGAGCAAGATCTGAGGGGTAGCAAAAAATCCAATAAGCAAGGTAACAACGAGCAAAATACATAAGGAAGGTCTAGCAAGATATTCACACGCGGACGATCTGACATCGAGTGTCTGGTCCTGGCTCCTCTTATCCACGGCAGGTGGTGTTGATTGCGCTGATGGATCTCAGGTGTGTGTGGGAGGAGCCAGGAACTCCGCCCAGGTCCAGACTCAGGCAGGTGAGGGAGGAGAAGGAGCAACACAGGAGGCAACACAAGAGGCAGGAAACACAGGGATCATGACAGTATCAGATCTGTGCATCCCTACATGAAACTTTTGCAGTTTGCAGAAGACTTAGACGTATCTGCAGTCGGTCTGATAGTGATTTTGATTTGATTTGATTTGATTTCGATTCAAGAGGCAGTTTTGACAGTGTTTTAGCAAAGCCCCGTATGAGCCAACCTCACAGCAGCGGGAGGGGAACAGGACTTAAACCTCCGTTACATCACAGTCGTGTCATAAACATCCAGGTGACAGATGCGTCGTGAGCAGCTTCGTCTCTGTGACAGTGAGGGTCATGTGACTCACCCCCCGCTCCACAGACGAGGCTCGTCACTCCTGTTTGTGCTCAGGCTGATGTGTCACAACTGTAACTGTGAGACGAGATTTTAGCTTTGACTCTGGGGCTGAACAAGTTTGGAATAAATATCTAATTGTGATTTTTTTGGATAATAATAATAGATTTTTCAGTGTGCAAATATTTTAACATCAAAATTCACTTCATAGTATCATTTTTTTTTTAGCCTTAAAAAAAAACATTTAAAAAAATTAAAATAAATTTAAATTAATTAATTAAAATAAACAATAATAAAATAATAAAAATAAATGATTAGTAAATAATAATAATAATAATAATAATAATAATAATAATAAATAATAATAATAAATTAAATACATTAAAAAAACATAAAAACATAAAAATTCTTGTACAGGTTAAAATTAATAATGCATTGGCTTAAAAAAAAATAAAAAAAATATTGTGCCTTTGTCTGATCTATGGTTCTCATCTCTGAATCTGTGGATCATTCTGTTATAATTTACACATTTTAAATTACAATATTCATCTTAATAAAAGAAACAAGTCCAGAATGACGACGCAGCGCTGCAGAATCCTACGAGTATCACGATTAAGAAAATAAGAGACCTCAAACACACACAAATCACGGCAACTACCACTATAACGTGGTTAAAAGCTGAAAACTCGGTTGTGCAGAATAGGTCTGATTTACAGAAACTACCATATTCACTTTATCGTGGTTTATGGGGGGGCGGTGTATTTGTATCGAGCGAGTGTGTCCACTTTTTCTGCATGTTCCTCTAGACATGGATATTCACGCCACATTCACCCTTTATTAACTCTGTATTCATACTTTTTTCACCCAGTTTTCACCCTGTTTTCTTTCTGTATTCACACTGTTTTCCCTCTGTTTTCACACTGTATCCACCCCGTATTCATGCTGTATTCATGCTGTTTTCACACTATATTCACCCTGTTTTCACACTATATTCACCCTGTTTTCACACTATATTCACCCTGTTTTCACACTATATTCACCCTGTTTTCACGCTGTATTCATGCTGTATTCACCCTGTTTTCACATTGTATTCATGCTGTATTTATGCTGTTTTCATGCTGTATTCACGCTGTATTCACACTGTTTTCATGCTGTATTCATGCTGTATTTGCGCTGTTTTCATGCTGTATTCATGCTGTTTTCACGCTGTATTCACACTGTTTTCATGCTGTATTCATGCTGTATTTGCGCTGTTTTCATGCTGTATTCATGCTGTATTCATGCTGTTTTCACGCTGTATTCATGCTGTATTCGTGCTGTATTTGTGCTGTTTTCATGCTGTATTCACGCTGTATTCATGCTGTTTTCACGCTGTTTTCATGTTGTTTTCACGCTGTGTTCATGCTGTATTCACTCTGTTTTCAAGCTGTATTCACACTGCATTGACCCTGTTTTTAACGCGGTATTCATCCTGTTTTCATGCTGTTTTCACGCTGTATTCACTCTGTATTCCCGCTGTTTTCACCCTTCTTCATACAGTGTCGACCGCATGGACACAGGAGATTGTTCTATTTACTGAGGAACCAAATGATATAGACACCTGCCTCCTTTTTATCAGCTAAGTGTGACAATTCAAACGGCGATTTTGGATCATTTTGAATCAGAATCACCAGAATATCATTTGTGGTGATTCCTTATTACTATTGTACCTTTGATTAAGTTCGTGTGGCTGTTTGAGGAGCACAAAGGAGGAGATATTCAGGCCACGTACCTGCTGACAGATTCGCTCTCCCTTTCACACACAGGCTGAGGGTGAGTACTCAATAGAGCTGACTGGATTAGAATTGAGCAGTTTTCTTCAAGTAATGCAATTATGGGAGTTCAAACAAGTCTACAGCCGATCGCTCAGTATCTGCTGTATGTACAAATCACATTTCCAAAAAGTGACCAAAGAGGAGCCGTGAAGGAGGAAGATGGAGTCATAATGTCAAGCAGATTTCAAAATAGTTCTTTGGAAAGTATAAAAGCTTTCAAAAGTATTAATCATTTCAATTCAAGTTTATTTCTATAGCACATTTAAAATAACTTCATCTGACCAAAGAGCTTCACATAAGTCAATAAAAAACAAATTAAATGCCAGGGAGAAGAGATGGGTCTCCTGTCGAGCCTTTAACTGTGTAACTGGGAAATTTTAAGCTATTTTTTTAGCTTAAAGATAAGATTTAAGCTGTAGAAGATTGAATAAATAACTTGTCTGACTCATTATAGATGCAAACTAAACTAAAGTGTCTCATTCTGCTGTTTATTTATTGCAGCTCATGATTTTTTTTGCAGTATTTTACATTTAGAGTAGTTTTTGTGGTTTAAATCTGTGGCATAAATTTATTTGTGTTATCATTTATTGTCTTTTTTCACTTCAGCAATAGATTTCGCTTCAAAATATGTTACTGTGGCAGAAATAGTGACGTCCCTACTACAACTTCTCCTATAACTGTAACTTTTCTGATGTGTAGGTCCACTACCTGCTTTTCTCCAGTCACGTTACTGCTTTGTTTGTAATTTAGTAAACGCCGCCACACACACTAAATCATTTTTAAACTTAAAAAAAAGCACAGACCACAGACATGAGGAGAATCAGATGAGATTGTAAGTCTCCAAGAACAGACTGCAGCGAAGAGACCGTACACCACAAGCTAAAAGTCACGAGCGCACCTCTGTCAGCTGATTCTACAATAAAACAGCTCACTCTGAGACTCTATTCATGCTGTATTCATGCTGTTTTCACGCTATATTCACGCTGTTTTCATGTTGTATTCACTCTGTTTTCATGCTGTTTTCATGCTGTTTTCACCCTGTTTTCTCGCTGCATTCACCCTGTTTTCATGTTGTATTCACGCTGTTTTCACGCTGTTTTCATGCTGTTTTCATGCTGTTTTCACCCTGTTTTCTCGCTGCATTCACCCTGTTTTCATGTTGTATTCACGCTGTTTTCACGCTGTTTTCACGCTGTTTTCATGCTGTTTTCATGCTGTTTTCACCCTGTTTTCACGCTGTATTCACGTTGTATTCATGCTGTATCCACACTGTTTTCACCCTGTTTTCACGCTGTATTCACCCTGTTTTCATGTTGTATTCACGCTGTTTTCACGCTGTTTTCACGCTGTTTTCACGCTGTTTTCTTGCTGTTTTCACGCTGTTTTCACGCTGTTTTCACGCTGTTTTCACGCTGTTTTCACCCTGTTTTCACGCTGTATTCACCCTGTTTTCATGTTGTATTCACGCTGTTTTCACGCTGTTTTCACGCTGTTTTCACCCTGTTTTCACGCTGTTTTCACCCTGTTTTCACGCTGTATTCACGTTGTATTCATGCTGTATCCACACTGTTTTCACCCTGTTTTCACGCTGTATTCACGCTGTTTTCATGTTGTATTCACTCTGTTTTCACACTGTTTTCATGCTGTATTCACCCTGTTTTCACGCTGTTTTCACGCAGTTTTCACGCTGTTTTCACCCTGTTTTCTCGCTGTATTCACCCTGTTTTCACCCTGTTTTCACCCTGTTTTCACGCTGTTTTCACCCTGTTTTCACGCTGTTTTCACGCAGTTTTCACGCTGTTTTCACCCTGTTTTCACCCTGTTTTCATGCTGTATTCATGCTGTATTCACCCTGTTTTTAACGCGGTATTCATGCTGTTTTCATGCTGTATTCATGCTGTATTCACCCTGTTTTCACCTTGTATTCACGCTGCATTCACACTGCATTGACCCTGTTTTTAACGCTGTTTTCATGCTGTTTTCACGCTGTATTCATGCTGTATTCACCCTGTTTTTAACGCGGTATTCATGCTGTTTCATGCTGTATGTAAATTCCAAATATCAGATAACTGCACTTCTTCTGTAGATACAAGTCCAAACTGTGTTATTATCATTAGTTCAGATGCTTTTAATGCACAGAAGGCTGGAGATAACACAGACAGACACAGTAGAAGGAAGTAAAGTCGGTATCGCTGCACCAGCTTCAGCCTGATCCTCACTGTTCCTCACTACTCTCGCCTTTTTCACTTTTAAAAAACGCTTCTGACTGGACAATACCTCTGTTTTGTGGACTGGGGTCATCATTTGCAGAGGATAAATTCTAATGGGGATAATATGGATGAGAATGTTACAGTTTAACTTTACAACTTCACAGAGCTGAGTCATAAAGTCGTCTTTCAATTTTTGTTGTTTCCCTGAGTTTGTATCTCTCCGTCTGCACCTGACGCTCGGTTTTCTTGGCTGTTGCCGTGGTGAACAGTGAAATGTTTAGTGGTTACGATACGACGGAGCAGGTCAGAGTCGCTCGGATTAAATGGGTCTTTCAAATGGACAATGACCCGAAGCACACAGCCAAACTGGTGACAAAGAGGCTTAAGGATAACAAAGTCGATCTATTCAAACCTATTGAAAATGTATGAACAGACCTGAAAAGACCTGTGCGAGCAAGACGGCCACAAACTTGGCTCAGTTGCACCAGTTTTGTCAGGACGAATGAGCTAAAGTTTCTACTAACTATTGTAAGAATCTTGTGGAAGAATATCCAAAATGTTTGACCCAAAATCTTACAGTTTAAAGGTACAGATACTAATGAAATGTACATATGTATGTTGTGAAAATTGTCTAAAAAATCCATCTGATATTATTTTGACATTTAGCAAATAGAAATAATTTTGCAAATCCGAATTGACCTAAAACAGGAAAAGTTGCGTCTGATTTCATGTCAGACAGTGAGAAAAAAAAAGCAAATGTGTCTGTTGTAAACCTGTCCTGTCCTGTAGCTGAAGGAGGTTTTCATCTTCCTGTAACAGACCCAGTAAGACGAATGAACCTCCTCAGCTCTCACCTGCCTCGCCCTTGTATTAAAATGCATCACAATTACCCTTGACTTGAGGTCCTAATGTACGACCTCTATAAGTGCTGAATTATACAATGTAATACTGCGAATGTCAAGGTTCTAAGTCTGATGTTACCGGCTCATCACAAATGCATCTTTTCCTCCACATCCACCTACACAAATGAAACTCAAACACAATTACAGAGTATTAACATCACAGCTGCTGCTAGTGAGGCATCCATCACCCAAACGTCTATCTGCCTTTATTACTGAGTGGGTTGTTACTGTAAAAAGGAAAAAACAGAGAGAGAGAAACCTCAGGAGTCTAATGAGGAGTGCGGGGGCGATGGAGGGAAACGCAGAGAAGAGGTATGTGCAGCTTACAAAGAGCAAGACAGTGACAGATGAGAAGAAGGGGCTTGTGGGTAATTAAAGCTGGTATTAATGAAAGGAGCGCTGTGTTGTGGGCAGAGGAGACAAGAGGAGCAGGCTGAGGGCAAAAGGGTTTGTAGAGTAACACGTCCAGGCTGGAGGAGGGAATCTAACCGTGCCGCTTTACATGTGTCTGCGTTATATAAACTAGGCCAAGTCGCCGTTTCAGTTTGAGCTGCCGCAGCGTCTTTAAATAAGAAAATGTAATTCTGAAATTCCTGCGATTCTTCGATCAGTTTGTCTTTTCGTTTTGTCAAGTGTTGATGTTTCTGGAGTAGTTTAAAATGAGACAGAGCGTTCTTCATTTAATGTGGGTTAAGTTTCACCACAGATGCTCAACTTTGCAGATGAGATGTGTTCAGGAAATGACCCAAAAGACAAAAGACAGAAGCTCTGATAGTGTAATAGTATTTATTACAAAAACAGAGTATATGCCAATTAATCAATCTCTACGTCAATGTGAGAAGAACCTGAGAGCATGATTTTTATTTTACTCTCAAACTGTGTGTTGAATACTTTGTGTCTTAAACATTGAGCAGAACTTGTTTCTCTGTAAGAACGAGACACCTGCTTATTTTAAGACCAGAACCAGTTGCTTTTGTCACTCTATTTTCACGTTAACAAAAGGTCTTCTTTTTAAGTGACTGTAAGCATCTGTCAGCGTCGTATTTTACCTCTGTGAACAGCTAATGGTACATCCGTTTATGACCTTATATGTAAAAAGAGTCGAGTCCTTATAAGACCTGTCTTCTGTAGATTGTACTTTTTCTGGGGCTTTAAATACTGGAAAACTCCTTTGAAACACGTCTGTAGCTTCATTTATCTGATCAGATAAACTTCTTTCAACTCTCTATCTGGTCTGTGATTTCTTCCTTCACGATTACAAACCCTGAACAAAGAAATTCCTCCATATTTATATCCAGAGAACTCATTTTTTACATAACTCATCGTCTGTCACCTCTTTACATTAAACTCTGAAAGGACCAACAGGGTTCTTCTTTGTTCAAGGTTCTTCTCCCACAAGCATCTAATGGTGAAGGATACTACACATACACGTCATACTATTGTAGCCACAGCTGCCCTGGGACAGACTGACTGAATCTGCTCCATCGGCCCCTCAGACTATCACCAACACTCACATTCAGACTCACCACTGTAACGGCCCCGTGCCTCCAGCTCCTCCTCTCTGGACCTGTCCTGGTGGCTCCAGTTGGCAGCTGATTGAAGCAGGTCCCTCCGCCTGATTGGAGCTACAATAAAGAGCCTGGCCAATCACGATGATCCACCTGTGGCAGCGCCCCTTTAAAAGACCCGCCTCCTGCCGCTGGTGGCTGCTTGATTCTGTGTCTTGATTGCTCCCACTTTGGACTTTGGAACTTTGGAACTTTGAAACTTGGAAACTTTGTGACTTTTGGTAATTGCACTTTGGAATTGTGACCCTTTCAAACTTTGGTTAAATCTGAGACTTGTTTGTTTGGTGTATTTGCAATTTTAGTACTTTTGTTTTGTTAGCTGTATTTTAAGTTGTATGTTGAAGTTTACTCTGCTCAGAGCCTCTTTTTGTTAGTTTATGCTTAAACATTCCTTTTAAATAAATTATAACTTTAGTTTTACCATTTTACATCAGGTTCTGTTACTTCCCCCTTTCCCTAGTTGAGCTGGTCGTAAAGCTGCTCTCACACGAGGACAGTATATGGTCACATATGGGTGAAGTGTCTTGCTTCAGGACCTGCAACAATTTTTGGCACTAGCGCCCCCCAGTGGCACCTCGTATTCCCAGCGATCTCCCATCCAAGTTCCTGACCAGACCTTGCCCTCCGTAGCTTCTGAGATCTGACGAGATCAGGCAATTTTGTTCATTTTTCTCATGAATTTTGTGTATTTAATTTCGTTTTGCTCAAATTCGAAGCTTGGACTCGAAAACTTCAGGATTTTTCCACAAACATGGTAAAAATAACGCCTCAAATCATATGAAAAGTACTTTTTACTTTTCAGTCCTGTTCAAAAATATAGTGGAGTAGAAAGTACAGATACCGCTCTCAAATGTACTCAAGTAAAAGTAAAAAATCTACTGTGAAATGTGCGTAAGTAAAGTACAGATACCTCTAAGTACAGCACTTTACTATTTGTGCTTCATTACCTTTCACTGTTGCTTTAAAATTATACTTCACAAAACTGCTACAAGGAGATATCAAAGAAAGGAGCTGCGTCGCTGACCCAGAGTCGCCTTTTTACTTTTGATGTGAAGCTGTTCGTGCAAAAACCTCTGAGGTACTTAGCTTCAGACTTGCAGTTTTCATCCGATAAATCCCTCAAACTCCACAGCCAATCAGATCAGTAAAAACTCACGATCTGCCCTGGACCAGAGCGTGACGTCAAACTGCGGCAGGTCGATGTCGTGCGGCGCCCCCTGTGTGTCGAGCCCATTAGGTGCGTTTCTTATGTTTCTATGATGGGTTTTTACTTCCTGATCTCTGAAGAGGGACGACAGCTGGGACTGACGGGCTTTGACTGAGGGTTTGGATAAGTTTAAAATAGTTTTGAGTCCGATTGTCTCATTTAGTTGAAGATTTGTTTCATAATGGAGCAAATGTAGCACTTCTGACGTGTTTTTCCAACTGTTCTCCTCAGATGTTTGTCCATGTTGGTGTCATGAAGTGGTAGTTTTCAAGTTAACAGCTCCTTAAGTTTTGTAATTTTTGATATTCCACAGCTGAAATTATCCAGATGATCTAGTGAAGTTCTAGTGAAGGTGTACGGAGCACCACACATGACATCACAAGGTGGAAAACAGAGCGTTTTGAGCTTTGGAGCTGCAGATTCAGAACAAACTGTTCAGAAGTTTCTCCAGGTTCTTGTCGTTTCTTCTCATTGAGCCTCTGAAGTTGTATTTGGAGTGATTAATGTTTGAGTTTAATCTTAAATCTCGTATTTTCAACTCAGCGGACTTGTTTCTTTTATGAAGTCGTTTAAGATGAATATTGTGATTTAAAATGTGTAAATTATAACATAACGATCCTCGAGTGTCAGAGATTAAAACTATAGAGCGACAGAAGCACAGTGAGGCTGATTTAATGCAGTTGGACCTGGAGAATGTCTAAATAACTCACACATTAGAGGTGCGGCTGTCGGTCTGTGCCAAAGGCCGATTAGAACATCACCAATCAGTCATAAAACGCTCAGACGAGGCCCTGGATTGTCCAATGAAAATGTGAGAGTTGGAGCTGAGACTTGGATCATTTGTCTCTTGGTGTTAAGGCAATAAGTCCATCAAAACCACAAAACGAGGGTCTTGCGAGACGATGGAAAGAGCAGCTACGAAACACCAACAAAATAATGAAAAGAGCAGCAAAAAAACACCAACAAAATAATGAAAAGAGCAGCAAAAAAACACCAACAAAATAATGAAAAGAGCAGCTACAAAACACCAATAAAATAAAGAAAAGAGCAGCAAAAAAAACACCAACAAAATAATGAAAAAAGCAGCAACAAAACACCAATAAAATATGAAAAGAGCAGCAACAAAATAATGAAAAAAGCAGCAACAAAACACCAATAAAATATGAAAAGAGCAGCTACAAAACACCAACAAAATATGGAAAGAGCAGCAACAAAACACCAATAAAATAATGAAAAGAGCAGCTACAAAACACCAATAAAATAATGAAAAGAGCAGCAACAAAACACCAATAAAATGATGAAAAAAGCAGCAACAAAACACCAACAAAATATGAAAAGAGCAGCATCAAAACACCAATAAAATAATGAAAAGAGCAGCTACAAAACACCAATAAAATAATGAAAAGAGCAGCATCAAAACACCAATAAAATAATGAAAAGAGCAGCTACAAAACACCAAAAAATAATGAAAAGAGCAGCTACAAAACACCAAAAAATAATGAGGTTTAGTCTAAATATTATTCACTTTGACAGGACGTACTACAGTGGAAATAATTGTTTGTAATGCAGACAAACATAAACTAAGCGAAAGACGTTTGAGGTAATTAAGTAAAAAAGTCTTTTGTTGATACTTTACAGCTGATGTCATCAACATTTTCTGGGGGTGTGAGGCTAAACTGGAAGCACTAACCTGTCTAAAGCTGTGAGAGCTGTGAGACTTTAACCTGAGCTTTGTTTTAACACAATCTCACCACAAAGAACTACAACAGGTGAGCTTATTTGTGCTGTTAAACAAGTCCCTCTCAAATAAAATAACAGTCAGAAGCTAGCTAGCATTAGCATTAGCATTAGCCAACAGTTTTTTCAGTTAGCCACTCTCACCGTGAACTCTCAGACTGATCACAGACTCCTGAACATGTGCTCTTTTCAGACTTAATCTTAAAGCTTTTTTGAGTGTTTGCTAACGTTTGCCTTGTGGTAACTGCTGAATATTCCACCATAGAGACACATGTAGAAAACCCCCAGTGTGACGTCACTGCACAGTATCATTTTGTTAAACGGGACGAGCCAAACTACGACTCGTTGAGCCGTAGTTGCCAGTGTTCACATTATCAGTTTACTCACTTTCATTAGTTGCAGATTTTTGGCCTTGTACTTGAAGAAAATCTAAGAAATCCGTCTGAAACACTCACTCGTCCTGTGTTTGTAATAATCATCACACTTCAGAGGTTTAATCTTGTATCACTGTTGTGTTTGGCCTGAGACTGAACCTCTCTCAGTTTTGAACCTGTTTGGACCCTCCACAAAATGATCGTATTATTATTATTTTTTTTTTCTTTTCTTATTTTAATTATTTTATTTTATTATTTTTTATTTATTTATTTTATTATTATTTATTTTTTTATGTTTTTTTTTTTTTTCATTTATTCATGTTTTAACAGGGAGAGCCCAAAGAGAAAACCAGACTCTCTTCCTCATAAATGTTTATCTCCACATTATTAAAGTGCATTAGTGGCACCAATTAATCAGTTTAAATGTCCTTCAAATGGATCCTGTTTTTGAGAAGCAAAATATCCAAAAGCTTTTGTCTCATTTCAGTTCTAGAGCGAACAATTTTTAACACAGACTCATGAGATTTTGGATTAAAAGTTCAACAAACAAGTGAGATACTGAACCAGTCTCATAAAAACATTTATAAAAACATTTACACTGTGTTTCTTCTGTTAAGAAATGAAGGTCTGAGAGAACAATGTGTGTGTGTTTGTGTTCACTGTGTTAAATGTGTGTGTTCTAACATGTTCTTGTGTGTGTTTGTGTGTGTTCTCACATGTTTTCGTGTGTGTTCTAACATGTTCTCGTGTGTGTTCTAACATGTTCTCATGTGTGTGTTCTAACATGTTTGTGTGTGTGTTCTAACATGTTCTCATGTGTGTGTTCTAACATGTTCTGGTGTGTGTTCTAACATGTTCTTGTGTGTGTTCTAACATGTTCTCATGTGTGTGTTCTAACATGTTCTGGTGTGTGTTCTAACATGTTCTTGTGTGTGTTCTAACATGTTCTCATGTGTGTGTTCTAACATGTTCTGGTGTGTGTTCTAACATGTTCTGGTGTGTGTTCTAACATGTTCTCGTGTGTGTTCTAACATGTTCTCATGTGTGTGTGTTCTAACATGTTCTTGTGTGTGTTCTAACATGTTCTCATGTGTGTGTGTTCTAACATGTTCTTGTGTGTGTTCTAACATGTTCTCGTGTGTGTGTTCTAACATGTTCTCGTGTGTGTTCTAACATGTTCTCATGTGTGTGTGTTCTAACATGTTCTCGTGTGTGTTCTAACATGTTCTGGTGTGTGTGTGTTCTAACATGTTCTGGTGTGTGTTCTAACATGTTCTTGTGTGTGTTCTAACATGTTCTCGTGTGTGTTCTAACATGTTCTGTGTGTGTGTGTGTTCTAACATGTTTGGTGTGTGTGTCTAACATGTTCTGGTGGTGTTTCTAACATGTTCTGGTGTGTGTGTTCTAACATGTTCTGGTGTGTGTGTGTTCTAACATGTTCTCGTGTGTGTGTGTGTTCTAACATGTTCTGGTGTGTGTTCTAACATGTTTTCTCGTGTGTGTGTGTGTGTGTGTGTGTTTCTAAACATGTTCTCATGTGTGTTTGTGTGTGTTCTAACATGTTCTGGTGTGTGTTCTAACATGTTTTCGTGTGTGTTCTAACATGTTCTCATGTGTGTGTGTGTGTGTGTTCTAACATGTTCTTGTGTGTGTGTGTTCTAACATGTTCTCGTGTGTGTGTTCTAACATGTTCTCTTGTGTGTGTGTGTGTGTGTGTTCTAACATGTTCTTGTGTGTGTGTTTCTAACATGTTCTGTGTGTGTTCTAACATGTCTTTGTGTGTGTGTGTGTGTGTGTTCTAACATGTTCTTGTGTGTGTGTGTTCTAACATGTTCTCGTGTGTGTTCTAACATGTTCTTGTGTGTGTGTGTGTGTGTGTTCTAACATGTTCTCATGTGTGTGTGTGTGTGTGTGTGTTCTAACATGTTCTCATGTGTGTTTGTGTGTGTTCTAACATGTTCTGGTGTGTGTGTTCTAACATGTTCTCGTGTGTGTGTGTTCTAACATGTTCTCGTGTGTGTTCTAACATGTTCTCATGTGTGTGTGTTAGAGACGCTTCTGTCTGCGCCCCTGAACGTGACCATCAGAGAGATCGAGGTCAACTCGGCGCGGTGTGGTCACATGGGAGATCCTGGAGGGCGACCCGGTCATCGGATTCGCCATAACACAACAGGTGAGAGGGCGACAGGTGAACAGGGCGACAGGTGAGAGGGGCGACAGGTGAGAGGGCGACAGGTGGTGAGAGGGCGACAGGTGAGAGGACGACAGGTGAGAGGACGACAGGTGAGAGGACGACAGGTGAAGAGGCGACAGGTGAGAGGGCGACAGGTGAAAGGGCGACAGGTGAGAGGGCGACATGTGTGAGAGGGCGACAGGTGAGAGGGCGACATGTGAGAGGGCGACAGGTGAGAGGCGACATGTGAGAGGGCGACAGGTGAGAGGGCGACATGTGAGAGGGCGACAGGTGAGAGGGCGACATGTGAGAGGGCGACAGGTGAGAGGGCGACAGGTGAGAGGGCGACAGGTGAGAGGGCGACAGGTGAGAGGGCGACAGGTGAGAGGGCGACAGGTGAGAGGGCGACAGGTGAGAGGGCGACAGGTGAGAGGGCGACAGGTGAGAGGGCGACAGGTGAGAGGGCGACAGGTGAGAGGGCGACAGGTGAGAGGGCGACAGGTGAGAGGCGACAGGTGAGAGGGGACAGGTGAGGGGGCGACAGGTGAGGGGGCGACAGGTGAGAGGGCGACAGGTGAGAGGGCGACAGGTGAGAGGGCGACTGGTGATAGGACGACAGGTGATAGGACGACAGGTGAGAGGGCGACAGGTGAGAGGGGCGACAGGTGAGAGGGCGACAGGTGAGAGGGCGACAGGTGAAAGGGCGACAGGTGAAAGGGCGACAGGTGATAGGACGACAGGTGAGAGGGCGACAGGTGAGAGGACGACTGGTGAAAGGGCGACAGGTGATAGGACGACAGGTGATAGGACGACAGGTGATAGGACGACAGGTGATAGGACGACAGGTGAGAGGGCGACAGGTGAGAGGACGACAGGCGAGGGGGCGACAGGCGAGGGGGCGACAGGTGGGAGGACGACAGGTGAGAGGGCGACAGGTGAGAGGACGACAGGTGAGAGGGCGACAGGTGAGAGGGCGACAGGTGAGAGGGTGACAGGTGAGAGCAGGTGAGAGGGCGACAGGTGAGAGGGCGACAGGTGAGAGGGCGACAGGTGAGAGGGCGACAGGTGAGAGGGCGATAGGAGAGAGGACGACAGGTGAGAGGGCGACAGGTGAGAGGGCGACAGGTGAGAGGGCGATAGGAGAGAGGACGACAGGTGAGAGGGCGACAGGTGAGAGGGCGACAGGTGAGAGGGGCGAGAGGACGACAGGAGAGAGGGCGACAGGTGAGAGGGCGACAGGTGAGAGGACGACAGGTGAGAGTGCGACAGGTGAGAGGGCGACAGGTGAGAGGGCGACAGGAGAGAGGACGACAGGTGAGAGGGCGACAGGAGAGAGGGCGACAGGTGAGAGGGCGACAGGTGAGAGGACGACAGGTGAGAGGGCGACAGGTGAGAGGGCGACAGGTGAGAGGGCGACAGGTGAGAGGGCGATAGGAGAGAGGACGACAGGTGAGAGGGCGACAGGTGAGAGGGCGACAGGTGAGAGGGCGATAGGAGAGAGGACGACAGGTGAGAGGGCGACAGGTGAGAGGGCGACAGGTGAGAGGGTGAGAGGACGACAGGTGAGAGGGCGACAGGTGAGAGGGCGACAGGTGAGAGGACGACAGGTGAGAGGGTGACAGGTGAGAGGACGACAGACATGGGGCGTGACACATTTCCTCCAGGTGAGACACAAGACTGGACTCAAAAATATGCACAAAACTAAACATAAAACAAAAGGGTAAATGGTCGAGCCCAATTCACAATTTTGGTCACACAAATTCTGATTTCTATTTATTTTTTAGATTTTTTAAACTGCTACGGCTTTTCACAGACATAACTCAGGATCTTGTCTGTGTGATCGTTCCGTCCTCCAGGTTTGATCCATAAAAGTTTGAACCATCCCAAACAGACATTAACATATGACACAAAATAAAATAATCAGAGTGAACGTGCAGCACTTTTCTGCAGGACGAGCCTCTGTGCTGCTTTGACTGAATGAGGACAGTCTGAACAGCTCCTTTGCCCCAGAAAAACTGCACAAATAAAAATGTGTAAATGTACGAAAGTATATGCACTATACAGCTCCCTGTCACTGTCTGACCCTAACCCCCTGACCTCTGACCTCTGACCTCTGACCCACCTGCAGCTCCCTGTCACTGTCTGATTTGTCGCTCTGTAAAAACCTCACAGATGTTTCGTTGCAGAGGGTCGAGCGTCTGTGTTTCTGAGTCGTTGATCAGTGAAGTTTTCCTGTGAGTCCAGAGTCTGAGATCTGCGTTTGCTCTTTGCTTCTTTAAGTTTATTTTCAACTTGGGGGAAAAATAATGATTAACCACTAATTAAATCTGAAATTGTGTCAGACTTTCCACAGTAATGACATAAAACACGTGTGGTTTCAGTCTGAGCGTCTCAAACAGACTCTGACTGTGCTGTAAATAACACCGGCCCCGGAGGATCTGTGGCTCCTTTTGACCCGAGGCGGCGGCTCCGGGAACAATGGAGGTTTTGGCTCAGCTTCTCTTCACAGACTCTGAACCTCGGCCCCAGCTGCATAATTAAACCACAAGAAAAACTCACGGCTTAAGGAAGTTTTACTCAAGCACTGAAACAAAGGAGAGTGTCTGAGATTGTGCAGGAGGAGAGAGAGGAGGGGGGGAGGAGGAGAGGAGAGAGAGGAGAGAGGGAGGAGGGAGGAAGAGAGGAGGGAGGGAGAGGGAGAGGGAGGAGAGGAGGAGGAGGAGGGAGAGAGGAGAGAGGGAGGAGGGGAGGAGGAGAGGAGGGATGGAGGAGGAGAGAGGGAGGAGAGAGGGAGGAGATGAGGAGGAGAGGAGGAGGAGGGAGGAGGGGAGGAGAGGGAGGAGGAGAGGAGAGAGGGAGGAGGGGAGGAGAGGGAGGAGGAGAGGAGAGAGAGAGAGAGAGAGGGAGGAGGGGAGGAGGAGAGGGAGGAGGAGGGAGGAGGGGAGGAGGAGAGGAGGAGGATGGAGGAGAGGGAGGAGAGAGGGAGGAGAAGAGAGGGAGAGATGAGGAGGAGAGAGGAGGAGAGAGGAGAGAGGAGAGGGAGGAGGAGGAGGAGAGAGGGAGGAGAGGGAGGAGAGAGGGAGGAGAGGAGGAAGAGAGGAGGGAGGAGGAGGAAAGAGGGAGGAGAGAAGGAGGAGAGGAGGAGAGAGGAGGAGAGAGGGAGGAGGAGGAGGAGAGAGGGAGGAGAGAGGGAGGAAGAGGGGAGGAGAGGAGGGAGGAAAAGAGAGGAGGAGAGAGGGAGGAGAGGAGAAAGAGAGGAGGAGAGGGAGGAGAGAGGAGGAAGAGGGAGGAGAGAGGGGAGGAGGAGAGAGGAGGGAGGAGGAGGAGGAAAGAGAAAGAGAAGGGAGAACTAAAGAGGAAGGAGGAAAGAGGAGGAGGAGAAGAGAGGAGGAGGGAGGAGGAGGGAGAAGTCAAGAGGAAGGAGGAAGGAGGAGAAAGAAGGCTGGAGCGAGGAGTTGGGAGGAGGAGGGATAAGGAAAAGGAGAGAAGGAGGAGGAAGGAGGGAGGAGGAAATGATTTCAGTGTAAATCTGCAGCTCTTTCAGTTTCACTTTATTTGCACCAGGAGCTTCAGGGATGAGGTTTGCTCTGCAGGATTTATCTGAAAGTATCTATGAAATTATTAAAGCAGAAGTTGGAATAATAGAAAAAATTTAATTTATTTAACATCACCAGGTTCTATAAACAGAACAAAACTCTTCAGCTGCAAAGGGTCAAAATCAGACTCTTGAAACACGGATTTATTCTCAGTCACATCAGCAGAACGAGCCTCACACGACTCTCATTTGTGTTGCCAGTTTCAAAGCTGAAATCCAGCTGTTTCAAACCTAAAAAATGTCTCTCTCTCTGATCTGATTAATCACGACCTAAACTCCAGCATCTGCAGAACAGTCAGGACTCGGAGCTAGTGCAGCCTCTGCAGCTCAGGGAGTGAATCTGGAGGATCTGACCATGAGACTGAACATAAACTGAGACTGAGACACAGCTGGACGTGTCTCTGTCGGCAGGTCAGGGCTCGGGTCTGTGAACTGAAAATGAAAAGTGTCTATTTTGATGATGGGCCTAGTTTTAAACTTTAATATTCTAGGACACGTTTATTTCCTTTAAGACATGATCATTTACACTGTCTCCTCTTAAAAAGTGTCTTTATGTCACAGTGATGATCATATTTAGACTGAGCTGAGGGAAGCACTGATCCTGGTGTCTGATATCGACTTCAAATATCGGTTCAGTCGATATCCTGTGGGACAAATGTACTTATGTAATGAGAGTTTACAGGCTGCACTCAGTCTGTTCACTCAAAGTTCTGTGGAATAAGTTACAGCTCCTTATGATTTTTGTTTAAATGAAATAAATTCTGTTTGAGTCTGTGCTCTGGTATTGGTCGATATCGAGTATCAGCAGATCCTTAAAGCTGTAGTATCGAAATCAGTATCAGAAGTGAAAGAGCTGGACCAGTGTGAGTCAGTGTGTCACAGTGAAGCCTCTGATAAAGTGCATCTGACTCCAGTTTGTTAAAGTGTTACAGACATGACTCCAGCTCAAGTGGAGGGAAATGAACAGATCTGACTCTTCACTCTGAGATTAATCAAAGAAGCACTTTCTGCATCAGTGCGACCCTCACCTGTGACTCCTGTGACTCCTGTGACTCCTGAGACGCTGCCAAACTAAAGACAAACTCCCTGAGCTCAGTTAAAGTGCCTCTGACAGGCTGAACTACTCCTTTAAATAATAATTATCTGAAAAAATCTGTTTCTTGTGTAAATTATGCCATATTCCCTCAGTGTGACGTCAGTGTGGCGTCTCTGTTTCCTGTCATTTTCAACACATTTGTCATTTTTTCTTCACAAACCGCTTCTTCATTTGTGTAAAACTATATTTATATTATTTATATTTACAGCAGGATTTAACCACTAGATCAAGGAGAAATTTGAGAATAATAAAAATCTGACATATGAATTTAAATCTCAGATGCCGTCTCCAGGTCTCTCCTCCTGAGCTCACGAGGGCGCTGTTGGTCTGTATCTGTATAAATCTGTTCTCTCCTCCTGAGCTCACGGGGGCGCTGTTGGTCTATATCTGTATAAATCTGTTCTCCTCCTGAGCTCACGGGGGCGCTGTTGGTCTATATCTGTATAAATCTGTTCTCCTCCTGAGCTCACGGGGGCGCTGTTGGTCTATATCTGTATAAATCTGTTCTCCTCCTGAGCTCACGGGGGCGCGCTGTTGGTCTATATCTGTATAAATCTGTTCTCCTCCTGAGCTCACGGGGGCGCTGTTGGTCTATATCTGTATAAATCTGTTCTCCTCCTGAGCTCACGAGGGCGCTGTTGGTCTATATCTGTATAAATCTGTTCTCCTCCTGAGCTCACGAGGGCGCTGTTGGTCTGTATCTGTATAAATCTGTTTGTTGAGCTCCTCCTGAGCTCACGAGGGCGCTGTTGGTCTGTATCTGTATAAATCTGTTCTCTCCTCCTGAGCTCACGGGGGCGCTGTTGGTCTGTATCTGTATAAATCTGTACTCCTCCTGAGCTCACGGGGGCGCTGTTGGTCTATATCTGTATAAATCTGTTCTCCTCCTGAGCTCACGGGGGCGCTGTTGGTCTCTCTCTGTATAAATCTGTTCTCCTCCTGAGCTCACGAGGGCGCTGTTGGTCTCTCTCTGTATAAATCTGTTCTCCTCCTGAGCTCACGAGGGCGCTGTTGGTCTATATCTGTATAAATCTGTGTTTTGCAGAAGAAGGATGTGCGGATGCTGCGTCTGATCCAGGAGGTGAACACCACGACTCGCTCGTGCGCTCTGTGGGACCTGGACGAGGACACGGAGTACATCGTCCACGTCCAGAGCATCAGTATGGGAGGCAGCAGCCCGCCCAGTGAACCTGTGCTGTTCAGGACGCCCAAGGAGTCCGAGAAGCTGGCGTCACAGAGTCCAGGTGAGGGACCAACGCCACAGACGGTTTTAAACAGACGTGTTCTTCAAACTGTTCAGATGTTTCTCCAAGTTTGAGTCGTTTCTTCTCGTTGAGCCTCTTAAGTTGTATTTGGAGTGATTCATGTTTGAGTTTATTTTTTATTTTATTTTATTAGGTTGGGACAGTGCATGTTGATGAACGGACATGACATGACAGACATGAATGTAAACACGCCAGGTTATAGCCAGAGGCTAATTTCCACCCGTTGTCCCAAGGGCTGGGGTAGGTGGGTTAAGTGCCTTGCCCAAGGACACAACGACAGCATTCATCTGTGAGGGCTGGAATTGCACCGCCAACCTTCAAGTCAGTGGATCTAACCACTCAACCAATGATGTTTATGTAGAGAGCGGGATTTGAACCGCCAACCTTCGGATCAGTGGACAAACACTCAACCTACTGAGCTACTGTCGCCCGAGTTTAATCTTTAATCCACTATTTTCAAGACACGCCCCCTGTGACACGCCCACTGTGACACGCCCACTGGGACATGCCCACTGTGACACGCCCCCTGTGACACGCCCACTGGGACATGCCCACTGTTGCTCACTCTCGTTTCCTCTCTCGTCTCCTCTTTCTCATTTCCTCTCTTGTATGCTACCTTGTCTCCTCTTCTCGTGTCTCCTCTCTTGTCTCCTTTCCTTGTCTCCTCTTTCGTCTCCTCTCTCGTCTACTTTCCTTGTCTCCTCTCTCGTCTCCTCGTCTCTTGTCTCCTCTCGTGTCTCCTTTCCTTGTCTCCTCTCTCGTCTCCTCTCTCGTCTCCTCGTCTCTTGTCTCCTCTCTTGTCTCCTTGTCTCTCGTCGCACAGCGTCACTGCTCCTCATACTCTGCTCAGCTCGCCCTCTAGTGGCAGAAGAGGGAATTACAATGTGAAAAAACAGTTAAATGAGGTGATGAGGAACAGCACAGGCTCCGTCTGTCACTGAAAATCACGTTTTTAATGAGGAAACAACTTTCTAACATGGTTTAAAGCACGAAGAGAGGAGGAGAGAGGTCGAGAGGAGGAGAGAGGTCGAGAGGAGGAGAGAGGTCGAGAGGAGGAGAGAGGTCGAGAGGAGGAGAGAGGAGGAGAGAGGTCGAGAGGAGGAGAGAGGAGGAGAGAGGTCGAGAGGAGGAGGAGAGGAGGGAGGAGAGGGAGGAGAGAGGTCGAGAGGAGGAGAGAGGAGGAGAGAGGTCAAGAGGAGGAGAGAGGTCGAGAGGAGGAGAGAGGTCAAGAGGAGGAGAGAGGTCGAGAGGAGGAGAGAGGAGGAGAGGAGGAGAGAGGTCAAGAGGAGGAGAGAGGTCGAGAGGAGGAGAGAGGAGGAGAGGAGGAGAGAGGTCGAGAGGAGGAGAGAGGTCAAGAGGAGGAGAGAGGTCGAGAGGAGGAGAGAGGTCAAGAGGAGGAGAGAGGTCGAGAGGAGGAGAGAGAGAGGAGGAGAGGAGAGGAGGAGAGAGGTCGAGAGGAGGAGAGAGGAGGAGAGGAGGAGAGAGAGGTCGGTCGAGAGGAGGAGAGAGGTCAAGAGGAGGAGAGAGGTCGAGAGGAGGAGAGAGGTCAAGGAGGGAGAGAGAGGAGGTCGAGAGGAGGAGGAGAGAGGAGGAGAGGAGGAGAGAGGTCGAGAGGAGGAGAGAGGTCAAGAGGAGGAGGAGAGAGGTCGAGAGGAGGAGAGAGAGGAGGAGGAGAGAGAGGAGAGAGGAGGAGAGGAGGAGAGGAGGAGAAGAGGAGGAGAGCTTGTGAGTGTTAGTGGACACACAAACAGCTGTATGTGAAATAAAGTTCATGAAAATTACATTGAAGTGATATTTAAACTTTATATATAATAATAATAAACTGCTCCGAAACACCACCTTTTAACAAAACACCACCTTTTAACAAAACACCACCTTTTCCCTGCTGCTCTAAAACATCACCTTTTAAATACTCCAAAAACACCACCTTTTAAACAAAACACCACCTTTTTTTAAATGCACTGCTCCAAAACACCATCTTTTCCATGCTCCAAAACATCACCTTTTAAATACTCCAAAACACCACCTTTTAACAAAACACCACCTTTTAACAAAACACCACCTTTTAAATGCACTGCTCCAAAACACCACCTTTTCCCTGCTCCAAAGCACCACCTTTTAAATGTAGTGCACCAAAACACCACTTTTTAAATGCACTTTTCACAACTTGCTCCAAAAAACACCACCTTTTAACAATACACCACCTTTTCCCTGCTCCAAAACCCCACCTTTTAACAAAACACCACCTTTTTAATGCACTTTTCACAATCTGCTCCTGGACTATGACTCATATAGATCTACAGGTGGAGCCAACCCTCCCCACCCTGCTCCAAAACACCACCTTTTTAATGCACTTTTCACATTCTATCTCAGTTTAGCCACAAAACAAAAGTTCCGTTTTTGTGGAGAGTCGTGTGGCTCTGGTTTTGGTCCAAAGCTTCGTGTTGGTCACAGATTTTCATTTGTGTCTCAGAAAATCAGCTGAACCCTGCATCTCGGACGAGGCTCGGTTCATTTCAGACATTTTAAGTTTGGTTTTTGGGGTTTTTTGCTTGAATAGTTTGCTTTTTTTTCTTTTTTTTGGTCATTTCATTGTTTTAAAACACATTTCCACATCAGCCAGTCGTCACTCATCCAAAAAATGTTCTAAAACTAAAATCAAAACTGGAACAAATATCGACTGGAATTATGTTGCTCCACACTTTTCCTACAGGGGGCACTATTTAGGTGTCACGCCATTTTTAGTCGTCTCCAAATGTCCAGTCGGTGCACAAAATGTCCCACAGTGCACCTTGAAAAGTTGGTGGTCACTAGATCGGTCAATATATCCCACAATGCATCATCTTGGGCTTTACAAAAATTAATTGAATCCAAAATGTCGTCTCCAAACTTGTCTCCGCCCCTTTTGCAAAACACTTTCTATTTCCAGCCGCTCGTCCGTCACTAACACTGATGGATTCTGCAAAATTATAATGTAATAAATCGAATAAACCCGCGTGTCTCGGGCCTTTTGATCAACTCGTACGAGAACACATCCCCCGATCCCGCGGCGGGGGCAGGACGGCCGCCATTAGGATGCGCGAGGAGTGATTGCGACGGGTCCTCTCAGTATGCAAAGTGAAACGGCCGTGCTGCGAATCTTAAATGTGTTCTACGCTCAGCAAACCCACAGAATATACTCTGATTAGACCCACGAAACGCTGGATGTGGCGCGAGCTTCACTACATCCACCTGTTCAGAGCGAAAGGTGGAGCAACATGTGTTCGACGATCAACATTTACACCGACAAACACAGAAACAAACGCACACGAGTGTCATAGCAACCAAAGAGCCAATTAGAGAGATGTTGAAGGTAACGCCCCTTCCTGCCCACATCGCTGGTTTTAACAGGGAGTGAGCGCCTAGCAACGCTGTCAATCAAACCTGTTGCTAACGCTAAAAGTCGGGGAAAGAAGGACCTGATGTGTCTGTTATTAATGTTCATATGTTGATTTACAGACACAGACGTGAAATAAAAACCCCAGGATCATGTAGAGGGTTAATACGAACATTTAAGACCAAAATGAGTCTGACAGCAGCAGGGACAGAGAGAGGGGGCGGTTTTTCAAAAGACAAAAAATAAACTCAAAACAAAAAAAAAAACAAAACAAAACACCCAAATAACAAAAAATAAATAAATAAATAAAAATAAACTCAAAATAACAAAACAAAAAAATACTAGGTAAACTCAAAACATCAAAAAACCCAAAATAACAAAAAATAAATAAATAAATAAAAATAAACTCAAAATAACTAAAAATTAAAGAATAAACTCAAAACAAAAACAAAAAACAACAAAAAAAACAAACAAATGAACTCAAAATAACAAAAAACAAAAAAAAAATCAAAATAAACTCAAAACAAAAACAAAATAACAAACAAAAAAAACCTCAAAATAAACTCAAAATAACTAAAAAACAAAAAACTCAAAATAACTTAAAAAATAAACTCAAAACAACAACAACAACAACAACAACAAAAAACCCAAATAACAAAAAAAACCCTAGAACAAAATAAACTCAAAATAACTTAAAAAAAAATTCTAAAATCAAAAATAACAAATAAATAAATCAAAATCAAAACAAAAACAAAAAAATCAAAAAAATGAACTCCAGGATCATGTAGAGGGTTAATACAAACATTTAAGACCAAAATGACGAGTCTGACAGCAGCAGCTACAGAGAGAGGAGACTCAGTTTTTCAATAAAAACTGAATTGGAGCCAGAGTTGACAGAGCAGGAAGTGCACCTTGATCACTTCCTGTTTGGAACGCAGTGGCTAGCAGGTTAGCTACATCCATTTCTATAAACAGTCTGTGGCTTTACATCAAGAAACGACTCCCAGTCACACACCAGAGCACACGGACTCTGGAGACCAGGTGGGTTAAGTGTCTTGCCCAAGGACACAACCACAGCGTTCATGTGTGAGAGCTAGAATCACACCGCCAGCCTGTGGCTCAGTGGATTTGATAAGATTTGCAGAGTCAGGATCAAATAAGTCACTTCTAGAACTAATTAAACAAACTGATCACACGTTTAAATTGTTTTATTGCAGCTCATTTTTTGTAAATATTTTCAACATTTACCAAAAAGTCCTGTCCTGCTTTAGCACTTTAGAGTTACTGCGTCAGTGTAGTTTCAAAATGATGGTTTGTCCACTGACCTGAAGGTTGGCAGTTCGAATCCCGCTCTCGGTGCTGAATGCCGTCATTGTGTCCTTGGGCAAGACACTTAACGCACCTCATCCACAGTTTTAAACCTTGAAATGGAAAAGCGCTGTATAAAAATGTGACTGTTTACTATTTATTGCGATATTTTTCGATTGGCCTATTTTGCTTTTGACTGGCTGTGATTGACGCTAACTGGAGGCACCGCTCTGTCTGAATCTCTGATGTTATTCCAGTGAGATGATTTGTGCTGTTAGACAAGTCTCTCTCTCAAACGATTCCATTCATTTCAGGTTTATTTCCACAGCAAATTTAAAAGCACTCGAGCCGAGCCAAAGAGCTGCACATAAAAGTCAACACAAAACAAATACACACATAACTTTACATTACAGTCACAAGCTAGCATTAGCCGACAGTTTATTAGCCACGTCGTCTGACATCTAAACAGGGCCATGAACGCTGCTCGTATTCATCAAACGCTCCGGAAAATGTGCAGTTCTCGTCTCGTCAAACCTCTCCTCATCCCCTCAAGTCAAAATGTCTAATGTCTTTTATCAATTGCCAAAAAAAAACATAAAAAAAAGACCTCACCAGGCTGTGTTCGCTAATGTGTGCATTGCATCACCATGGTAACCACCTCCTGAACATCCCTCCATAGACACACACGCGGTACCCCCCCACGGCGATGTCACTGTATCAGAGCACGACGCTTTGAAAACCTGTTAAAGCGGCGTCCGAGTCTGAGCCGTGTTAAAGCTGCTATAGGAGATAACGTTAGCGTGAGCAGAGCGGAAAGACAATGGGAGCTATAGAGCGCTACGCTACGGCTGATTGGATTAGCGAGTGACTATGCTCCATACCGTCGCTAGGGGCCACAAATCAATTGGCGATGCTCGTAAATGTCTCGGTGAAATGCGTCTGTGTGGATTCTGTGAGTTCAGATTGGAACGTGAGCCGCAGAATCTGAGGTTTACACTGTGCTGTTAACTGGAACGCAACGTATAAAATGCAAATGGAAACAGGTAATGGCTTTTATTCCTGAAGCCAAAGTCGTTCATAAAATATACGAGATCAGTTTGGTGTGTTCTTTACGTCAGGAGCGAGAGGAGGAGGCGGGTTCGACGCTGAGCTGTGGAGTCTGGTGTTCGCTGCAGAAGTGGAAACACAGGATGGTCTCATGTGGAGTTTAGAAGTTACATAAGAAAGTCAAATAAATTACTATAATATAGAGCCATAGCTCCAATTCACTTTCTATTGAAAAACTGTGTCCCCTCTCTCTGTCCCTGCTGCTGTCAGACTTGTCATTTTGGTCTTAAATGTTCATATTAACCCTCTACATGATCCTAGGTTCATTTTCAGTTATTTTGAACTTTTTTTTATTTATTATTTTTAGTTTTTTTTAGTTTTTTTTTTTTTTTTTTAGTTTTTTTTTTTTTTTTTTTTATTATTTTGAAATTATTATTATTAATTTTATTTTATTAATATTATTATTTTTTTTTTTTTATTTTGAATTTATTTTTGTCTTTTGAAAAACTGTGTTCCTGGGGTTTTTATTTTACTACAGTTGTCCCTCGCTATATGGCGATTCATCTTTCACAGTCTCGCAGTTTGTAAAAAAAAAAAAAAAAAAAAAAAAAAAAAAATGCAAATTGCACAAAAAAAAATTCTCTCCAGAGTATGAACGTGCATTGTGTTCTGCGTCCTGATTGGCTGAGGGACTGTAGACCATTGTGTTCTGCGTCCTGATTGGCTGAGGGACTGTAGACCATTGTGTTCTGCGTCCTGATTGGCTGAGGGACTGTAGACCATTGTGTTCTGCGTCCTGATTGGCTGAGGGACTGTAGACCATTGTCCATCAGTCTCCTCCGTGTCTCCTGTACAGTACAGAATGTGTCAGACAAATTTACATAAATGTTGGATCAGTGTGACTCTGAAGTGCTGTATGTTTGCAAGTTTTCTCCCCGACAAAACCCACAATGTAGATCTGGACCTGTCTCACGATCCTCCTTTGTTCTACCATCTATCTGTCCCTGCTCCCCCTCCCTCTCTCTCTCTGTCTCTCTATGCATGTGCCTCCATCCCTCTCTCTCTCTCTCTGTGTCTCTCCCCTTCCCTCTCTCTCTCTCTCTCTTACCCATAACAGCCCGGCCCACATCATTCCTCCTCTAATGGCTCAGGTGTTGTGCGTTCCCTCCATCTCTCTTTCTCTCTCTGTATCTCTCCCTCTGTATCTCTCTCCTCCTCCCTCTTTCTCTCTGTCCCTTTCCCCACCACATCCTTCCTCCTCCTCTCTAATGGCTCCGCCCCCCATCTCTCTTTCTCTGTCTCTCTTTCTCCCCTTCCTCTCCTCCTCCCTCAAATGATGAATTTTTGGCTATCTCTGTCTCTGTCTCTGTCTCTCTTTCTCTCTTCCTCTCTGTCTCCCCCTCTCTCTCACTCTCTGTGTGTGTGTCTCTCTCCTCCTCCTTCCCTCTAATGTCGTAGATCTGGCTATATCTGTCTCACAGTTTTCATCTCTCTACCTCTCTCCCCCTCCCTCTTTCTCGCTCTCTGTCTCTCTCTCTCTCTCTGTGGACCCCATCTCTCTCTCTCCCTCTCTCTGTCTCTCTCCCCCCTCCCTCTTTCTTCCCTTCCCTCTCCTCCACATCCTTCCTCCTCTAATGTCTCTGGTGTTGTATGTCCTTCTCTTTCTCTCTCTCTGTCTCTTTCTCCCTCCCTCTTTCTCCCCCTCGTCCTTCCTCTGCCTCTAATGTCTGTGTTGTTGTGTGCCCCCTGCAGGTGAGGAGGAGTTCGCTCACGCTGCACAGCTCCGGGCCGGGGAGCTCATCATCATCGTGGTGGTGCTGGTCATGTGGGCAGGTAATCCTCCAGTAGAGCGCACTTTTATCACCTGTCGCACCTGTCGCACCTGTCATACCTGTCCCACCTGTTGCACTTGTCCCACCTGTCGTACCTGTCCCACCTGTCATACCTGTCGCACCTGTTGCACTTGTCGTACCTGTCGTACCTATTGTACCTGTCGCACTTGTCACACCTGTTGTACCTGTCCCACCTGTTGCACTTGTCCCACCTGTCGTACCTGTTGCACCTGTCCCACCTGTCGCACCTGTTGCACCTGTCGCACCTGTTGCACCTGTCCCACCTGTTGTACCTGTCCCACCTGTCGCACCTGTTGCACCTGTCACACCTGTCGCACCTGTTGCACCTGTCCCACCTGTTGTACCTGTCCCACCTGTCCCACCTGTTGCACCTGTCCCACCTGTTGTACCTGTCCCACCTGTTGCACCTGTCCCACCTGTTGTACCTGTCCCACCTGTCCCACCTGTTGTACCTGTCCCACCTGTCCCACCTGTCGCACCTGTTGCACCTGTCCCACCTGTTGTACCTGTCCCACCTGTCCCACCTGTTGTACCTGTCCCACCTGTCCCACCTGTTGCACCTGTCCCACCTGTTGTACCTGTCCCACCTGTTGCACCTGTCCCACCTGTTGTACCTGTCCCACCTGTCCCACCTGTCGCACCTGTTGCACCTGTCGCACCTGTCGCACCTGTTGCACCTGTCCCACCTGTTGTACCTGTCCCACCTGTCCCACCTGTGCACCTGTCCAACTGTTGTACCTGTCCACCTGTTGCACCTTTCCCACCTGTTGTACCTGTCCCACCCATGTCCCACCTGTTGTACCTGTCCCACCTGTCACACCTGTCGCACCTGTCACAGTGGAACAGGCCGAGTGTGTTTGTGCGGAGCTGAGGTCCCTTTAGACACACACACACACACACACACGATCCTCAGCGTGCGCCTGCAGCTCTGGATGAGTCTAACGTGAGCGGATGGATTTCAGAGACAGACGATATTACAAAAGCCTAAAGCCTGTCACTGTTTACGCTGCTGTGTGTTACTTTGTCATCTTTAAAATGTATTATTCTCTCCTTATTCTGCTCTGTAGTATTTGTTATTTACATATCTGTCCCTGCTGCATCAGGATTGGACCAGATCTCCTGCCCAAAGAGCTATATATACATATATATATACATATATATATATATATATATATAATATATATTTATATATATATATATATATATATACATATACATATATATATATATTTAAGGGTTAAGTCCACAGTTTTAAGGGTTAAGGCCACAGTTTTAAGGTTTAAGTCCACAGTTTTTCAATGTAAATTGAATTGGAGCCACGGTCGATGGAGCTGGAAGTGCAAAATTTTTTCACTCATGGGTCATTTGGACACCACTAAAAACTGCGTGACCCCTGCAGGGAATAGTGTGGACTTTTGGACACTCTCTGGTCTCCGAAACCGACCCGTAACTGACCAATGGAACCTTCAAATCGACTCGTTGGTATAGGAACAAAGTGTCATGTACAAAACAGTGACATTAACAACAACAAAAAAGTGTCCACCCTGAACTACACACAATTATTATAAAAGTAGTAACGTAAACTGAGATACTTCAATAACCGTGTCTTTGTCTTCTAAACATTATAAATCTATCAACTCAAAGATGTTAACAACACTGTCGACACAATATGAGCTACACCCACTGTGCCAAACCCCACACCACACGGCTCCATATGGTCAAAACATCGTCCAAAGATCAAAACGACGCCTCGCTCTGATGTAGACGTGAAAATCTGCCTGTGTTTCTGCTAACCCACTTCCTCAGCCTAATGAGGCACAAGTATGTCCTGGATACTGTATATAGAGCTCTATAAACCGTCCCTACACGTCCCCTGCTGTTTCCCCAGGACGAGTTCAGACACAAGCACAAAACAAGATGGTGGACGAGTCTGTGAGGCACACGGGGAGATATCACAGATTACCCATCATGCCCTTTGGTTTCAGTCCGATCCATAGATTCTATACTGTATTTTCTGGACTATAAGTGTCACTTTTTTCATAGTTTGTCCAAGGGTGTAACTCATTTCAAATCTTCATTATTGTCTGTATTATTATTGTATCTACTCGTCCTGTTCCACTGAAATTTTAAAATTTCAATTCTACGGTAATTTAAAAACATCTGAGAAAGACTGAACAAAAATTTAGTGATTTGGTAGTGAGCTCACATGTTCAGTTCTGTCTGTGCTTCATGGAGCTGAATAAATACAAATGTGTTATGTTAGCGTGATGTACTGATATTCAGCCTGTTTCTTCCACATTTATTTATTTATTTATTTATTTATTTATTTATTTATTATTTATTTATTTATTTATTATTTATTTATTTATTTATTTATTTATTTATTTATTTATTTATTTATTATTATTTATTTATTTATTTATTTATTTATTTATTTATTATTTATCTATCTATCTATTTATTTATTATTTATCTATTTATTTATTATTATTATTATAACTTGACTTTAAAGATAAAATGTCTGTTCTTGGTCTCAGACTTTGTAAAACTTTTTTCTTCATTGTTTTGCATTTTTTGGCTGGTGCGACTTATGCTCCAGAGCGACGCATAGTCCAGAAAATACAATATATATGAATAGACATAGCTAATGTTCCAAATGGAGAAAGTGATCATGCGCACGCTTCTAGCTCCATCAACTCTGGCTCCAGTTCACTTTCTATTGAAAAACTGTGTCCTGCTGCTGTCAGACTCGTCATTTTGGTCTTAAATGTTCGTATTAACCCTCTACATGATCCTGGAGTTCATTTTGTTTGAGTTTTTATTTTTTATCATTTATTTCCTTATTTATTTATTTATTTGTTATTTGGAGTTTTTTTTTGTTTTTTTTAATTTAACTTTTTTTTTAATTTTGAGTTGTTTTCTTTTTTTTATTGTTATTTTGAGTTGATTTTTTATTTTTATTTTTATATTTTTTTAATTTTGAGTTTTGTTTGTTTTTTTTTTTTTTTTTGTTCTGTTTTATTGTTATTTTGAGTTGATTATTTTTATTTTTTTTTTGAGTTATTTGAGTTTGCTTTTGTTTTTTTTTTGTTATTTATTTATTTATTAATTTTTCTTTAGTTATTTTGAGTTTTGAGTCTCTCTGTCCCTGCTGCTGTCAGACTCATTTTGGTCTTAAATGTTCGTTTTAACCCTCTACATGATCCTGTGGTTTTTATTTCAATATTTTACTCATAAATCAAGACATGAACATTAAAAACAGACAAATCAGGCGCCTTCTTTCCCTGATGTCACTCCTGCTAGCGTTAGCAACAGGCTTGATTGACAGCGTTGCTATGCAGGGCTGCTACCTTCAACAGCCTCGCTCCTGATTGGCTCTTTTGTTGCTGGAATTCCAAATATGGATCTCGACTCCAGATTAGCCGCTATAACTGCTAGCCTCGATGAGCTTTATTCGATTAGAGCTAAATGCTGTGACGTGACACTCTCTGGTCTGATCACGTGACACAAATAATGCAGTTTGGCGGCGTGTTTGGCGGCGTGTTTGGCGGCGTGTTTGGCGGCGTGTTTGGCGGCGTGTTTGGCGGCGTGTTTGGCGTGTTTATCTGCTGAATGCTTCTCTTCAGCTCAGCCCGCTTGTATCTCTTGTAGCATCTCCTCCAGCTGTTTTCACACAGATAGCTCCGCGGCTCATATCTGTGTTTGAGTTGAATTCCCGGATCGCGGCGCTGCGCCATCAGATAAGTGCGAAAGTGCGAAATCGCTTACGGCTCCTCACAGACAAATTACGATTCATGTTCTTCACTTTTTCATTGTGGAAGTTTGGAGAGTTTCGAGTCTCGGGACGATGTGACACTGATCTTATGGGGAGAACTGTAATAAACCTCATATTGATTTTCAGATATATATTTGTTAGATTCCATTAACGGCTGTGGCTGCTCTAAACTGTAAAACGGTGCAATCAACAGTATCGATTGAATTTAATTAAACTTTACAGAATGCTGCAGTCATATTGTTTTATTAGAGCCGTAAAGAGTCTCCACAGTGAGCTGCTCTTCACCTCCACTTCGCTTTTATTAGGACTTTTACTTACCCACTTTTCACAAGCAAAACTTTTACTCCTGAGTAATATATCGACGGGGTGATAGAACCCTCAGCCTCCAGGCCACAGGGGCTCAGCAGGTACAGTGTACAGTGTGGTTTGTGGTTCGAGTCCTGCTCTCGATTCAAACCTCATCGGTAGAACAGTCTGATCCACTGACCTGCAGGTTGAAGATGCGATTCCACTTCTCAAAGATGAATACAGTCGTTATGTCATTGTGTTATTGGGCAAGACACTTAACTCACCTCGCCCCCAGTGTCTGTGCTGTGTACAAAATAAAGAGATAAATGTGTGAGTCACTTGAGTAAAGGTTTTGGTTGCTCCATTAGTTTTGAGTTGAAGTGACAAAAGTTCGTGCTGACAATGTGAAACAACTTCAGTGTTTATTTCTTACACTGCTCCTTCTGCTTTTTCTATTTTCTTTGCATTTTTTCATGTTTTGTCGAGTGCATCAACTTATAAATCAGGTGTTACCCTCAGACAGTTGCTCTGTAGCCGACTGTCACTTTTTCTGAAGGAGCTGTTTGCATAAATACTTTTGACTCTTTCTTGAGTGATTTCGTGGACCATGACTTTGTATTTCTGCTCAAGTAAAATTACAGTTACAGTCTCTCGCTATATCGATGTTCACCTTTAGTGGTGTCACTGTTTCGCTGACTGTAGACCATTGTGTGTCCTGATTGGCTGAGGGACTGTAGACCATTGTGTTCTGCGTCCTGATTGGCTGAGGGACTGTAGACCATTGTGTTCTGCGTCCTGATTGGCTGAGGGACAGTAGACCATTGTCCATCAGTCTCCTCCGTGTCTCCTGTACAGTACAGAATGTGTCAGACAAATTTACATAAATGTTGGATCAGTGTGACTCTGAAGTGCTGTATGTTTGCAAGTTTTCTCCCCGACAAAACCCACAATGTCGATGAAACGTTCTGCACCGACAAAGGCACCGACGAAGGTTTGAACTTTGTGTTTAAACAAGAGAGAAATGTGAGAAAATGTTAATGTGTGAGAAAAGTGTATAAAGTGTGAGGTGAGGGGTTTTACAGACACGAAACAGTGAGAATAATTGTAAAAAAAAATAAAGCTGATACTTTGCAGGTTATTTTTAGAAAGTGACCCCCACGATAAACCAGGGACCACTGTATTCTGAATTAATAACTGTAAAGAATCACATTTTTATATAGCTTTTTTCCACCTCTTACCCATTCACACATTCATGGAGCAGTGCACACAGACACTGCTCCTCCAGGCTGTGGGTCAGTGGATCTGAACACTTTAATAATCATGTTTTTTTGTATCAGTGGACAAACACTCACTGTAGTAGTACTCTTACTCTTACTCTTACTCTTACTCGTAATTAATGACTCACATTGTCATTTGATTATTTATTGAAAATGTTTTGCAAATGTGTCTCACTAAAGTAACATTCAAAACTAAATTTGGTGACAGTGGCTCAGTCGGTGCGTTTGTCCTTGAGTCGAGCGTTTGTCCACTGATCTGAACCCCACAGATGAATGCTGCTGTTGTGTCCTTGGGCCAGACAGCGCCCCCCGGTGCCTGTGTAAATGTGCGAGTGGTTCCTTGGTCCATGTTTCCTGTGGTGGAGCTGACCTTTGACCTCTGCCTGTCTGTCCCAGGGGTGATCGCTCTGTTCTGCCGTCAGTATGACATCATCAAAGACAACGAGCCCAACAACAACAAGGACAAAGCCAAGAACTCCTCAGAGTGCAGTACTCCGGAGCACCCACAGGGGGGGCTACTGCGAAGTAATGTGTGAGACCAGCCCTGCATCGCCTTCTGCAATAACCGATTCTTCCAACCTCAGGACTGGTGAGGACTTTTTATCGTGTTAATAAATCTGATCTGTTTAGTCCGTGTGATGTTCTCCAGAAGCTGTGGTGTAGTAGGTTGAGACGCCCACTAACCAAACAGTTCACAGTCTGATCCTGGTGATTACACTGCCATCGTGTCCTTGGACAAAACACCAGTGAGTGAAAAAAACAGTGTGCTCCATATTTCCCACAATGCACCTTGGAAAGTAGCTTAGATCTTTTATCCCTCCTATCCCAGAATGCACAAGACAGCGCCACCTCTTGTTTTAAATGTGCGTGTGCAGTGAGGCGAGGGTTAGGGACTTAATCATAGACGGTTTATATAAATGATATAAATGGACATTTGTTGTTTTGTTTTGTTTTGTTTTTTTGTTATTTTGAGCTTGTTATTTATTATTTTTTTTAGGTATTTTAAGCTGTTGTCTTTTTTTTTTTTTTTTTTTTTTGTTATTTTGAGTTTGTTATTTATTTATTTTTTTTAGGTATTTTAAGCTGTTGTCTTTTTTTTTCTTTTTTTTGTTATTTTGAGTTTGTTATTTATTTATTTTTTAGGTATTTTAAGCTGTTGTCTTTTTTTTTTTTTTTTTTTTTTAATTTGAGTTTATTTATAATTTTTTTGGGTTTATTTTCTTCATATTTTTGAGTCATTTTGCGTTTTTTTCCTTTGTCAGTCTGTCCCAGGGCGAGGAGTCGGTTGATGGAGTCAGGTAAAACACGTCACTTTAAATACATAAAATGAGAAAACTCAACAGACATTTTAAACTCTCAGATTCTTGTTAAACTCAGCTCTTTCTGTGTAGATACATTTGTTCGTATTTTCTGTATCACATTTTAAATCCTTATAAAAGTGCAATTCTCTGACTCGGGGCCAGGTTTCAGATAACGCTGTATTTTAAAGATTTTGTTCAGCAGCAGCGAGCCTGGCACCAAAGGAGATGTGGTCAGCATTCTGTCAGCTGTGAGATGGATTCAGAAAAGTCGAGTCGTTTCGCTCACACTGGAGAACAACGCGCCAATAGAACGAGGAAATAAACCGTCATGTCGCTTTTAGGATTATACAGTAAAACCCCACGACTGCTCTGAGCCCCGTTTAACAGCGGACACAGCGACAACCCCACATCCTGTTTCCACCACACTGCTGCTGAGACTGTGCAGCTGACGTCAGGCACATTCCCTCAGGGTGTGATGCTAACTGTAAGCACTGCTCTGTCTGAGGCTTGTTAGTTCTTTATGGCGTTTAAGCTCAGATTAAAGTCTCGCAGTAAGGACACGTGTTTTTGTAAGTTTTTCAGCGCTATATATATAATCCATAGACTGTATAGACTACAAACAACAGCACAAACAAGCCAGATGAGAGATCGATATCCCAGAATGCTTTGCAAAAACAGGCACACAACAAGGCTCTGATTTGGCCTGGACTAATCCTGTGACGAGTGGAGCAGCCGCCCTCGATCTGTTCTCCCTCACAGCAGGAACATAGACTGTTTTTTATAAATGGACATAGCTAACATGCTAGCCGCCGCGTTACAAACAGGAAGTGATCACAGGCGCACTTCCTGCTCCACTGACTCTGGCTCCGATTCCCTTTCTATTGAAAAACTACGTCCCGTTTCTGCAACTGCTGCTGTCACACTCGTCTTAAAATGCTCATATTAACCTGCCCTTTATTTCTGTATTTTGTCCATAAATCAACATATGAACACTAATAACAGACAAATCAGGCGCCTTCCTTTCCCCGAGGTCACTCCCGCTACCGTTAGCAACAAGTTTGATTGACAACGAGTGGTACGGACGGGAAGGGATTGTTAACTTCAACATTTTCACTCCTGATTGGCTCTTTGGTTGCTATGATACTCACGGTCAAATAAAAATATGGAACTGCTCCAAATTAGCCGCTATAACTGCTAGCCTCGATTAGCTTCATTTGGAGCAGAATGCTGTGGGTGACGTTGCACTCACTCCGTCCACAGTCTATGGAGGAGAGAGACAGTTTTCCAGGTTGGGACTTTACCATGAAATATCCAAAAGTTGAACCTGATCACCCAAGAGAACTCAATTCAATTCAATTCAATTCAATTTTTTTTGTAGAGCCCAAAAATCACGACAGCAGTCGCCTCTTAGGGCTGAACATGAGAGTTGATTAACAACAGAATTAGAAAATCAACAGTGAAACAGAAACAGTCAAGCAAATTAGAAACAGACAAGCAAATTGTCCAGAACATCCCCTGTCCTTAGACCCTCCTTCTCGGCAAGGAAAAAACTCCAAAAACCCATTGGGAAAAGGAGAAACCCTCGAGGAGAACCACAGTGAAGGAGAGATCCACTCCCATGGACGGACAGGCTATAGATGTGTCCAGGACTAAGGCGCATCCAGTTCAAGTCTGTAGGGCCAGAGTCCATTCGGGCAAGGCGATCTAGAGTTCGGCCATCACTGGACGATCAGGAGGCGATCTAGGGTCCAGCCATCACCGGACGGTCAGGAGGGCATCTAGGGTCCAGCCATCACCAGACGGTCAGGAACTCACCGTGTTACAACAAAGAATTGTATTTTAACTATATTAATTTGAGCTGTTCCATCTGTATTAAACATTATTGGCCTGTGGAATGTTGTGACATTGTCTGAAACACAGCAATTCCACAACCTCTTTTTATCTCGGTGTGGTTGAGGTCGCAACATTTTGCCCTCACTTCAACCCAGTGGTGGAAGGTAATGAAGTAAACGTAGTAAAGTACTTGAGCCTATAACCTCTCAAGCGCTGCTTTTACAGGGTGGCCCAAAAGTCACTGACAGCTGAAAAAAACTCATAACTCTTTTGTTTCTAAATATTTCCCTTTTATTTTTTCAGAGCATTTAGAACGACTCTTCCCACATTAATCTGAGCAAATACAGCACCGAAGAACGAACCCTCATTGTACAGTGGTACTTTGAGTCACATGGGTCAAATTCACAAACCCAGCGGTGTTACCGTCCACATTTTAATACCAGAGATGCCCCAAGAGTAAATGCCATTAAAGGAATAATAAGTGTTTTTCACAGACAGGGGGCAGTATGTGATCTCCACAGACCTGACTCGTCCTGATTTCTTCCTGTGGGTCTATCTTAAAGAAAAGGTGTTTGTGAATAAACCTCAGACAATAAACGACTTAAAACGTAATATCAGGATCAAATAAGAGCCTCGGAAATGCTTTTTACTTCCTCTAGTTTAAGTCGTGATAAGTTCAAGTGTAAGTGAACAATTATAACTGTATATATCACCAAAATCTGAGAAGGTTCAGTTTATCTACTGCTGAAATTTTGTCTGTATAACTTAAAAATTATAGGAGCTACTGAAGATTTAAAAGTGTCAGTGACTTTTGGGCCGCCCTGTATCTCCACTTTACATCCGATCGAACAGAATACGCAGCTCGCTGTTTCTTGTATATCGCTAACATAAATTTGTTCATATCTTCCAGTTCC
Organism: Periophthalmus modestus; assembly: GCA_019594935.1. NCBI lineage: Eukaryota > Metazoa > Chordata > Actinopteri > Gobiiformes > Gobiidae > Periophthalmus > Periophthalmus modestus. The sequence continues at coordinate 30,967,369 of JAIEZT010001318.1, forward strand.
TGAGACCAACCGAAAGCCATCACCAAATCACCATCGTCCTGAAGAACTGCTCCTCATCACTGAACTCTTTTCCAGCGGCAGACTTCTAAACACCTCCAAAAGTGACGGACAAAATTCACTTTGTCGCGTTCAAAACTGGACAACTTTGAAACCAGTGGACACAACTCCGCTGCAGGCCGAGGAACGCCAGCTCCCGGGGACAAGGTCAAACATGGCGGATATCTATCAGCGCTGACATTGACGGAGAGCATCATCACACTTCAGTGCCCGAGTGATTTTTTTTCTTTTGTTTTGTCAGGTTTGTATCAAGGAAAAAATAGCTTGGCTGACGACGACAGCTGGTCCACTTTAGTCTGGGGATGACTCAGTGCCGGTCAAGGACTTTGTCTTTGTGTTAATATACTCCACTCTCCCTGTGTCTCTCTTTCTAAGCACATGAGAGCGATCAGGCTGCAGACCTCCACCCAGACGACCCTCACGTGACGTAGCTCCGCCCACTCATCCCTCAGAGGAAGCGAAAAAGCGGCAAAGTGCAGTATTTGCGCTGTTTTCAATGTAACATCACAGAAGTTTGCACAATTTTGAAGAGAAACCCAAAGCTATTTCCTAACGTTAGCCGTTCCAGCCTCGTCTTGTTGAAATCTCAACCAGACACACGGCTACGGCAACACACAAGGACCAATATCTACATCTAATATCCCTCTGCTATTCACACCCTTGAATAAATAGGCCTATGCTCAGTTTCATGTCCGATTTTTGTTTGTGTTTTAAACTGCTAATTAATCTACACAATCTAATTAATCCAGCTCACTGTGTCTCAAAGCTAATGCTAACTAAATATACAATAAACAACCCATTTGAATTAAAATGGATTAATGTAAAGATGATTTGATGGTTTTTAAATGTAGATTACTTCAGTTTGTGATTGAAATTAGCATTAGCGTTAGCATTGGGACATAAACGCTTCATTTTTTTAGTATTTAACATGTTGTAGGAGACGTGCATCCTCAAGTCACTGTTCATCCAGCTTATGTTTGTTAATTTTAGCGCAAAAAATATCATTGGACAGGAAGTAATGATGCTAACACTGAGGTCGCCAGTTTCAAACTAAACAAATTGAAGTGTTTTGAGGAGCTTTGAAATGAGCTTTTTCAGCTCAAATGGTCTGAAAATGTTATTAATTTGTTCAGAAAGTGATTTAATCTAAAATGTCGAGGGCCGTGTGGGTGCAGGTTCGTGAGGGGGGTCCTCTGGGTGCAGGTTCGTAAGGGGGGTCCTCTGGGTGCAGGTTCGTGAGGGGGGTCCTCTGGGTGCAGGTCCGTGAGGGGGGTCCTCTGGGTGCAGGTTCGTGAGGGGGGTCCTCTGGGTGCAGGTCCGCAGTCTGACTCTCTTGAAGCACATCGCTGTCTGGTGCTGACGGTTTTAACTTTTCGAACAGCTCTGTATTTGTTTGAGTCCTTCAGAGAAACATTTTACCCCATTGTTCCAAATACTTTCTATAAGAACGACAAAACAACAGCTTTTTTTTAATATTCTCAAATTGTTTCTAACGTCGCAGTGACTCATCCTCATCCAGACGCTCACGTGACGTCCCGGTGTAGGTTTAAACGCCCTGTTCTTCTGTCTGATCGATGGAAAATGTGACCCTTTCTTTCTATAATTCGTATTTTCATTTACACATTGGAGGATCCCTTTAAAATAATGAACTGTATTAACTGTAGCTCTGCCAAAACACATCACAACTCCATAAAACACGGGCTTAAACTTTCCAAACCCATCCCCCTTTCTTTTTGTTTCTTCTTACACTGTTTTGTCAGTTAGTAAAAAGTTAATCGTATTTGGCTGACTTTGCAAAAACATTCTAATTGGAGTCATTTTGTTCAACTCCCTGGACGCCATCTTGGTTCACAAAAGCAGAGTTTATAGTGAAAAGAGAAGCTGGAGCTGGCCGAGCGTCGCCTCAGTTTGGATTCTGGCTGGACTGTGTTAATAATTCATTCATTTTGTGGAAACTATAATGAGAAGTGGTAGATTTAAGACACATTCGACTTAAATCAGACCTGTTCTGTTCAGATGTTTCTCCAGGTTCTCGTCGTTTCTTCTCGTTGAGCCTCTGAAGTTGTATTTGGAGTGATTCATGTTTGAGTTTAATCGTTAATCGACTATTTTCAAGACGCCATTTTGTCGATCGACCCCCGTTTACAGGAGGACAGCTGAAACTCGCTTGTCTCTAGGCCAGGGGTGTCCAAACTACGGTCCCCGGGCCAAATGCAGCCCTCAGACTATTTTTATTGGCCCTCAGACCTTCTACTGAACTTGCCCAAAGTACAGGGTGGCCCAAAAGTCACTGACAGTTGAAAAAAACTCATAACTCTTTTGTTTCTAAATATTTTTCTTTTATTTTTTCAGAGCATTTAGAACGACTCTTCCCACATTAATATGATCAAATCCAGCACCGAGGAACGAACCCTCATTGTACAGTGGTACTTTGAGTCACATGGGTCAAATTCACAAACCCAGCGGTGTTACCATCCACATTTTAATACCAGAGATGCCCCAAGAGTAAATGCCATTAAAGGAATAATAAGTGTTTTTCACAGACAGGGGGCAGTATGTGATCTCCACAGACCTGACTAGTCCTGATTTCTTCCTGTGGGTCTATCTTAAAGAAAAGGTGTTTGTGAATAAACCTCAGACAATAAACCACTTCAAACGTGACATCAGGATCAAATAAGAGACATATTTGATCCTTGAAAATGCTTTAAATGTTCTGTAAAGTGTGTGGGATCAGGCTGTTCAGAGACAAACCCAAAATGGTGGACACTTAAAAAACATTATTGTAAAAAATTAGGTCATTTTTACTTCCCCTAGTTTAAGTCGTGATTAGTTCAAGTGTAAGTGAACAATTATAACCGTATTTATTGCCATTTCTAGTTAACAATCAGAACAACAGCAGGGTCGTTAAGGGCTGAATAGGGTAGCTCCAGCTGAGACAATAGATTTTTACAGTTTCAGAGTCGTTAGCTCCTCCCTGCAGATAGATATAAGTCAGTGTCCAGCAGGAATCTGACCAGAACTGAAGTAGAGACTTGGACGAGCAGCGAAACGTCTTCAATCCTACAACGATTTGTCCAGTTGACAGATTTTAACTTCGTCTTTTACTTTGTAGAATAAAGATAGTTGTGTGAGAAGATGCAGTATATTCTAATACTTCCATTAACATGATTTTTATGGCTAAAAAGAATAAAAGTCTAGGTGAGATGTTCTGGTCTACACTGTGCTCGGTCTTTAAAAGGTTAAGTGGTTTTGGATGAATATTGTGATTTAAAATGTGTAAATTATAACAGAAAGATGAGAACCATAGAGACACAAGCACAATGACATAACCTAGAAGCTAAATTTGGACGTTAAACTCTTGAGTGACTGGCCCGTTCCATAGATACATAAATATATTTGCGTGTTCTGGGGGCATATGTGTCGTGGGCTGCAGTGGGATGTGCTGGGAATAAGGACTTTTATAATGAAGTCACAAGTCTGGCGCCGTTTCCATTCTCCCATTTTCAAAGCAGCATGTCGTCGATTCGGAAGGATGCTCCCAGCTGCGCAGAAGGGAAATTAGAACTATTTTTTCTCCCTTTTTATGTTCTAGGCGTCTTACTGATCGCAATGGTCAAAGAAACAGTGCAGACTCCAGCCCAAAGTGGTAAATAATATATGAGCCAGACATTCTGAAATCAGCGCTGTGCTGTAACAAAACACAGGCCACGTTTGGTTCGTTTAATAATTTACAAAAGCGATTTTAGATTCAACTCTTGAGCCGAATGTGACTTTTGGTGCGTTCGGAACAGTGGACGAAGCAGAGGTTAAGAGCAGAGCGTCGCCTCTTATATAACCAGTGATTATGAGCGTAGTGTGGAAACTGGTTAGCATGGTTCAAGAGGAGCTTTGGTGCTAGCAAACAGAAGCTAACAGCGATAATATGTTACCATAGGTCTACGCTAAATGTAGTTTTTCCATGCATGAGCCAGAATTCCTTCCAATATTGATAAAATCGATATGTCACATGTTTTTCAGACAGTTTTTCACTTGTCAGACTCGTGCTGGACTAAAAATAAATCCAGAATTATTCATTTTCTTGTTTATTTCATAGCAGCTTTTTTACAAACAATAGCAGTAGCGACAGTGGCTCAGTTGGTTGAGTGTTTGTCCAGTGGTTTGAAGGTTGGCGGTGCGATTCCAGCTCCTACAGATGAATACTGTTGTTGTGTCCTTGGGCAAGACACTTAACCCACCCAGCTCCCAGTGTCTGGTGCACTGGTGAGAGGTCCCTTGATTTTAAGGTGGGAAAGCGGTGTATAAAAATGTGACCAAATTCAAAATGTCACATGATTTTCTGACAGTTTTTCACTTGTGCAAAGCCAGAATTATGAACCAAAATTATTCCTTCTCTTGTTTATTTGATATCAGCTTTTTTACAAACACGTTTAGAGGAGATCTGTGTGATCCTCCAGCCGTCCAGGTCTGATTCACAGTTAAAGACGAAGTTTAACTCTGTAACTGGACAAAAAGTTGTAGGAGTGAGGACGTTTTGCTGCTCGTCCAAGTCTTTTCTTCAGTTCTGGTCAGATTCCTGCTGGACACTGACTTATATCTGTCTGAAGGAGGCGCTAACGTAACACCTTTTGTTTACAGCTCCTGTTTGTAGGTGTGAAATCACTCATTAGGGGCTTGAATGACTACGCACAGGCACAGGGCACATTTACAGTAGCACAACAGGAACTGGAAACAGCCTCAGTGTCGTTAGCGCCTCCTTCAGACAGATATAAGTCAGTGTCCAGCAGGAATCTGACCAGAACTGAAGAAGAGACTTGGACGAGCAGAGAAACATCTTCACTCCTACAACTTTTGACAGATTTTATATTAGTCTTTTGTGATTTAGAGCAGATGCTTTTCAGAAATCTACCCCATTATCCTGGGAATATGTGAAAAATCTAACCAAAATTGTGACCAAATTGATTCTTTCCCAGCTTTAATAACTCACAAAACTCCAGTATAAACCCAGAATCCTTCCTTTTACAGCACAATGTCCCTTCACCAATGACAACGTGAGTGCATAAACACGCCCCCTCTTTGGCGGCGTTTAATCAGCCGTGTTCTCTGAGTGAATGCCTCCTCGTTCTGTTCTTTGGGCACTTCCTCTTTAATTATGATGTGTTATTCAAATCAGCGAGAGACGCCGGCCCTGCCTCTGGTTCTTCTGCTCAAATGAGTTCACTGGGAAGTCACAGGCGAAAGTGAGAGGTGGCGGCGGAATAAGAAATAACGGATTGATGTGTGAGTGTGTCGACATGAATACACATCATAGAGGAGTGAAAAAGTGCCGTGCGTTTCACTGAGGGGGACTCATTACTTCCTCATCGTCGTAATCTGCAGCGGAGGAGTCGTATTCAAACCGTTTTACACTTTTACACTATCGCTCACACTTTCATCAGTTTTACGCTAAAACTAGAACTGTGAGACGGGCCAAGGTTTGAAGAAAACTGACAGTGTTTAAGCGACGAACCAGTGAAACGCAAGATGGCCGACCGTGGCTCAGTTGGTAGAGCGTTTGACGGTTCGAATCCCGCTCTCGACATAATCATCATTTGACAGTTTATCGTTTTAGCAAGATTCACAAAAGTCAAACAAATTAATAAAAAACTTACTAACCTAAGATGAAATATGAAAACTGAAAATGTGTTAGAACATTTTGGCTCTTTGTGCATATGTTTTGCTCAAAGCTAATGCTAACTTTTATTAAAATCATAAAATATAAAATAAACAACCCATTAAAATTCTAATTAATTCAAATAAAGACGACCCAATTGTTTTTTAAACTTAGAATACTTCAGTTTGTGCTGTTTTGATTTTATTATGCCACAAAATTAGCTTTAGCATTAGCATTGAGACACAAACATAAGGGTCTTGTGTGGCCCCGGGCTGTAGTTTGCTCATGTCTGCCCTTACCTTTGACCTGTGACCTCTGACCCACCTGCAGCTCCCTGTCCACTGTCTCATCTTTAAATATTTATTAATTTTGTTGCGACTCTGCAAAAACCTCATACAGATAAAACTGGACAGGAAGTAGTGCCGCTAACAGGAAATAGTGACGCTAACAGGAAGTAGTGACACTAATAGGAAGTAGTGACGCTAACAGGAAGTAGTGACGCTAACAGGAAGTAGTCACGCTAACAGGAAGTAGTGATGCTAATAGGAAGTAGTGCCGCTAACAGGAAGTAGTGACGCTAATAGGAAGTAGTGCCGCTAACAGGAAGTAGTGACACTAATAGGAAGTAGTGATGCTAACAGGAGGTAGTGACGCTAACAGGAAGTAGTGACGCTAATAGGAAGTAGTGACGCTAACAGGAAGTAGTGACGCTAACAGGAAGTAGTGACGCTAACAGGAAGTAGTGACACTAACAGGAAGTAGTGACGCTAATATGAAGTAGTGACGCTAACATGAAGTAGTGACGCTAATAGGAAGTAGTAACGCTAACAGGAACTACTGACGCTAACAGTGAGGGCACCTGCGCTTTCATGCACAGAGCCTATTTATTTTTGGCACATTTCACTCTTTACTCCCCCTGCTGGCTGTTACTGGCAGTGATTACAGAAGCAGTTCAACTCAAATCACATTTTCACTTTGTCAGTTTCAGGAGTCATAAACTCTTTTGACCCGCAGAGGTGCAGGACATTTTTCAGGCACGTTAGAGTCTGTCTGGGTCACTTTTATTATTCAAATGAGTCTGGCTCTTTATATTCTTTCACATCACCCAAACAAAAAGAAAAATCATTCACCTTTTACAGACGAGACAGCCTTTTAAATCCAAACTCTGGAATCGTCGGCATTGTGCTCGTTCTGCTGGACTTTAGAACTTTGCCTTTGATCATAATGAAATGTGACATGGTTAATTCTCTCGTCTACGTGAACCTTTCAGCGGCGATTTTGAGGAGCTCATTGTCAGTTATGTCCATCGCAGACGCACATCGAACAGCGAGACACGGCTCCTCTGGACGTTTATAATGAACAGATGGAATAAAGAGGAGAGTGAAAGAGGAGGAGGGGCGGAGTCTGGAGGACTAAAGAGGAGAGTGAAAGAGTAGGAGGGGCGGAGTCTGGAGGACTAAAGAGGAGAGTGAAAGAGGAGGAGGGGCGGAGTCTGGAGGACTAAAGGGGAGAGTGAAAGAGGAGGAGGGGCGGAGTCTGGAGGGCTAAAGAGGAGAGTGAAAGAGGAGGAGGGGGCGGAGTCTGGAGGACTAAAGAGGAGAGTGTGAAAGAGGAGGAGGGGGGCGGAGGACTGGAGAGTGAAAGAGGAGGAGGAGGGCGGAGTTTGGAGGACTAAAGAGGAGAGTGAAAGAGGAGGAGGGGCGGAGTTGCAGGAAAGAGGAGAGTGAAAGAGGAGGGAGAGGGAAGAAGAAAGAGGAGGAGGGGCGGAGTCTGGAGGACTAAAGAGAGAGAGTGAAAGAGGAGGAGGGGCGGAGTCTGGAGGACTAAAGGGGAGAGTGAAAGAGGAGGAGGGGCGGAGTCTGGAGGACTAAAGAGGAGAGTGAAAGAGGAGGAGGGGCGGAGTCTGGAGGACTAAAGGGGAGAGTGAAAGAGGAGAGGGGGGAGTCTGGAGTCTGGAGGGCTAAAGGGAGAGTGAAAGAGGAGGAGGGGCGGAGTCTGGAGGGCTAAAGAGGAGAGTGAAAGAGGAGGAGGGGCGGAGTCTGGAGGATTAAAGAGGAGAGAGTGAAAGAGGAGGAGGGGCGGAGTTTGGAGGGCTAAAGAGGAGAGTGAAAAGAGGAGGAGGGGGCAGAGTCTGGAGGACTAAAGGGAGGAGTGAGTGAGGAGGAGAGGAGGAGGACTAAAGAGGAGAGTGAAAGAGGAGGAGGGGCGGAGTTTGGAGGACTAAAGAGGAGAGTGAAAGAGGAGGAGGGGCGGAGTCTGGAGGACTAAAGGGGAGAGTGAAAGAGGAGGAGGGGCGGAGTCTGGAGGACTAAAGGGGAGAGTGAAAGAGGAGGACTAAAGGGAGGAGTGAAAGAGGAGGAGGGGCGGAGTCTGGAGGACTAAAGAGGAGAGTGAAAGAGGAGGAGGGGCGGAGTCTGGAGGACTAAAGAGGAGAGTGAAAGAGGAGGAGGGGCGGAGTTTGGAGTAAACAGTGTGATTGGTCCAACAGGGATCCTCACTTCAAACTCCGCCCCTGCAGCCAGGTGGTTGAAATCAGACACACCTGGCTGTGATCAGGGCAGTTTTGTGTGATGTCACCAAGTACTTGAAATAGCAGAGGCCTAGATTAAAGTGTTTTTTACCAGAAATCTCTCAAAACACCATATGCACAGTTAAATCGTGTTTGGATTTTGTGTTTTGTTCCACTTTAAGTCCGTCCTCGAACATTTACGTCACATTTGTTTGTCTAATTATCTAAATATTTGGTCCAACAAGTTTCTGACATTATGTTACAAGAACTGACACAAAATCTGAATAACCAAATGAGTTTTTATATTTTATTATTCCATTTCTGATATGCGTTTAGGCGACACTCATTAGCTGAGGTTATGTCTGCTTAATTTGCAATTTTGTGAACGTGTAAACAAACAAGAAACTAATGCGAGCGGGGACTGGACTGGTGCATTGTGGGTACGGCTGCAGATGGGAGGAGCAGATGTGCGGTTCAGAATCATTAGGGAGACGTTTGGATTTGGAGAGTGAGGCTGTAGGTGGAGGCAGGTGGCCCAAAGACTCTGTTATAGGAGCCAGGAAGAAAACGCAGCTCATAACTCAGCTCAGATCCACAGATGTTTGAGTTTTATGAGGAAACTTAAGAATTTACCGGAACAATTTAAAACAAAATGGTGATGAGGAAGCGTTTGACTCGTTTGGACTTGTTGTGAGCTACAGTGTCCGGTAGTGACGGGAGAATGGAGCCTCGTGAAGCATCGACACTTCAGTCACAATATTGACGTGTCTGAGGCGTCGGAGAAACACTGACCTCTAGTGGACAAATTTAACCATTGCAAACCAGCAAACAACCCCAAAAACTCTATTTTCTATTTTTTTAGAAGTCATAAATAGTATATATTCTATTTTGAACATAAAAAACAAACAACAATTTATATATCACATGTTTTTATCAAGAAATAGAAGTTTTGTGTGATCCCAAACCATGGATCACTTTTTTCCTTTTGTAGATGCCATCGGAAATGAAACAGATGCCAAAAATCGCCAAAAGTCACCAAAAGTCGCCAAAAGTCACCAAAATCACCACTAACGTCACACAATACTCCGCACTACCCAACATTTTTAAGAAACATTGGTGCATCTTTTATACTGTAGCAGTTTAGCTCTTGTCAAACCACAGAAGTCACTGAACTCTCTGAAGCTCTGAACCAATCACAGAGCGGAACATTCACTGAGCCAATGAAACGCCTCGATTCACTGAAGCGACTGACACGCAGAGAGAAGCAGGAGGGGGAGGGACCGACACCTCGACACTTTGGTCACGTGAGCGGCTGCGAGACGAGAGGCAGAAAGAACGAGACGAGCTCCGGAGCTCCGCCTCATTTGCCCGTCACTAGTGTCCTGTGATCCAAAGATTGACGGTTCAAATCCAGTTTTTGACATAAAACCAGCATTGGGACAGCGGTCAGAGGTCGCTGTCGTTGTGTCCTTGTGCAACACATTTAACTGCTCGATAAAGATGTGACCATTTCCCATCCTCCGATCACGTTTGGAAACAGAGAAACTCCAGTGTAAGTCGTGTGTGTGTCTACGGCTCCATAAATGTCACATAAACCGGCAGAAATTGCTTCTCGTTTCCATTTGCAGTAAAAACAAAGACACAACAGAGGAACGAGCTCATATCTGGGCTCTGAAAAACGCTTTATATTTGCAGAAATGGCTCCCGTTTCCCCGGACGCTCACTCGCCTCCTTAAAAGAACATTATGGAACTTTCCTGGTGGAGGGAGGTGCTGCTTGCAGACTCAGCTCTCCACAGACGTGAGCTGTAACTCGTGGTGTGTTCTGCTCGTTTTCAAGGACATAGATAGAAGTTTAATGTTTGTTTAATGGAGACAAATTGACAGACAATGCACCTGAAAAGTTCCATAGTGCAGCTTTAAAGAACCGACCTCCCTATGATCACGTTATAGATGAACAATCAGACCTTTTTCGACATCTACAAACTGTTCTTTTCAGGTGTTTTAAGCCTTTGACGTTGTTTTCGGAGTGATTCATGTTCGAATAATCTTTAATCGACCTTTTTCTTGACGTCCGCTCTTCCTTCTCCCGTTTTATTTTCTTAATCGGTGATATTTGTAGGATTCGGCAGCGTCGCGTCGTCATTTTGGTCCAAATGTAAAAAAATGAGCTGCTCTAGTGTGACGTGCAGCTGTCCATAGGGGGCGCCAACAGCTCCACGACTTTCTAACTTGAACTCAGCTTGACCTGTTTTGTTTCTGAAGTGGTTTTGGGTGAATATTGTGATTTAAAATGTGTAAATTATAACAGACTGATCCACAGAGATGAGAACTGTAGAGACACAAGTACAGCAGGACTGATTTAAAAGAGTCTAAAAGTAGATAAACTGTGTACTTTCTTGAATACTTCCAACCAGATCCACTCGAGCGCTCGGCCACGTCTCTGCTGCACTGAAATAATGATTTTGTTTCGTTTTTATCCATGTTAATATCTATTTCTTATTAACCCTGCACCAAAAAACCTTCTACTGGCTCTGTATAAGATCAAATATACTTCTTATTATCTAATTATAGTGAATCTAAACGTATTCTAAAGCATTTACTGGTTGGAGACCCTGAACACACCTCGGGGTCCCACTGGAGGAGCTGGAGGAAGTGTCTGGGGTGAGGGAAGTCCGGGCGTCTCTGTTTAAACTGCTGCCCCTGGAGAAAAGGGAGGAAATAGACGGATGTTTGGATTTTTAGTGGCATTTAACGACAATTGGCCACATTAATATTGTATAAAGTGAAGCAGAGCAGCAGCTGATGAACCGTGAGCGCCCCCAGTGGACACAGTGAGTAAAGCAGCTGCGACAGACGCTTCACTCAGAGATAAAATGTGATTAAAGTCGCTCTGTGTTTAGGTGTTTGTTTATTTTGAGTGAATGGAGACGTCTCGGAGCATCTCGAACTCTAAGAACAAAAGGATTCAATAAATTCAACCAATATAAGGTTTAGTTTAAAGAAGTTTCACATTAAAAACATTATTTTTGTTTGTTCATTAAGTTAAAACTGAAGCCATCCCACACTGTGTTCACGTCAGGGTTTTAAACAGTGTGTGACATGTGAGAATACTCTGATACTCACTGTGAGGAGCTGTAATCTGGTACTTTACTCTTTCATTGGGTGGTATCAGAGTACAGTTACTTCTCTAAAACATTTTCGAGAATTCAACATTTTTAAACTCAGCTCTGGTCAAACAGGTCAGATTTTTCTTCTCTGAGACGTGAGAAAAGAAACTAAACATAAATCTGTGTTTAATCCTGTGACAAGTCTCCAGTGACAGAACGAAGGCCTCTGATTGGACCATGTGACAGAACACAGGCCTCTGATTGGACCATGTGACAGAACACAGGCCTCTGATTGGACCATGTGACTGAACACAGGCCTCTGATTGGACCATGTGACTGAACACAGGCCTCTGATTGGACCATGTGACAGAACACAGGTCTCTGATTGGACCATGTGACTGAACACAGGCCTCTGATTGGACCATGTGACAGAACACAGGTCTCTGATTGGACCATGTGACTGAACACAGGCCTCTGATTGGACCATGTGACTGAACACAGGCCTCTGATTGGACCATGTGACTGAGCACAGGTCTCTGATTGGACCAAACTGAACACAGGCTTCTGATTGGACCATGTGACAGAACACAGGCCTCTGATTGGACCATGTGACTGAACACAGGCTTCTGATTGGTCCATGTGACAGAACAGAGGCCTCTGATTGGCTCGTGTAACCAAATACTTTACAAAATACTTTTTAATTTGAGTATTCATTATTCTGTGACATTTTCAAAGTATTCTCCTCATCACTGTTTGTTTGTCGGTTTATGTATTTATTTATTCTGAACGACTCTGACTCTCACTCGTCTCTTTTTCTTCAGACTTGGTGCTGGTTCAAATCACATTTAAAAATAAACAAGCAGAGCTGGAAGATAATGAAGTAAAAGTATTAAAGTACTGTACTTAAGTAAACACGTGAGGTATCTGTACTTTACTTAAGTACATTTAAGAGTGTGTACTTTTACTTTTACTTGAGTACTTTTGAGAGCAGTATCTGTACTTTCTGAACTGGACTGAAAAGTAAAAGTATTTTTATTTTAGTGTGAGACCTGCGGAAAAGACTCAAATATACAGATTAAAAACAGACAGAAAAAAGATTCAAAATCAATTAAAATCTTTATCAAAATCACCACATTTGAAGCTTTATAAAACCAAAATCTGCACAAAATACTTTTACTTTTTACTCCCTAAGCACATTTTTAAACGAGTAAATACTTTCATGTGATACGTTTACGAGTATTTTTTGCTCCACTTTTCCCTCAGACGTTAAACACCAAAAAAATAGTTATGAGGTTGTTTTATTTTTCTCACATGATCCCAGTGTTTGTGTTTAGCGTTAACATGTGTTAGCGTTAGCATTATAGCATTGTAGCATGTAGCATGTGCAGGATCCTCGTTCATTTCACCAGCAGCTCGATTGTGACTTTTAGAAAAGCCCCAAACTGTGAGGTCCCCCCCACGAGGTCCCCACGAGGTCCCTGTGAGCTCCCTGCGAGGTCCCTGCGAGGTCCCCGCGAGGTCCCCACGAGGTCCCCATGAGGTCCCTGTGAGGTCCCTTTGAGGTCCCCGCGGCGCGTCCCGGGTAGCCGGCGAGCCTGAGCCACAGATATGATCATGTCAGTGAGATTTTAAGGCCTAAAAACTGTAGCAACGTCCAAATTTCAACCAAATGTGACTTGTGTCTGTGCCGATTTTCTGTCGTTTCAGCGGATTTCCGGCCTTTTCAGATAATTCTTCAAACACAGACTAATTATTACACTTGTTATTTCTGTTATTCTCCATCGTGAATCATGACAACTTGAAAAGATGTTATTTTATACAACCCCAGCTCCAATGAAGTTCTGACGCTGTGTAAAACTTTGAAAAAATACAGAATATAATGATTTGCAAATCCTTTTCAACCTGTCGAACTGTCAAACCACAAAGACAAACTGATATTTAATGTTCAAACTGATATATTCTGTATTATGTAACACGTTGTATTCTGTGTTTTTTTTAAGTTTTACACAGCCTCCCAACTTCATTAAAACTGGAGTTGTAGAACTGAAGACTTTATTTGTGAAAACAGATATAAGTCATTTCAAAAATCTACATGGAATTTGCTCATAATATTTTAAAATTCAAATTTCATTGCAATAAAAATATAAATGTGATGCTCCTGTTTCTCTAATGCACCGTTTTTTTGTTTTTTTTGTTTGTTTTTTTTTTTTTTCAAATATCTGTTAAACATTGTAACTGAAAGAACAAAACAAAACTTCTGTAATTTTTATATTAATTCTTCATTTATTTTGACTTCTTTGTGCGTGCTCCTCCTCTGTTGTATAAATATAATTGTGTGTAATATTTTGCCTCTAAATACACGACTATATATGAAACTACATCCCCCATAGACTGTGTAAAGAAATGGACGTAGCTAACATGCTAACAGGAAGTGATGATGGGCGCACTTCCTGCTCCATCGACTCTGGTTCCAATTCACTTTCTATTGAAAAACTGTGTCTCCTCTCTCTCCGTCCCTGCTGCTGTCAGACTCATTTTGGTCTTCATATTAATCCTCGACATGATCCTGGGGTTCTTTTTTTTTCCCTTTTAGTTATTTGTATGAAGTTTTTTGTTTTGTTTTTTTTTTTTTTTTTTGAGTAATTTTGAGTTGTCTTGTTTATTAATTTTTTTTGTAATTTTGAGTTTTTGTTTTTTTGTTTTTTCTTTTCATTATTTTTTGTTATTTTGAGGGTTTTTTGAGTTATTTTTTTTTTTTTTTTCTTTTTTGTTATTTCGAGGGTGGTTTTTTTTAGGTTTTTTAAATAATTTTTGTTATTTTGAGTTTGTTTTTTTTTTAAGTTTTTTTTGTTGAGTTTTTTTTGTTGTTTTTTTTTTTTGTTTAAATTTATTTTTTGTTATTTTTTTTTTGTTGTTTTTTTTAGTTATTATAACTTTTTTTTTTTTTTTTTTTTTTTTTTTTTTAGGTTTTTTTTTTTTTTGTCTTTCTCCCTACCTCTCTGCTGCTGTCAGAATCATTTTGCTCTCAAATGTTCGTATTAACCCTCTACATGATCCTAGGGTTTTTATTTCACGTCTGTGTCTGTAAATCAACATATGAACATTAAAAACAGACACATCAGGTCCTTCTTTCCCCGACGTCGCTCCCGGTAGCAAAAATTGGCTCCAAATTAGCCCGTTTCCAGCCTGGACGAGCTTCATTTGGAGCCGGATGCTGTGGTGACTCTTCTTTACACAGTCTATGCCTCCCCTATAATCCCCTGCCTTATATATGAAACTACATCTCCCATAATCCTCTGCCTTGAGCACCATTCACTGTGTTTGTCTGAGCGAATGACCCGTCCCATCATGACATCATACTTATACTGCTATGGGCCAGTTACTCTGACTGTGTGTCGTTTGTGTGGATAAATAACCAAGCCGCATGGATCTGCCGTGTTTTGTACTGTTCAGTGGGTTAAACCTGTTCATGAGGGCTAGCATGACTCTGCTACTGACCTGTCACTCTATACACGATTTATATGGAAATATAAATGTCTACTTATGTATTACCACTCAAAAGAATTAAATATTTTCAATGCAACTTATCACTGACTGTGTCTGTGTTTAAAGGGGCGGGACGGGCCGTTTCACTGTGTTACATCACCCACAGCGGCACGAGGAAGTGATGCAACGGCACGGGTTTACTCCACTTTAAAGGCCCAAATTACACTGTTTAAAGGGCCCAAATTACACTGTTTAAAGGGCCCAAATGACACTGTTTAAAGGGCCAAATTACACTGTTTAAAGGGCCAAATTACACTGTTTAAAGGGCCAAATTACACTGTTTAAAGGGCCAAAATTACACTGTTTAAAGGGCCCAAATTACACTGTTTAAAGGCCCAAATTACACTGTTTAAAGGCCCAAATTACACTGTTTAAAGGGCCAAAATACACTGTTTAAAGGCCCAAATTACACTGTTTAAAGGCCCAAATTACACTGTTTAAAGGGCCCAAATTACACTGTTTAAAGGCCCAAATTACACTGTTTAAAGGGCCCAAATTACACTGTTTAAAGGGCCCAAATTACACTGTTTAAAGGGCCAAATTACACTGTTTAAAGGCCCAAATTACACTGTTTAAAGGCCCAAATCACACTGTTTAAAGGCCCAAATTACACTGTTTAAAGGGCCAAATTACACTGTTTAAAGGCCCAACTTACACTGTTTAAAGGCCCAAAAATTACACTGTTTAAAGGCCCAAATTACACTGTTTTAAGGGCCCAAATTACACTGTTTAAAGGGCCCAAATTACACTGTTTAAGGGCCCAAATACACTGTTTAAAGGCCCAATTACACTGTTTAAAGGCCAAATTACACTGTTTAAAGGGCCCAAACTACACTGTTTAAAGGCCCAAATTACACTGTTTAAAGGCCCAAATTACACTGTTTAAAGGCCCAAACTACACTGTTTAAAGGCCCAAATTACACTGTTTAAAGGCCCAAATTACACTGTTTAAAGGCCCAAATTACACTGTTTAAAGGGCCCAAATTACACTGTTTAAAGGCCCAAATTACACTGTTTAAAGGCCCAAATTACACTGTTTAAAGGCCCAAATTACGTGTTGTTTAAAGGGCCAAATTACACTGTTTAAAGGCCCAAAAATTACACTGTTTAAAGGCCCAAAATTACACTGTTTAAAGGCCCAAATTACACTTTTTAAAGGCCCAAATTACGTTGTTTAAAGGCCCAAATTACACACAAACCCTGCAAATTCCGGCTGAATTCTTCTCTCAAACAAAAACACAAATTACCTTGTGATTCAAAGTGATGATACAGGAAGTGCTCCACTGTTTTTTAAACTCCAAACCTTCACTGTTTAGAAATTTGGATCAAAATTCAGTGTTTAAAGGGCCCAAATTACTCGACTGAACTAAAGGCCCAAAGGAGATGTTCACTTGAAAGCTACCACTTCATGACATCACAAGGGCCAAACACACTTTTGAGCTTTGCAGATGTTACAGACGAATAATAAAGTGTGTTTCAAGGCCCAAATTGGTCTGTTTTTGAGGCCCAAACATTACACTGGATTAAAGCTACAAGAGTCACACTGTTGATACAGCAGCTTTAATGCAAACACTGTTTAAAGTTCTCAAATCTTGTTATAAACCCAACCTGCTTTAAATCGGGTTTAATAAAAAGTGTTTTTCGTATCTCCATGATTGATTTTTTATCCTTTTTAAAGGGCCCTGTGTTTTAAATTATGCCCAAATAAAAACCTGTGAAGGTCCCAAGGTTTTTACACATGTTCAAAGACCAAATTACTGTGGGTAAGGGCCCTCTGTTTTTATAGTAAAGGGCCCAATTACTGTGTGTTTAAAAATGGAAACTGACACTGTTTAAAGGGCCAACATTCCACTGAGGGTAAAGGCCCAACTGTAGGCACTGCTTGTCTGAGACTTTGTTCGACTTTAATCTGACACTGTTTAAAACAAAATCACTGTGACCATAAAGATCACTAATTTGAAGGGCCAACAGGTGACATTATGTGCTGTTAAACAAGTCCCTCTCAAATACACTGTTTTACCACACACTGCTAGCTAGCATTACATTAGTTTAAAGGCCCAACAGTTTTCACCTTTTTCTATAAAATCAAAAATCCACTGTTTCACAGGCTCCTGAACATGAGCTTCTGTAGTTTTTTTTTATCGAGTTTTCAGACAATCTTAAAACTTTTCTGACAGTATTTGCTAATGTGTGCATTGTGTCGCCGTGGTAACCGCTGCACATTCTGCCCTAGAGACACATGTAGAACACCCCAGCTTGATGCCACTTCAAAATATCAGTTCAAAGATAAAATAACATACAGTGAATGTCAAAATAACACTTCTTAAAGGGTAAATTACACTGTTTTCAAAGTGGCTGCGGTTTACGTGCACTTTTCTGGACTTCTGATGTTTTTCCTGGGATCTGCTGTAGCCACTGCTCCAGTTTGAGGGTTACTGAGTGACCACGAGCACCACGGAGGCCTTCACCTTGGTAGATCTGGGTCTGGTGTGGTAGATCTGGGCCCGGTGTGGTAGATCTGGGCCCGGTGTGGTAGATCTGGGTCTTATGTGGTAGATCTGGGTCTTATGTGGTAAATCTAGGTCTTATGTGGTAGATCTGGGTCTGGTGTAGTAGATCTGGGTCTGATGTGGTAGTTCTGGGTCTGGTGTAGTAGATCTGGGTCTTGTGTGGTAGATCTAGGTCTTATGTGGTAGATCTGGGTCTGGTGTAGTAGATCTGGGTCTGGTGTGGTAGTTCTGGGCCTGGTGTAGTAGATCTGGGTCTTGTGTAATAGTTCTTTGTCTTGTGTAGTAGATCTGGGCCCTGCACATTCTGGGTCTGGTGTGGTAGATCTGGGCCTGGTGTGGTAGATCTGGGCCTGGTGTAGTAGTTCTTTGTCTTGTGTAGTAGATCTGGGCCTGGTGTGGTAGTTCTGGGTCTGGTGTAGTAGTTCTTTGTCTTGTGTAGTAGATCTGGGCCTGGTGTGAGTTTGGGTTGGGTTGGTGTAGTAGTTTTCTTTGTCTTGTGTAGTAGATCTGGGCCTGGTGTGGTAGATCTGGGCCTGGTGTGGTAGATCTGGGCCTGGTGTGGTAGATCTGGGCCTGGTGTAGTAGTTCTTTGTCTTGTGTAGTAGATCTGGGCCTGGTGTAGTAGTTCTTTGTCTTGTGTAGTAGATCTGGGCCTGGTGTGGTAGTTCTGGGTCTGGTGTAGTAGATCTGGGTCTTTTGTGGTAGATCTGGGTCTTGTGTGGTAGATCTGGGTCTTGTGTGGTAGATCTGGGTCTGGTGTAGTAGATCTGGGTCTTGTGTAGTAGTTCTTTGTCTTCTGTGGTAGTTCTGGGTCTGGTGTAGTAGATCTGGGCCTGATGTGGTAGTTCTGGGTCTGGTGTAGTAGATCTGGGCCTGATGTGGTAGATCTGGGTCTGGTGTAGTAGATCTGGGTCTTGTGTGGTAGATCTGGGTCTTGTGTGGTAGATCTGGGTCTTGTGTGGTAGATCTGGGTCTGGTGTAGTAGATCTGGGCCTGGTGTAGTAGTTCTTTGTCTTATGTGGTAGATCTGGGTCTGGTGTAGTAGATCTGGGTCTGGTGTGGTAGATCTGGGCCTGGTGTAGTAGATCTGGGTCTTGTGTGGTAGATCTGGGTCTTGTGTGGTAGTTCTGGGCCTGGTGTGGTAGATCTTGGCCTGCTGTGCGATAGACCCGCTCCAGGGTGAGGGCTCTGTCCTTCAGACCAGTTCTGTCAGGACATCGGTGGAGTTCATGAGATCAGTTTGAGAGAGTCAGAGTTAGAACAGATCGACACAGAGATAAAGGACAAACGAGCAGGTGCAGGGGCGACACACACGGCTAATGCTCCTGTGTCGGGTGAAAGTGAAATCCACCGTGTAATGAAAGAGGTAAACCGCTCTGATAACGTGCACAGCCGAGAAGTGTGTGTGTGTGTGACCGCTAAAAGAGCAAACTACAAACCCAGCTCTTTTCTCACACTCAGACACGTGAGATAAATGTCAACCCCAAACAGATAAATTTAGCTGCACAGAATCTGCAGCGATGGCGGCGGCGGCGTGGACCTAGTTTTAAAGTTTGGAAGTCGTTTTTTGTTGTTGTTTTGTGCTCGTTGTAGGTCACGGGCCAATTACAGCCTGATGCAATGTTTAGTAAGTCAGAGTAAGTTTTTGTTTCATGTGAATCAACCTGATTACAAAGATATTAAGCGTAAAGTTTGAGGGTCTACAGTTGATTTTTTCCCATGTTTTTGAGCAGACGTGTCCTGCCCCAACACAGATCAACGGTCAACTCAACTCAAGAGCAAAATGAGTCAGTCACGTCATGTCTGAAAGAAATTATGAAGCGTTTAAGGAAGTGGAAGAATCGTTAGCATGCTAGTTGTTGTTGACGGCAAAAAAAAAAGTAGTGATCATTGGTGAATAATTAGAAGGTTCTGAATGTCTGAGGTAAGAGAGGAACATGTTTGCATCACTAAAAACTGTGTCAAATGAACTAGTTCTGTTTTTTACTTTTTTTAATCAGTCCTGATGAGCTTGTGTCTCTATGGTTCTCATCTCTGTGGATCGTTCTGTTATAATTTACACATTTTAAATCACAATATTCATCTAAAACCACATCAGAAAAGAAAAACACCAGTTGATTTAAAGTGAGAAAACGGCAGTGGCCAGTGGAGCTGACGTTACTGTAAATGTCGTGACAATAAAGAGTTGTGTAGCTGTAGCGCCCCCTGTGGACAGAGCACATCACACTACAGCAGCACATTTTTTTTACATTTGGACCAAAATGACGACGCGACGCTGCAGAATCCTACGAGTATCAACGATTAAGAAAATAAAACTGGAGAAGGAAGAGCGGACGTCACAGTGGGCGTGTCACAGTGGGCGTGTCACAGGGGGCGTGTCACAGGGGGCGTGTCACAGTAGAGTCTTGAAAATAGTGGATTACAAATTAACTCAAACATGAATCACTCCAAATACAACTTCAGATGAGAAGAAACGACTCGAACCTGGAGAAACATCTGAGCAGTTTGCAGAATAAATCTGATTTAAGAGTAAAATTTAGGTCCGACTCTGAGTCTTTGTCCACAGACGCTGCAGCACTTCTGACATTATTCGATTTCCACTTGAGTTTTGAGGTTTGAGGAGAAGCCGAGTCTGTTCAGGTCACTGCTCCCATCCTCTCTCTGCCCTTTACTGAACTCGTACTTTTGTGTCCTTCCTCCAGAGACGGGGGAGTCGGGGTTGGGAGATTTCTGCTACGTGTCCAGTAAATAAGAACCAACAAAAGTTTGAGGTGACCCCGAACTTGAGTTTAGGCTGAGGCACATTTCAACAGAGTGGGAAAAGTCAGATAAATGTTTTGTTTTAGTCTGATGATTAAAACTACAGAAAAATACATGAAAAGTAACAGAAAAGACAAAAGACAAAACATATAAAACACAAATATAAAACTAAAAATACATGAATTTTGACCAAAAGTAAAAATAATCTTGGTCAAAAGACAAACAGACACTGAGTTCTGCTCGTGATGTGTTTTTAGAACGAGGCTCCAGTGACGCTCACCCTTTGGTTCCAGATTCATTTTCTATTCTCTCTTTTTCTTTCTCTTTATTTATGCAGGGGAACCAAGGAGAAAAATAAAGAAAACAAGTCCATATAAAACATTAAAAACAGGAGCAGGTGTGTGTGTAAAAGTTTATTATCAGATTATTAAATTGCGATTGTGTCTCCAACGTCTCCAGTTTTGCTTTTCCTTGGAGTTTGTTCCATTTTTCTGAAGCAAAACAGCTAAAATCCTCTTTCCCGTCTCCGTTTTGGTGCAGCTCGTCCTTTGCCTTATTCAATCATGTGATCTGGTAAATGTTCCAGTATCAATGATTAACAAAGAAGTGAGGGATTCTGGGAGTTTTTGAAGCCGTCACTTATAGAGACACAGTCACTCATTTTTCCCATAGACTGATTCTGACCTTAACTGAATGTGAGTGACCAACAGTTTTGTTTTGGTCAGTTATTGAGTGTGGAGGCTGGACCAGACTTCACTCTCTTTCTTTCTTTCTTTCTTTTTTCTTATTTGTCAGGGAGCATGCACAAAGCCATTAATCTTACAAAATAAAAGATGATTTGTACCAGATTTAGCTGCTGCTGCTGTCCCTGTGCGGGTGAACACACATAAAAACACACATTTCATCACAATGACATTATAAAACTATCATTTCATCATTAACATCATCAGGAAAATACAATAAAATGTCCTTATGTCCAGTACATGATGTTTCCTTCAGTCCAAACACATATAAAAATCATTCTGTGCAGGTTTTTACAGTGAAACAGAACTCAATATTCTCAGTGAAGAGGCAGCACAAAAATAATGGCTCTTACATCTGTCCCGGCTCTGAAACCTTTAAGTTGACCCCCTGAGGCCAGAGCTTACCGGACACCTTCAGCTGTGTCCATCAGCTTCCACTTCTGTGCCTCAGTGAAGCAGGCTTTGTGCGCGTGTCCATTTAGGCTCGTGCCTTCACCAAAACACAGCACAGCTTCCCTTTAAGGAGCAGACTCTTGAATAATGCAGGTGGTGAAGTGAGCCTGTTGTAAGAGGAAAGGCTCGCTTCACTGGACTGTGGCCTGTTATTGCAGAGAAACCCGCGTGACTACAAACCTCTCCAGAGTCCAGTCCACGCATAAAGGAGTGGAACGTGGCAAGGAACGTGCACGTGCCACCGAGGGACTGTGCGTAAAACCCGTGCGTAAAACCGAGGGACTGTGCGTAAAACTGAGGGACTGTGCGTAAAACCGAGGGACTGTGCGTAAAACCGAGGGACTGTGCGTAAAACTGAGGGACTGTGCGTAAATCCCGTGCGAAAAAACCGAGGGACTGTGCGTAAAACTGAGGGACTGTGCGTAAAACCGAGGGATCGTGCGTAAAACCCGTGCGTAAAACTGAGGGATCGTGCGTAAAACCTGTGCGTAAAACCGAGGGACTGTGCGTAAAACCGACGGACCGTGCGTAAAACCGAGGGATTGTGCGTAAAACCGAGGGATTGCGCGGGTTTACAGCAGGTGTCCGCGCCCCTTTTGCCCGTTACACGCGCTGCTGGTGCGTTATAGACTCGGAACAACATTAGACACGTTAAACCTTTGATTTGCGTCTGAGAGCGAATAAAAGTGTGATTTATTGAACTGAACTATCGCCTTAAATGTGGAGAGACTGATTAAAACACCTTAAAACATCATGTGACAGAATGTGAGCGGGTTCAGTCTCAGGGAGAAGGGGAAGAGAGGGGCCTGTGCAGAGGGATGACGCAACACTGCCCCCTGCTGCTCCAAGTGATGAAACTACAGTGGAGAGATATAAAGGGGATGAGACACATATGAGCATAACCCTGGATCTACAGAGGAACAATGTCATTTTAGTTTAACAATTAGACAAATATTAACCTTAACATGGGACCAGACCCAGTCAAAGACACAAAGACACCAGGAGGACACCAGGGGGACACCAGGGGGGACACTTGGAATGATGCAGATTTAAACAAAGGTTAAATTAAATATTATTTGATTTTATTTTTTTTAAGTTATTGTAGTAGATTTTACATTTTGAAAGTTTATATTAACCAAGTTCAATCTCTACGAGAACTACAGCACAAGAATAATGACACATGTGGCCAAAACTCAGTGTCAAAGCCTGATCTCAGAGGCTGAGCAGGGCCGGGGCTGGTCAGGACCTGGATGGAAGAGCACAGGGAACAGCAGGAGCCACATGGGGGCGCCAGTGACAAAAACTATTGTTGGGTTATTGGGCAAGACACTTCACGCACATGGCCTAGTATGAAAGTGGCCATTTCCATTTATATAAACAGATCTGACCACTCTACCGATGATGGTTTTTAGGTCGAGAGCAGGATTCAAACTCCCCATCTTCATTTTATTCATTTATGTGGTTGGGCCAGTGCATGTAACTGAAGCATGATTCAACATAAACTCACCGGATTAGAGCCAAAGGATCATTTCGAGCCGTCGTCCAAAGGCCTGCGGTCACAAAAGGGTCAAATTAAAAATTGCACACAGCAGTCACTGGATCCAAACACCATCAGAGCTACGGCTGGTCCCACATCCGAGTAAAAACCAGTGTGTTCTAATATTCATCTCTTTATTTCTGTACATTGCTGGTTTACAATAGTTTACACTGAAATGACCATCACATGATCCAGCCCTTAACAGACGTCTTCACACAAAACGCCCGGAGCCGACGCGTCACAGCCGTTTGCACGAAGAACAGTCGACATAAATACATCTATCCTCTGCTGTTCATATTCACAATAAGTTCTACATGTGTTTTTTTTGCAAATCCGATTGTCTTGTTACATTAAACTCTACTGAATCGAAATCAAACACTGTAATTATTCATATAAAAATAATTATACAACTAAAAATAATTATAAAACTACACATTGTAACTAAACAGAGAAAATACTGATTATGAAATGAGACGAAGTAAACAAAAATATATGTGGTAGTAACAGGAAGTCGGCGTTATTGCTTTGGTGTGCGAGGCCACGGCGTCGGCCAGGTCTGTCTGTCCATTTAAAGTGTGCAAAACAGGAAGAGGCGGAGCTACACGGGCCGGCTGAGGTCGTTTAAAACACAGTGACGCTCGTCGATTGGCCCCTCCCCCAGAACTCGTCTGCGATGGGTTGTCCCGTCTCCAGACTCTCGTGTGGTCGGCGCGGCGGTCAGAAGGCAAAGATGTCGTCTCCGAATGGACTCGAGCAGTTGTTGTGGAGGTTGGCGTTCGTGTTCCGGTCCCAGTCGGGTTCTGTGAGCCAATCCTGAGGCATCAGCCCAACGTCCAGGACCTGGGGGTGACGACGGGACACGGCCAGGCTGCAGACAGGACACAGAGAGTTAACTTTATCCAGTCTGAACTAAAAAGAGATTTATGTGCGAAACAGGCCTGAAGAAGTCCAAACAGAGACTAAATCACAGCGCCCTCTACCGCACTGTTAGCATCTTCCTCCAGTTTTATCTCCATGAGGTTTTAACCCTGTCACACTAAAATTAATACATATTTAAAGATCAGACAGTGACAGGCAGCTGCAGGTGGGTTAGGGGTCAGGGGTCAGAGGTCAGGGGGTTAGGGTCAGACAGTGGACAACATGTTAAACACGACACAAAAAAAAAAAAAATAAAAAAAGAATAATTCACCAGAGAAAGAGGCATGTTTGTCTCAGTGCTAACGCTAATGCTAATTTTAAGGCATAATAAATATTAAAAAACACAAACTGAAGTATTCCACATTTAAAAATAACTGAGTTCTCTTATTTTTATTTTATTTGAAGTTTAAAAGTTGTTTTTTATGTTTTCTGATCAAAATAAAGTGACTGTGTGAACAATTTACAAATATAATACATTGTTAACTTTCTTACAAAAGGTACAAAACGTTCTGTTTCCCAGGCACAAGAAGAAGACGACGTCATTTCTCCTCATCACAGGAAACTCACACATCAGCTACATTTTGGTCATTTTGGTCAAGGCCGAATTTCTCAACCTCTGTGTTTTTTAGGAGGGAGCCAAACTCTGCCCACCAAGGAGGATCTGTCAGACTGCACTGTAACTCTCCCCTCTTTAGATTCTCTTTAGACTCCCCGCTTTAGACTCCTCCCCGCTTTAGACTCCTCCCCGCTTTAGACTCCTCCCCGCTTTAGACTCCTCCCCGCTTTAGACTCCTCCCCGCTTTAGACTCCTCCCCTCGACTCCCCTCTTTTTTAGCCTCCCCTCTTTTTTAGACTCCCTCCTCTTTAGACTCCCCTCTTTCGACTCTCTCCTCTTTCGACTCTCTCCTCTTTAGACTCTCTCCTCTTTTTACGACTCTCCTCCTCTTTAGACTCTCCTCTTTTCGACTCTCCTCTTTCGACTCTCCCTCCTCTTTAGACTCTCCTCTTTCGACTCTCCTCTTTCGACTCTCTCCTCTTTCGACTCTCTCCTCTTTCGACTCTCTCCTCTTTCGACTCTCTCCTCTTTCGACTCTCTCCTCTTTCGACTCTCTCCTCTTTCGACTCTCTCCTCTTTCGACTCTCTCTCTCTTTAGACTCTCTCCTCCTCTTCGACTCTCTCCTCTTTCGACTCTCTCCTCTTTCGACTCTCTCCTCTTTAGACTCTCCTCCTCTTTAGACTCTCCTCCTCTTTAGACTCTCCTCCTCTTTAGACTCTCCTCCTCTTTAGACTCTCCTCCTCTTTAGACTCTCCTCCTCTTTAGACTCTCCTCCTCTTTAGACTCTCTCCTCTTTTCGACTCTCCTCCTCTTTCGACTCTCTCCTCTTTCGACTCTCTCCTCTTTCGACTCTCTCCTCTTTAGACTCTCTCCTCTTTAGACTCTCTCCTCTTTCGACTCTCTCCCTCTTTCGACTCTCCTCCTCTTTCGACTCTCTCCTCTTTCGACTCTCTCCTCTCTTCGACTCTCTCCTCTTTAGACTCTCCTCTCTTTCGACTCTCTCCTCTTTCGACTCTCCTCTTTCGACTCTCCTCTTTCGACTCTCCTCTTTCGACTCTCCTCTTTCGACTCTCCTCTTTCGACTCTCCTCTTTCGACTCTCCTCTTTCGACTCTCCTCTTTCGACTCTCCTCTTTAGACTCTCCTCTTTAGACTCTCCTCTTTAGACTCTCCTCTTTAGACTCTCCTCTCTTTAGACTCTCCTCTTTAGACTCTCCTCTTTCGACTCTCCTCTTTCGACTCTCCTCTTTCGACTCTCTCCTCTTTAGACTCTCCTCTTTAGACTCTCCTCTTTAGACTCCCCTCTTTAACTCGACTGTTTTGCTGTAACTGACAGTAAAGATCTACAAACCGATTCTTTCACTCCGTGTCTGTTCTTCATGCAACAGAGCAGAAGTTCACACTAGCATGCTAATGTGCACCGAGACCATTTGAGTTGGCGGCAGTTATTTAGAAAAAAGAAAGTCTTCTGCAGAGAGCAAAACATCCTGAGTTTCTTATCTTAATAAATAAGTGTCTCATTTTACTTCAGACCTACAGACATGTCGTGGTGTTGGTGGATTTACTTTATTAATCCAGATTAATCCAGATTAATCCAGATTAATCCAGGATATTTTCCAAAATGAACAAAAAGATCCAACAGATTATGGCACAGGGACGATGACAGCTGCAGAAAACATTTAAAGTCCTACTGTTATCTACGATTTAATTGACAAACTGGGATCAGAGAATCATTTTCAGCTCCGTGTGACCCTTAAGTGATTAGAAAGTATTTGATAATCAGTTAAACAGTTAAATACAGTAAGTGATGAGCTTAATGGAAACTTCAGACGAAACAAACACGATTATAACTCGAAAAAAAAACTGTCACCATCTTTACAGCTCAACCTCTGATTTAAATAATAATATAAACCCCAAACAAAGGTCATGACCCACTTTTGACTTCCTGATTCCCTCAATCCGCTCTGGAATGTGAGTTTAGGCTCCAGATCTCGGCTCTGGATCAAGTCTGGACTTTTCAGTGTTTAGCCACAAACAGCTTCATGAGAATAAAACAGGATTAAAACGCCTGTGTTACACAAAACTGACTCTCGTGAGGGTTAATCCATCTTCTAACGTCGCTTCCTCCTCAAAACAGACTTGATTATTAGTCTGTAACATCTCCACAGCTCAAAATGCTCTGTTCCACCTCGTGATGTCACACAGTGGTAGTTTTCAAGTTGTGTGAACGTTGTTTGTGACGAGGAAACATTAGAACAGATCAGAGAACAGAGGAACACGGAGCTTTAAAGTCTGTGTGGGTCAGTGGGACGTGTAGAAAACTGAAAATGAATAATAATAAAAGTTGGCGAGTGATTTGAAGCACTGAACCGGGGCGTTCACGATACGAGAGTCTTATCAGTGAGGAGGATAAAAGTCATTTTTGGTGATGATTAAATGGGCCTGACTCTGAGCTTTTGTTCGTTCTTTTATTTTCCATCAGTGCAAATCACAGACTGTTTATAGAAATGGACAGAGCTAACCTGCTAGCTACTGCGTTTTAAACAGGAAGTGATCATGGACCCACTTCCTGCTCCAATTCACTTTCTATGTAAAAACTGTCTCTCTCTGTACCTGCTGCTGTCAGACTCATTTTGGTCTTAAATGTTCAGATTAACCCTCTACATGATCCTGGGGTTCATTTTTTTTTTTAGTTATTTTGAGGTTTGTTTGTTTTTTTTTTAGTTTTATTTATTATTTATTGTTATTTTGAGTTTTTTTTGTAGTTATTTTGAGTTTATTTATATATATTTTTTTGTAATTTTAAGTTTTTTTTGTTTGTTTCGAGATAAAAAAAAAAATTTTTAGTTTATTTTGTTGTTTTTTTGAGGGTTTTTTGTAGTTATTTTGAGTTTAATTAGATTTTTTAATTTTTTTTGTTGTTATTTTATGTTTTTTTGTTGTTTTGAGTTTTTTTTTTTTTTTTATTTTGAGATTTTTTTTTTTTTTTTTTCATTTATTTTGAGTTTATTACATTTTTTTTTTTTTTTGCTATTTTGAATTTATTTTTTTTTGTCTTTTCAAAAACAGCGCCCCCTCTCTCTCTGTCCCTGCTGCTGTCAGTCTCATGTTGGTCTTAAATGTTCGTATTAACCCTCTACATGATCCTGGGGTTTTTATTTCACGTCTGTGTCTGTAAATCAACATATGAACATTAATCACAGACACATCAGGTCCTTCTTTCCCCGACGTTGCTCCTGTTAGCGTTAGCAACAGTTTTGATTGACAGCGTTGCTAAGTGCTCACTCCCTGCTAAACCGGTGGTGTGGGCGGGAAGGGGCGTTACCTTCCACATCCTCGCACCTGATTGGCTCTGTGGTTGCTATGATACTCAGATTTGCCGCTACACCTGCTCTAGCCTCGATGAGCTTCATTTGGAGCCGAACGCTGTGGTGCAAACTAATCAAAAATACAGAATGCTACTTCACACGATTGAACCTGCTGCAGGTGACCAGTACCACACGGATTATTGGGTTTGGCGGAGATGGAATGAGCTGGATTAAGGTTAGTAATTAGGTCTACTACACTAAGACAAGGAACAGTAGCACTCGGCTTTACCTGCACATGAACCATAGCTATCCAGAGCACGGCTAGGGACAAAACACACAACACACAGGAGTTTAAAGCTCACAAAGCCGCCATTTTGTCGATTTCAGCAACATTGGTTTGATCCATCACACACGGAATCAACGAGGTCAAAGAGAACGAGACAAAGGTTTGCTAACGCGGAAAAGTGGAGGAAGAATCATCCGAAATCATCAGGGGAAGTTATATTTATGTGTGACTTATAAAAATCTCTTACCTGGAAAAGGCCTCGTCCAAACCCGTCCTCCAGCTCCTGCAAGAAACGAGATGTTAAAATAGTAATAGTGGCATTTTTGGATGAACATAAACATTTAAAAACATTTATAAAAAGGTCTGGATTTCATAAAACATTTGCGCAATATTGATTTTTCTAATTTAGAGCTGCGGTTTTAGCTGAGGTGTTGTTTTTAGTTCTCCAAATACCAACTTTTACCACAAGGGGGCAGAAAAGAAAATGCGTGCTTTGTAACTCCAGGATTTAGCCGTTACCGTCAACCAGGAAGAGTTATGACAATTTCCCTCATCTATGAAAAGTGTTGAGAAATAATTAATATTTAAAAAAGTGATAAGACTGAAGAAAAGAAAGAACCAGAGCTCGTCACAGGAGGCGGAGCTTACGGCTGTTGCGTTTCAGGCGGACATCTTCTTTCTATTGTTGAAAATGTTATAGTAAAAGCCACCCAGACTTTTATTATAACAGTGGCAGAGATTATTCGTTAATTTAGGAGACGAGAGATGAGGAGACGAGAGAGGAGACGAGAGAGGAGACGAGAGAGGAGACGAGAGAGGAGACGAGAGAGGAGACGAGAGAGAAGACGAGAGAGAAGACGAGAGACAAGGAGACAAGTGATGAGATGAGAGAGGAGACGAGAGACGGGGAGACAAAGAGAAAAGTGACGAGGAGACGAGAGACGAGAGAAGAGACGAGCCAGGAGACGAGAGAGGAGACGAGGAGACGAGAGACAAGGAGACAAGTGATGAGGAGACAAGAGAGGAGACGAGAGACAAGAAACAAGGAGATGAGGAGACAAGAGAGGAGACAGGAGACGAGAGAGGAGACAAGGAAAGGAGACAAGGAAACAAGAGTGAGGCGGGCGGTGGGCGTGTCTCAGGGGGCGTGTCACAGTAGGCGTGTCTCAGGGGGCGTGTCACAGTGAGCGTGTCACAGAGGCGTGTCTCAGGTGGAGGTTAAACGGGGGCAGATCGACAAAATGGCGTCTTAAAAATAGTGTATTTAAGTTTAAACTCAAACATGAATCACTGAGAAAAACGACCAGAACCTGGAGAAACATCTGAAAAGTCCAGTTTGCAGAATAGATCTGATTTAGTCTCTGCACTGAAACCTCTCGTTTGTTTCCTCTGTTCTCCTCGCCCCTCTGTCTCGTACCCACTCCTGGTCGTTACCGCCCCCTAGAGGCCGGTGGTTATCCAGACGCTCCACCTCCACGTTCCCATTGGTCTCCAGCACACGTCCACGGTCCTCGAAGTCCAGCAGGTCGTCCGTGGCCACGTCTGAGAGACACAGGGACAAAACGTCATCCAAAAGAGCCGGAAACACCCCGGAGTTTCTCTTCACTCACCTGTCCCCTTCAGACTCCCCAGACTGTTGGACCTGTCCGAGCGCGAGCTGTGGCTGGACTCGCCGGCAGAACCAGACTTGGCTCGTTTCCCTTTTTCTATAAACACAAGACGGACAGAAACACGACGCACAGGATTTAAATTTAGAGCCATGAACAAATCCATCTGTGTTTTCCAGATAAATGTGTGAGTCATTTCTAGTAAGAGCTGTAAGTGCGAGGCCTGGGTTTAAATGTGACGAGGAGCAAATGTTCAGACAGAAATAAAAAAAACTAAAAAAGATTCTAGTGTTTTATTCATAAGAGAAAATAAGAACGCTGAGGGTTTGGTGTTAAAAATATGTTAAAACGGAATTTATTTCTATTAAAGGGATAAAAAAAAGAACAAAATGAGGTGAACTCTCTGGAGGTGTTATTGTCTAAAGTTTAATGCCCTGCTGTGGAACATTCCAGGCAATGCGAGTATCTCAAATACTTTAGAGGAATTAAAACACTTGAACAAATGAGAAGTGTGTCAGAGCGCCCCCTGTCCTCAGAGCCTCCTCTTGCAGAAACCACTCAAACAAACCCAAAAGAGAAACTGTCAACCACCTGGTTTAATCCCATGGACCAAACCAGGTTTAAACCCAGTCTAAACCGGGACCAAACCGGGTTTAAACCCGGTTTAAACCGAGACTAAAGCGGGACTAAAGCGGGACTAAACCGGGTCTAAACCGAGACTAAACCGGGACTAAAGCGGGTCTAAACCGGGTCTAAACCGAGACTAAACCGGGACTAAAGCGGGTCTAAACCGGGACTAAACCGGGTTTAAACCGGGTTTAAACCGAGACTAAACCGGGTTTAAACCGAGACTAAACCAAGACTAAACCTGGACTAAAGCGGGACTAAACCTGGACTAAAGCGGGACTAAACCTGGACTAAAGCGAGACTAAAGCGAGACTAAACCTGGACTAAAGCGGCTCTAAACCGGGTCTAAAGCAGGACTAAACCAGGACTAAACCAGGTCTAAACCAGGACTAAACCAGGTCTAAACCTGGACTAAACCAGGTCTAAACCTGGACTAAACCAGGACTAAACCAGGTCTAAACCAGGACACTGAGCGATGGGGCAGTTTATTGTTTCATGTTTTGTTTGTATTAAATGTAATTGTTTCATTTGTGATTTATTATAGTTTTGTAGAAAACTTGATGTTCTTATTTATTCATGTTAAAAATAGTTAAAAACTAAAGTGAAATGTAAATAAAATGAAAAAACAAACTACAAAACTCTGAGTCCGACTGAAACATTGTCACAGTTTTGTAAAGTCACATTTTGATTCTCACCTTCTTTTGACACTTGCCACATTTCAAACGCCACAGTGAAGGCCTGAGCCACGGTCAGAGCCACCGCCTGAGCCTGGAGAGAGAGAAGAGTGATACACCACCTACACCACCTACACCACCTACACCACCTACACCACCTACACCACCTACACCACCACGCAAACACACACAAACACACCGCCTGAGCCACCATCAGAGCCACCGCCTGAGCCTGGAGAGAGAAGAGGAGTGATACACCACCTTCTACACCTTCTACACCACCTACACCACCATCTACACCACCACACAAACACACAAACACACACCCCACACGCCCCCTAGTGGTCTGTGGAGATCTGGTTGTACAGGTTTTCTCAGTTTCCTCGTTTCGTCCTCGTTTCTACACAGGGACCTCGTTAGCGACACATATAAATCCGGATTAGTCCCAGATAATGCACAGAGACACATTCTTCAGCAGCTTTAGCGATATTTAAATTGAATAAGTAAGCAACTTTTCCCGCTGCGGGTGGCACCTTTCGCCGCCGCCTCCTAAAATGTCCGACTTTCGGGAATTAATACACGGTCATAATATCCCAGAGGAGGAGGAGACGAGCGGGAAACACGAGAGGAGAAATGTCCTTTTGGATGTCAGCGCGAAACAGAACAACCACACAAAAACCGCCGGAGTCTCCAGTTTCCTGAGGGAGGTGAGGAGGAGGAGGTGAGGAGGAGGAGGTGAGGAGGAGGAGGAGGTGAGACCGGGGCTGTCACACAGATTGATGAGGAGACGAGAGCGATCGGAGGGAAACGTTCTGGCTCAAATACAGATGGAGGAGAGATGATCACACTGGTCAGCACCAAATTTATTGTTTTTTTTTAGCTGATTTTGGATCATTTTGATGCTGAATCCAAAAATCACATAGTTTTTGCTCAATCAGGTCGACTTTTGTGCACGAGTAGGTCTATTTTGACGTCATATGATGCAAAACTCTTTTATACATCTCACAATAAATAAATTCTGAAGATTTTGCATGTGCCAACTTATGTCTAATTGTTTTCTTTTCTTTTTTATATTACAAGTGAATGAAGTGGTTTTCGACTAGAAGATAGTAGAAGTAGAACAGTAGGGACACTGATCTAGATTGAAGTGTTTTTTTTTATGTCTGTTGCTGTTAACGATGTTCAGAATCCAGAGCACAGACTGTTTATAGAAATGGATGTAGCTAACCTGCTAGCCACCGTGTTCCAAACAGGAAGTGACCATGTGCGCACTTCCTGCTCCATCAACTCTTCAATTCACTTTCTATTGAAAAACTGTGTCTCCTCTCTCTGTACCTGCTGCTGTCAGACTCATTTTGGTCTTAAATTTTCGTATTAACCCTCTCTTTTTTTTATTTTCTTTTTTCTTTTTTTTTTTTACTTTTTTTTTTTTTTTTTTTGTTATTTTTATTTTTTTATTTTATTGAGTTATTTTGAGTTTTTGTTGTTTTTTCTTTTAGTTACTTTGAGGTGATTTATTTTTATTATTTTTTATTTATTTATTTATTTTTTTTTTTTTTTTTTTTCCCCATTTTTTTTCAGTCTATATTTTGTCTTTGTCCACCGTGTCCCCTCTCTCTGTAACAGTTCACCAAATCTCCAGACAAGGATGGTGGCTGCTTCAGTCACTTGTGCCGTGCTTTTCCAGGATTAACCACAGAGAAGTTGAAAGTTGGCACAAGGACAGTCCTAAAATCCATCAGCTCAGAGACTCTGACTTTGAAAACTCAATGAACGAAGTGGAACTGGAACCATGGGAGGTTTTGTTCTGGTCCTGAAGAACTTTCTTGGCAACAGGAACTACACAGAACTCGTCACCAATCTGCTGACAGCTTTCAGAAACCTTGGACGCAACATGAGCATCAAAATACACGACTTATTCTCTGGGAATCTGGGGTCAACGAGTGATGAGCAGAGGGAGAGATTCTACCAGGACATAAAAGATGGAGACGAGGTTTCAGAGACGCCGGGTCACGACGGCTGATGATTGTTGGAGTCTGAAGAGAAACGTCCTGCTGCTGAGCGTTCGAGGAGTTCGAAGAAACGGAAGTTCATGCCCTGAATTTTGCACAACGACGACGTAATGTTCAGTACTTTCCTTTATCAGTGTCTATTATAGAACATTTAGTTACTTCAATACTCCAATATACCATTTGTACATGGATGTAAATAGTGTGTGATTTTTTGAGGCTGAGATCTATTTATTTATTTATAGACTCTATTTTATTTTATTTTATTTTATATTTTTACAGTTTTTTGCACTGTTGACACTTTATTCTTATTGCACGAAATTTTATTCTTATTTAAATGACATTTTATTCTTATTCTTAAATTTCTATCCTGTGGTCGTGGCGTCTGATAACTAAGAGAATTTCCCTTCGGGGATCAATAAAAGTGATTCTGATTAATACAATCTGTTAGAACATGATTATTTTTCTCCTAAAATCTTTTTTTGATGAGAAATATTAACAAAAATCAACTGATAATGTCACAAAAATGTAATCAACAGATTTTTATGCTAATGGGGTTTGTCTGACTGACTTGATTGAGAAACACGGATGGTGGAAAATGGTCCTGATTCAGCTGAAAAAACAGAATAATATTTTTCGTGACCCGATCTGCTCCTGAAAGTTCTGGACGTACCACTTTCCTCTTGGCGCAGACGTAGGCGTGACACTCCAGAGTCCCGTTCACCGTGTTCTGGGCGATGTAGGCAAACACTTTGTCGTGCAGCTTGTCCACGGTGCAGTAGGATATCCTGTGGGTCAAAGGTCAGAGGTCATTAGCTCCTGAGACACGGGGTCACGACCTGCGATGTT
Organism: Periophthalmus modestus; assembly: GCA_019594935.1. NCBI lineage: Eukaryota > Metazoa > Chordata > Actinopteri > Gobiiformes > Gobiidae > Periophthalmus > Periophthalmus modestus. The sequence goes on from JAIEZT010001318.1 coordinate 31,001,077, forward strand.
TCTCCGAGCACCTGTAAATGGAAACGTTCTCCAGGAGTTTGTTGGTGGCGCCGTCGTACAAAGCGATGCCGTTTGGAGAGATTTTCAGAGAGACTTTCTGAGGCTTTTTTCCGCTCGCTTTGGCCTGAACAAATGAAACAGAAAGAATGTGAAGAAAAAACATAAAAACAAGTTTCAGTGAATGAAACACAAGTTTTCTTTAATAAGAAGAAAGAAGAGGAGGAGTAGTAAAAAGAGGAGGAGGAAGAGGAGGAAGCACAGGGAGAAGAAGAAGTGATTGTGATTATTGAGGATTTAATATATGATTGTCATTATCATCATTAAGAATAAAAAAACAAAACATTTTCCTTCACAAAATTAAAGCGTCTGACACTTTTATGTTTGAAGAAATGTTTTATGTTTCAGTGTGAGATCCACATTCAAAATGATTCTTTTTAGTCTTGATTCCGTTTGTCTCCTGAGGATCTGCACCGTGAAAGAATCGTGTGTGTGTGTGTGTGTGTGTGTGTGTGTGTGTGTGTGTGTGTGTGTGTGTGTGTGTGTGTTAATATTCTGAGATTTGTTTGGCTTTATAAACATGTCCATGACGCACAGCAGAAAAGTATTTTACAGATGTAACTCAGGCGGGAATGAATATTTATTACATCAGACTGAAGAGACTTTAGTCTTAAATTTAATTCAATTTTATTTTAAATAAAATTAAATAAAATATTATGTTTTATTTATTATGATATTATTATTATTTATTTTATTTTTCATGTATTTATTAATTTATTGAATTTATTTATTCATTTATTTATTTTATTTATTAATACCAATTTCTTCTTTCTTGGACAAAGATGAAAATGATCCTAGACAAATCCTCACAATAAAACAATCCTCACCCTTCATGTTTTGATTTGTAGTTTTATGATTTTATTGTGTCTTATTTTGTGAAGCTCTTTGAAACTTTGTACCAATTGTGTTTCATAAATAAACTTAACGTTGCCAAATTACGAATAAATCAAAACTCAAACTGTTACTTGACAAAGACTTTCATTTTTTCATCTTCTGCATAAAATCTGCAGCTGTGGTTCAGTCGTTTGTCTCTGAAACGTGATTCTCGTTTGTCGTTTCATATTTCAGAGTTTTTCTTCAGGACGAGTTTGAAATGTGCCACAATCGTCTCCATAAAACAAACTGGAATCATGATCTCAAAATCATGTCAGAAAAGTCACAAAAGTCGTCGTCCTGAGGTTCTGACCCTCTGAACGTCACTTTCTTTAACTCAACATTTTTTAGGTTAATGTTTCACTCGATTTTCAAAGAAGAACAAGGACGATGCTTCTGATTCTCGGGAAACGTCACATTCACCGAAAAACCCAAAGTCAACGATTCCAGGAAGAAAGAGACGGTTTAATTTTAACTAGAAAGAGTCAGACCGAGACGGAGACGGGTCAGCGGGAGAGAGACGGGTCGGCGGAGAGAGAGACGGGTCAGTGAGGAGAGAGAGACGGGTCAGGGAGACGGGTCGGCGGGGAGAGAGACGGGTCAGAGAGAGAGATGGGTCAGAGGGGAGAGAGACGGGGGTCAGCGGGGAGACGGTCAGCGGGGAGGGGAGTGAGACGGGTCAGCGGGGAGTGAGACGGGTCAGTGAGGAGACGGGTCAGCGGGGAGCGAGACGGGTCAGCGAGGAGATGGGTCAGCGGGGAGTGAGTGAGACGAGTCAGTGAGGAGATGGGTCAGAGTGAGTCAGACGTCAGTGAGGAGATGGGTCAGCGGGAGAGTGAGACGAGTCAGTGAGGGATGGGTCAGCGGGGAGAGAGACGGGTCAGTGAGGAGAGAGAGAGAGACGGGTCAGGAGATCGGGGAGAGAGAGACGGGTCAGCGGGGACATGGGTCAGCGGGGAGACGGGTCAGCGGGGAGAGAGGGTCACGGGAGAGAGACGGGTCAGCGGGGACATCAGTGAGGAGATGGGTCAGCGGGGAGAGAGACGGGTCAGTGAGGAGACGGGTCAGCGGGGAGAGAGACGGGTCAGCGGGGACATGGGTCAGCGGGGAGACGGGTCAGCGGGGAGAGAGACGGGTCAGCGGGGAGTGAGACGGGTCAGCGGGGAGTGAGACGGGTCAGCGGGGAGAGAGACGGGTCAGCGGGGAGCAGACATGTGAGATCCTCTAAAACAGTGACATGGTGGAGCTGCTGTTTGTGACTCGTTTTATGGAGGAAACAGTTAAACAGTAAAAAAGGTCAAAGGTCAAACCGACTGAAGGGTCAAAGAAGACGACACCTGTCTGAGTGTGTAGAACCAAAACGCCACAAAAAACACATCCAACCCGCTCACTTCAGTTTCCAGAACCAAAAACATGTCTCCTATTAACAGAAAAGTCTACGGTGGCTCTGGTTAGTCAAAAAGTACAAAAAAAGTTACTTGAGATTGACCGAAATTTTTTTTTTCATGTTTGATGCCGTTTACGACTGTTTAGAATCCAGAGCACAGACTGTTTATATAAATAGACATCGCTAACCTGTTAGCCGCCATGTTCCAAACAGGAAGTGATTGTGGGCACACTTCCTGCTCCATTGACTCTGGCTCCAATTCACTTTCTATAAAAACTGTCTCTCTCTCTTTGTCCCTGCTGCTGTCAGACTCATGTTGGTCTTAAATGTTCGTATTAACCCTCTACATGATCCTGGGGTTTTTATTTCACGTCTGTGTCTGTAAATCAACATACAACATTAATAACAGACACTCAGGTCCTTCTTTCCCCGACGTCGCTCCCGTTAGCGTTAGCAACAGGTTTGATTGACAGCGTTGCTTTAAATAGTCTATGATGAAGAGACGAGCTGATGAAATCTACCGACATTTTTGGGCTGATTTTGATCATTTTCCCCATGAACATGTGATTTAAAATGAACAGTGACATAAACAGTTTGTACTTTTTACTCTTCTGCATAATTTAAATATAATAATCTTAATACAAGTTATTTTTAGACAAACACAGCCCCGTTTTTACCGCTGACCCATCATGCAGCGGGGTAATCTTCATAAGGGTCAAGATAAAGCTTCATGTAGGAAAAACGTGAGTCAAACCAAATATCGGAGAGTCATGACCGATATCCCATACGCAAAACAGTACAAATATCGGCAAAACGATACTTCTTTTCTTACTTCTTGTATCGTCATCACTTCACAGGTTTGGATCAGTCACACGAGCTCAGACACAAACATTTATCTTCTGCAGAGTTTCATCTTTCTCTCCGTCAGTGATTTTTATCTCAGACGAGCAGCAGCTGAACTTAATATCGTTAAAATTCTGTTTTTGTTGTAAACGCCGAGCTCTCGGGTCTCGTCTGATAGAAATGATCAGGTTCAACATTTGTGCTTTTACCGTTTGGATTTTTCAACACAAACTTCGGTGGGATCAATGGGGAAATCTGGCTCTTGCGCCCCCCTCTGGGAGAATGACGTCATCACATCCTGAAAAGACGCTGTGTCCGTGAGCTCATCGTTTAAGTCTGTGTCTGGTTTTGTTTTAAAACATGTGCAGATCTCAGCTGTTACACAAAACAACAATGTGGAATTTTCTCCTGAGCCGCAAAAAAAGTCTCACTGTGAAAAAAAACAAAAAACTCTTTTGTGTTTAAAGAAACAAACAAACAGCTGAAGTAAAAGACTCGTCCTTTTCCGTGATTATGTGACCACTCTTCCTACAGAGGGCGATATTTAGGAGTCACATCACACGCACCACAATGCACCTTAAAAAGTACATGGACATGAGCCGTCAGAGCGTCACTGGAGCGGGCTCTATATAGACCATGATGCACTGCAAGAGTCAGAACAACAGCAGCAAACAGAGAGAAAACAGGAATGAACTGATTTACTGAGGAGAGAGGAGAGGAAGAGGGAGGAGAGAGGGAGAGGGGGAGAGGAGAAGGGAGGAGAAGGGAGGAGAGGAAGAGGAGGAGAGAGGGAGAAGAGAGAGGAGAGGGAGGAGAGGAAGAGGAGGAGAGAGGAGAGAGGAGTAGAGGAGAAGAGAGGGAGGAGAGGAGGAGGAGAGAGGAAGAGTAGGAGAGAGGGAGAGGAGGAGGAGAGAGGAAGAGTAGGAGAGAGGGAGAAGAGGAGAGGAGGAGGAGGGGAGAGGAGGAGAGAGAGGAGAGGAGGAGAGAGGTAGGAGAGGAGGAGGAGGAGAGAGGGAGGAGGAGAGAGGGAAGAGAGGAGGAGGTGAGAGAGGAGGAGGAGAGAGAGGAGGAGATGAGAAAGAGGGAGGAGAGGAGAGAGAGAGAGAGAGGAAAGAGGAAAGAGGAGAGAGGGACGAGAAGAGGAGGGGGAGAGAGGAGAGAGGAAGAGGAGAGAGGGAGGAGAGGAGGAGGAGAGAGAGGGAGAGGAGGAGAGAGAGAGAAGAGAGGAGGAGAGAGGAGAGAGAGAGAGAAGAGGAGGAGAGGGAGGGAGGGAGGGAGAAGGAGGAGGAGGGAGGAGTGGAGGAGGGAGAGGAAGAGGAGGAGGGGGAGAGAGGGAGAGGAGGAGAGTAGGAGGTGGAGAGAGGGAGAGAAAAGAGGGGGAGGAGAGAGGGAGAGATGAGAGGAAAGAGGAGAGGGAGAGGAGAGAAGAGGAGAGAGGGGAGAGAGAGGAGAGAGAGAGAGGAAAGAGAGGTGGAGGAGAGGAGCGGAAAGATGGGAGAGGAGGAGAGAGAGAGAGGGAGAGAGGAGAAGACAGAAGCTGTGGTTTCTCTCACTGTTGATCTGATTTGAATAAAACTCTTAAATAAAATCCTGGTGTTAAAGTTGCGTTTGCCGTGAACTTTAGCTTGAGCCGTTGAAAGAGAAAAAAGTGAAATATCTCGTGTGTTTAGGAGAGATTAGATTAGACTGAAGTTTGTGATGAACATAACTGACGATTTCTCTGTCGGGAAACATTCAGTGTTTCCATGTGACACAGTGTAAATCTCTCACCGTGGCAACAATCCGCTTCACCGCCGCCGCCGCCAGCTCCTGACCCTTCGGCTGGTCCACGAGAGTCATGCCCAGGTGTCGAAGGTTAAAGGTCATGCCCTCCAAGATGGTCTCCCGCGTGTCCGTCCAATTCTCCGGGAGCTCTGCAAACGGAAACAAAACGGGTCAAGAAAACAGGGACGCCATCTTGTTCTCTGAGGCGGCAAATAAGAGTCACAGAGCGGCCCAAAAATCACTATTTATTTTTGTGTATTTATTTAATTTTGTTTGCTTTATTTTTGTGTATTTATTTAATTTTGTTTGCTTTATTTTTGTGTATTTATTTAATTTTGTTTGCTTTATTTTTGTGTATTTATTTAATTTTGTTTGCTTTATTTTTGTGTATTTATTTAATTTTGTTTGCTTTATTTTTGTATATTTATTTAATTTTGTTTGCTTTATTTTTGTGTATTTATTTAATTTTGTCTGCTTTATTTTTGTGTATTTATTTAATTTTGTCTGCTTTATTTTTGTGTATTTATTTAATTTTGTCTGCTTTATTTTTGTGTATTTATTTAATTTTGTTTGCTTATTTTTTGTGTATTTATTTAATTTTGTTTGCTTTTTTTTGTGTATTTATTTAATTTTTTTGCTTTTTTTTTTGCTTTTTTTTTGTGTATTTATTTAATTTTGTTTGCTTTATTTTTTGTGTATTTATTTAATTTGTTTGCTTTATTTTTGTGTATTTATTTAATTTTGTTTGCTTTATTTTTTGTGTATTTATTTAATTTTGTTTGCTTTTTTGTGTGTATTTATTTAATTTGTTTGCTTTATTTTTGTGTATTTATTTAATTTTGTTTGCTTTCATTTTTGTGTATTTATTTAATTTTGTTTGCTTTATTTTTGTGTATTTATTTTTGCTCAAACTTTTAAACTTTATTCAGGATGTTTCCACGAACATGGTAAAAACTCCTCAAATCATTGGAAAAGTACTTTTACTTTTCAGTCGTGTTCATAAATGTAGTGCAGTAGAAAGTACAGGTACTGCTCTCAGATGTAGTGAAGTAAAAGTAAGTACACACAGTAAAATGTAGTTAAGTAGTTTTATCCCTGTTATTTGTGTTTTATTCTTGTGGCTCATGGTTCACTTAAACTGGGCCCATCACAAACATCATTTCTGGATTATTCTGTGTAAGTTTTATAAATCCACATGAGCCGATTTAAAACGTCTTTAAACGTCTTTAAACATCCTCAGCTGTGACTCTCGTCCCGTTTGTCGGGTTTTACTCTGTGTTTTTGAGTTTGTTGGACATGTCGACCCCGTTTGGCCCATGTTTTGGTGTTTTTCCAGCGTAAACCCCTGGACATTTTTTGGATCTGAAATATTGACTTTAATGCAATAACTTTGACCCAGAAAGAGCCGTTTGTTTTTCAGGGAAATGGTGCAACACGAAGTTCAACACAGTCTGTTTACATTTAATCTGAAAGAAAAGTCAAACCTCACGACGCAGAACTTTAACTTTAATGACCTCATCTTCAGAACGTTGGATATTTGTGTCTCGTTGAGTTAAAGTTAAAGACACGCCCCTTTTCTTCTCAAATATGTCCATATTTATTTATCCATTTTACATCTGAAGAAACATTAAGACACTGATTTGAACAAAATATGTGTCATTTTGAATCAATATCTCAACATTTACACTTTGAAATACTTTAACATGTTCTGTAAGAGCAAAAAGTAAAAGTACTTTTGAACAGGACTGGAGAGTAAAAAGTACTTTTCATAGGATTTGAGGAGGTATTTTTACCATGTTTGTGGAAATATTCTGAATAAAGTTTAAGAGTAAAAATAAATACACAAAAATAACCCAAACAAAAATAAATAAATATACCAAAATAAATACACAAAAATAAAAAATAAAATAAAAAAATAAAATAAATAAATAAACAAAACAAACAAAAATAAATACACAAAAATAAGCCTGGAAATGCTCGTGATAAGTTCAAGTGTAAGTGGAAACATATGATTAATAAGTTTCGTGACACATTTGGATCATTTTTCCGGTGCATTATGATGGATTTAAATGGATTAAATGCTGTGTGTTCAGTCTCTGCTCTGGTATTTGTTGGTATCAGGGATTGGGAGATACTTAAATCTACATTTTCAACATCAGTTCATCCCTAATTTCTATGTAACAACAGCAGAAAGAGTTGTTTTTGCACAAACGCCCCCTGCAGGTGAGGTGTTGTGAGTGCAGTCTGAGATAAGCGTTTTCAGAGCTTTCACCGCGCCCTCATCGATCAGCAGCACGTGTCTTTAGTCTCTCGAGGATTTCTTGAGTAAAACACACCGGCTCCACCCTCTAAACTCCACCAGATGCTGGAGTCCGGCTCACGTTTCGGACACGGAAAAGGCAGCGATCCAAAGAGCGAGTCGTAAAGACGCCTCCGACCCCGACACGACTCATCTGACTCAAACACAGTTAAGATCTTTAGATTTAAGGTTTTTTTGCAGAAACATTCACAATCCGTTTCCATTTTTTTAAGCTCACAGTGTTACTTCCTGGTTTGAAATCGAGGAAATTACATAACTGTTCACCGTTAGCAAAACTTTGACAAATACAAATACAAGAAAAGACTGTTATTTTGTTGAATTTTAATGTCCTAAGCATCAGAAAAAATTTTTCAGCTCCAAATGAAGTTATAGCAAGTATCATAGCAACCAAAAGAGCCAATCAGGAGAGAGACTGTTGAAGGTAACGCCCCCTACCTCCCCCCCACACCGCTGGTTTAACAGGGAGCGGGCGCTTAGCAACGCTGTCAATCAAACCTGTTGCTAACGCTAACAGGAGCGACCTCGGGGAAAGAAGGACCTGATGTGTCTGTTATTAATGTTCATATGTTGATTTACAGACACAGACGTGAAAAAAACAGGATCATGTACAGGGTTAATACGAACATAAAAAAATAAATAAAATAAATAAATATATGATGAAAATAAATAAATAAAATAAAATATATCAACAAAAACTCAAAATAACTCAAAAAAATGAAGAAAATAAACAAAAAATATTAATAATAAAACTCAAAATTACTAGGGAAAAAAAAACAACAAAACACACAGCTCAAAATAACTAAAAAAAAAAAAAAAAAAAAAAAAAAAAAAACTCCAGGATGCTGTTGAGGGTTAATATGAACATTAAAGACCAAAATGAGTCTGACAGCAGCAGGGACAGAGAGAGGGGACAGTTTTTCAATAGAAAGTGAATTGGAGCCAGAGTCGACGGCAGGAAGTGCGCCCATGATCACTTCCCGTTTGGTAAGTTAGTTAAGCTAGCAGGTTAGCCCTGTGCATTTCTAGATCCTCAGCGAGGGGAGGAGCGTCTGCAGTGAAGTGTTGAGGTGAAGAAGGAGCAGAGTCAAAAGGCAAAGCTCTAGATTTACCATCGATCTACATTCCTGCCCTCACCTCTGGTCATGAGCTTCTTCACTGCTGTAAAACTAGAATTTATATTTACAATCTGACCAAATGAAGTCAAAATATGAGAAAATCCTAAGAATCTGTCAAACAAACTTAAAGCCTGGACACTACACTCCCGCCACGAGGGCACAGAGGCCAGCTAAGGTTTGATAAAGTCCGAATCTGACCCCGGCTCGTGTTTGCACAGAGCTGCGGTCAGTGGGCGGGGCAGTGGGGGGCAGTGGGAGGGGCAGTGGGCGGGGCAGTGGGAGCTGGAGAAATACTTGGAAACGTTCCCTGGAAGTCTGGAGTCCTGCGGGACAGAGCGCATACCTCACACTCAAGCACATGTTCAGACCCACACCTGCTTTTGGCTCCGTGTTTGCTTTCAGAGGCTAGCGCACACGTTAGCACACATGTTAGCGCACACATTAGCGCACACATTAGCAAACACGTTAGCGCACACAACAAAACACACAACAACGCCTTTGTTTATCTTTAGCTTTTTTAATTAAACTTTTTGTAAATTTGTGAATAAAAGCAGCGCAGAACAACAGAGATGATCCAGTTTTATTCTTGTGTTATGAACTACAAGATAATTAGACAACTATAGTTAAACTGTATTGTACTATAATTGATGGGAGTGTGATGCTAACTGTAGGCACTGCTCTGTCTCAAGTTTGTTAGACTTTAATCTGAGCTTGAATTTAACACAATCTGACCATAAAGATGTGACTTATCTGAACTCCAACAGGTGCTTTGTGCTGTTAAACACGTCCCACTCACATAACACTACAGTCACAAGCTAGCTAGCATTAGCATTAGCATTTTGGACCATAACATTTTCGGCTTGATCCATCCTGAAAAGGAAACCTCCATTTTGCTTTTTTTCTGGAGTTTTCAGATGATTTTACAACTTTTCGGGCAGTGTATGCGTTGTATCACCATGGTAACTGCTGAATATTCCGCCATAGACAAACATGTAGAACAACCATGTTTGACAAGCAACTTTTTCCACATATTTTGAGTTTTTAAATGTCAGTTTCCTTGATGGAGCAGCCAGTACTTTTACTTTGACTCCAGTGTGAGAGGATTAGCGCTTTGTAGCCGGCGCAGTGTAAAACAAGGAGTAAGGAGGGTAGGGGGGGTATTCAGGGGTCAAAGGTCACTCGTCCTGACACGTGAAAGGAAACAGCTGTGTGCTAAGTGCTAAGTGCTAAGTGCGGGCCGAGGCTGAGCTAAGTGAAACCAGGTGAGCTCTGTGTACGAGAGCAGAGCAAAGCATCGGCACATCTATTTCTGAGAATCAAGACGGAGGGCAGCGAAGGTGAGCGCTCTCGGATGACACGAGCGCAGAGGAAATCTGGTCTGGAAACGATACGGGAGAACGGAAACATGCACATCGGAGGAATCCACAATCAGTGCATGAGAATGATAAAGTAACGCTGTCAACAAGAGTCATTTATCATTTATCTGTGTTGTTTTAAATCGGTTTTCTTTCGTTCCTAGTTTAGGTTTTCACTATTTTTCTTCGTTATTTGGACATTCCAGTTCAGCCCCGTCTTGACCAATCCGTGATCATCCTCCTCACTCCCCAACCAATCACAAGTCACCAGGGGAACCTTTAGCTTTTTCAGTCAGTTTTGCGTTCAGAACAGTTGCACCAGCCGTCTTTTCAGACTTTTTTCTTCTTTATTCCACCGAGAAACGTTCGTGTGTCGTTGAGAAAGTGAGTTACTATCATTATTATAAGTTTTTGTTGTTCGTATCACATTAATCCGGCCTTAATCAGTTCTATTTCCTTCGTTCGCGTCGCTATTACGCAACTTGCGCCAGTGATGTGTTCAAGGACACTGGGATTTTATAGTTTAGGCAGAAAAGTGCCCTTGTTTCAAGTTTAAGTCATTATTTTTGCTTTGTGTGGTGTACAGTGTATTTTTAATGTTTCCTGTGTTTCTATATTTGAATTTGCTTGTTGTTGGGTTTTTTATTAGTATATACTCAGTTTTATTTGCTTTAACATTCATAATATTTATTTCTGAATTTAGAAACCATGAACCGTCCTAAATACAGTCTCTTTCCGAGGTCAAAGTTTCCTTCCGCAGCTCCTCGTTACAAACACTCTTTAATCATGTGGAGATAAACATTTATAACCACACTGCTCCTGTTTTAAATGTTTTAAATGGACCTGCGCAGTTACGTTTTTCTTTGTTTTGCCGTTTTTTCTCTGAATAAAAAGAAACGAGCAGATTTTACCCGACAAAAAACTGCCTCACCTAAAGGATGAAACTGACAGTGACGCCTGCCTGTCCCCACGGAAATCGCTTCAGATAAAAAGTTCCACAGTACGGCTCAAACCAGATCCATCTCCGTGGAGACTGTTCTGAAGTGTAGTTTAAACTTTCGATTTCCCTGGAGTCGCGCAGGTGTCGCCCCAACCACCAGAAACTTAGAGGTGCTGCTTTAAAAACGAGTATTAAGCAAAATCTGGTTCTTTGTTTTAAGTTTCTGACATTTTCAAATGATGTTTCCTCATCAAAAACATGTCTGAAGAGGTTTTATGTGTCACCCAGGCATGTTTTGAGTAATCTAGCGATCTCTACCTCCTCTTTAAGACCCCATAGAAGTAAATACCTCCTCTTTAATACCCCACAGAAGAAAATACTCCTCTTTAATACCCCATAGAAGTAAATGCCTCCTCTTTAATACCCCACAGAAGAAAATACTCCTCTTTAATACCCCATAGAAGTAAATACCTCCTCTTTAATACCCCATAGAAGTAAATACCTCCTCTTTAATACCCCATAGAAGTAAATACCTCCTCTTTAATACCCCATAGAAGTAAATACCTCCTCTTTAATACCCCATAGTAGTAAATACCTCCTCTTTAATACCCCATAGTAGTAAATAACCCTCTCTTTAATACCCCATAGAAGTAATACCTCCTCTTTAATACCCCATAGAAGTAAATACCTCCTCTTTAATACTCCATAGTAGTAAATACTCCTCCTTTAATACCCCATAGTAAGTAAATACCTCCTCTTTAATACTCCATAGTAGTAAATACCTCCTCTTTAATACCCCATAGTAGTAAATACCTCCTCTTTAATACCCCATAGTAGTAAATACCTCCTCTTTAATACCCCATAGTAGTAAATACCTCCTCTTTATTACCCCATAGTAGTAAATACTTCCTCTTTAATGCCCCATAGTAGTAAATACCTCCTCTTTAATACCCCACAGAAGTAAATACCTCCTCTTTATTACCCCATAGTAGTAAATACCTCCTCTTTAATGCCCCATAGTAGTAAATACCTCCTCTTTAATACCCCAACAGAAGTAAATACCTCCTCTTTTATACCCCATAGAAGTAAATACCTCATATTTAAATGTTTAAATTAAACACTGCACTAATATTTCCTGAATAAAACACATTTAACATGGTCACTTGTGGATGTAGAGTTTGTTCCCTGTCGTCTGTAGGTTGGACATTCCGCTCACAAAAGCCCCTATTGTAAAACCGTGAGCGAGCGCACATCCGAGCCCGGCCCTCACACTCGGCCTGATTTATGCCTCTACGCCAAACACCATCGCCGCGGCAACCACCAACTCCACGCCAACAACTCCACTTCACTACTGTATAAGTATTTACACCAGCGCTGGCATCGGACGCTTCAATCTCTGCCACAGACGGTTCACCAGGACGACAAAAGCTCATCGAGGATAGAGCAGTGACAGGGACGATATGGCACGAGTATCATAGCAACCAAAGAGCCAATCAGGAGCCAGGCTGTTGAAATTAAAACCCCAGGATCATGTAGAGGGTTAATACGAACATTTAAGACCAAAATGAGTCTGACAGCAGCAGGGACAGAGAGAGGGACACAGTAAAAAACAAAACAAACTCAAAATAACTGAAAAAAAAAAAAAAAAAAAAAAAAATAACAAAAGAAAACAAAAAAAGAAAGAATAACAAAAACTCAAAATAAATAAATAACTCAAGATAGCAAAAAAATAAAATAAATGAACTCAAAAAAATGAAAAAAAACAAAACTCAAAATAACTAAAGAAAAAAAATTAACTAAGAATAAGCAACAAAAACAGACCTCAAAATAACTAAAAAAAAAAAAAAACAAAAAAAAAAAAAAAAACCTCAAAAATGACTAAAAAAAAAAAAAAAAACCTCAAAATGAAACCCAGGAAAAAAAAAATGAACCCAGGATCATGTAGAGGGTTAATAACATTTAAGACCAAAATGAGTCTGACAGCAGCAGTTACAGAGAGAGGGGACATAGTTTTTACACAGAAAGTGAATTGGAGCCAGAGTCGATGGAGCAGGAAGTGCTCCATGATCACTTCCTGTTTGGAACATGCCAGTGGCTAGCGCATTAGCTATGTCCAGTTATATAAACAGTCTGTGATAGAACAAAACACAGAGCTGATACGGTTTAATTCTTGTATTAACTTCCACATAATTAGAATGATGCAATTGATAGTTTGCAGTTGATGTCCTCAATATTCTCTTGGGGCATGATGCTAACAGTAGGCACTGCCCTGTCTGAGGCTTTGTTAGTTCTTTCTGGTCAGACTGCGTTAAAATAATTCTCACTCAGATTAAAGTCTGATTGAGCTGAACTCCAACAGGTGAGCTGATCTGTGCTGTTAAACAAGTCCCTCTCAAATACCAATTACAGCCACAAGCTAGCATTAGCATTATCATTAGAATGAGCATTAGCATTAGCCAACAGTTTTTTGTTTAAAATCAAACTCCTAAAACATCCATTTTGCATTTTTTCAAGAGTTTTCAGAAGATTTTGAAACTTTTTTGGCTGCTTTTGCTCAGGTGTGCATTGTGTCGCCATGGTAACTGCTGAACATTCTGCCAAAGACATGCACGTACAACACCCCCACCTCGACGTCACTGCATTTAATCATCATCATCAACTTGGACAAACATTTTTTCCTACAACTTTTATATATATTTCAATGCGTTTTAAATATCTTTTCCTTGATGGAGCCGCCAGATTTGAAGTGAAGTTCGTGAGTGGATTAGCGCGTAGCAGTTCAAACTAGTTTATGATGAGCGACGTCAGGGTCCCACATGGAAGCATAAACAAAATGGGAAAAGGGGAGGTTCCCGAGAGAATACGCAAATTTAAACAAACATTACAGATGCAGTTTGCTCTTGAACAAAGTGAGCACAGCAAACAAGACCAAAGGCTAATCTCCAAAACCTGAACTATAAACTGACCCATATTACAGCCGCGGGAGCTCTCCATGTTCTTAAAACTGAACAGGATTTTCCATTGGGGCCTCTAATAGACCTGACCTTTGAGGCTGGAGAGCTGGAGACGGCGCAAACATGGGAAAAAGTTGTTCCATTTGGAGTTAATTCACAAAGTGGCTTATAATTCTTTGTGCTGGACTGAGAGGCTTACGTCAGGTTAGGTTTAGGTCAAGTGTCCACTGCATTTGACCCATCGCTCAGTGAGTCTTAAGGACAAATCGGAGACTGTTTATAGAAATGGACACGGCTAACCTGCTAGCCGCCGCGCTCCAAACAGATAGTGATCCCGTTAGCATTAGCAACAGGTTTGACTGATGCAGTGTTTACCTTGGTGAGGACTTAGCTGAAGATCACAATGTTTTATGTTCATTTTTCAGTTTGCTCTTGCGCCGGTCCCATGCCTGGATAAATCGAGAGTCTGGACACAGTTTTGTCCCCAAGAAACATAAGTAGTACATGTTTTTTTCCAGTTCGCACGAGCAGCTTTGACTCAAACCCTTGAACAGATGTCGACTTTCTGCTTCCAACTGGAGACGGTGCAAGACTCTGACATGAGAAAAATGATGTTATGAGATTTTTTTCCTCCATGTGTTTACGTTTGGATTGGACCAAAGGAGTTTCGTGCTGCGGAGATAAATCTTTCATAGTTCCAAGAAAAAAAAAAAAAAAACTAGAACAGCAACAAAGCTATTAAATAAATCAAAAACATGTAAACTGAATCACACGGTTTAGGCTGTGTCTGAATCTTTTTAGCGGTGTCTGATTGTCCTGTTGGTTGCATTCAATTTTCCCACAATGCACCTTGAGAAGTAGTGTCCAGCGCCGGTCAATATAGACCATGATGCACTGCAAGAGCTGGAAAAACAACACGACACAACGACGAAGCTCTGGGTTATCACAGTGTTGGTTGTGATTAGAAATAAAACACTGAAATAAAGGTGTAAAGGTGCTAGCATTAGCCGCTTAGCTTAGCTTTTATGGGAGATCCATCTTAACAAACAAGTCTGATCCATGAAAAATAGTTCTAGTCCAATCGGATCAGCACTTACGATGGAAATCAAGTTTTATCAGAGTTGAAACCTAAGTATTTTTTTGTATTTCTGTTCGAGGGATCCAGGCGAAGAGGCGGCTCCTCCATCGACCGCAAACGCTGAGCCACCGAGCTAACGTCAACCGCCGTCTGTGCGCTAACGTTAATTCGCCTAGCAACAGTGATGGTCGCTGACTAATGAGCAAAATGTTTAAAATGGCCTCCGAAATAATGACAGTTTTATTTTTAATTCTTAATCATTTCATAGAAGAAGAGTCGAGGTGTCGTCGTCGCAGCCGTTTATTTCCGTTTAGATTGTCTGTGGATATTCAAAGGGAAAGATTAATTCCTCACTTCGTTCAACTATAACGTTTGAGGTGATTTCTTCCCAACTGTAGCGAGTATTACAGAACTTTAAGAAAATACACCTCGTTTCTCCTGTAGAAGACGTGACTCGGTGCATGATGGGATATAGAAGAGCGTGAAGTCTGCTCGGAGGCTTTGTTCACGGCCGATCTCCATGGAAACGCTGGAAACGCAGGGAACATTTAACAGCTGCATGAAATGGGACAGGTCTTGTCGCGCCGGAAGTGACGCAAGTGTCCTTCATCAGTCAGGGGTCAGGGGTCAGGGGCAGGGGGAGACATTCAGACACTTTGATTCTAAAAATGATCTTAAAATCTCGTCTCGTTCACCAAATTCTCGTATCTCGCCTTGTTGAAACATAACATTTCCACAAACATTTCCACACCTAAAGCTCAAATCTAAACATAAGGATTTTACACTAAAACGTGTCATTAAAGCCTTGACGCGACAAAAAGAACATCCAGCGTTTTCCTGCCAAGAGTCTGAGGAGCTGTATTTAGTCTGTCACAGAAAACCCCGACGATTATCAGCCCTGTGAGCCCCACTCCACCACTCCACACACTCGGCTCGTAACACTCCATCTGAGAAAAGGCTCAGCTAAAGACAAACTCCTCTGTCTGCTCCTGGACACTGGCACCGGGGCTGCAGGTCGTCGGGGGCGACGGGCGGAACGAGAGGGAGGGGGAGAGGGGGAAGGAGAGAGAGAGAGACAGGGGACAGAGAGAGAGAGTAAGAGAGAGAGGGAGAGGGGGAAGAAGAGAGAGACAGGGGACAGAGAGAGAGAGAGACAGGGGACAGAGAGAGAGTAAGAGAGAGAGGGAGAGGGGGAAGGAGAGGGGGAGAGACAAGGGACAGAGAGAGAGAGAGACAGGGGACAGAGAGAGACAGGGGAAAGAGAGAGAGAGAGGGAGAGGGGGAAGGAGAGGGGGAGACAGGGGACAGAGTAAGAGAGAGAGAGAGAGAGAGACGGAACAGAGAGAGACAGAGGGGGGGGGGGGGGGCAAGGGGAAAGAGAGAGAGAGGGGGAGGGAGAGACAGAAAGAGACAGGGGACAGAGAGGGAGAGAGAGAGAGACGGGAAGGGGAGGGAGAGAGAGAGAGAGAGAGAGAGAGAAAGAGACAGGGGAAAGAGAGAGAGAGAGAGAGAGAGAAAGAGACAGGGGACAGAGAGGAGGAGACAGAGAGAGACGGGGAAGGGGAGGGAGAGAGGGGACAGAGAGGGAGAGACAGAGAGACGGGGAAGGGGAGGGAGAGAGAAAGACGGGACAGAGAGAGTGAGAGAGAGACAGGGGAGGGAGAGAGAGATAAAAAGAGAGGGGACAGGGAAGGGAGGGAGAGAGAGACAGGGGACAGAGAGAGGGAGAGAGAAAGAAAGAGAGGAGAGAGAGAGAAGAAGAGGACGAAGGGACAGAAGAGAGAGGGGGAGAGAGGGAGAGAGGGACAGACAGGGGAAAGTAAGAGGGGGACGAGGGGGGGGAGAGAGGGACCCTGTTGTTTGGCGTTTGAAAACAGAGCGTCTCTTTTGCGGTGGATAAATGACGCTGTCACCTGCTCTCGGCCTCGGTGGACTCATCCATTCTAGTTACATGCGAGAAATGGTGTATTTTTACAGCGTGTGGCGCCGATGGGCGGAGCCACAGGGGATTCTGGGGGAGAGGAGGAAGAGTTTTCAGCTGGTTGGAGGTTGGATTCGATTATGGTCGGTGTCAATGTCACAGCTGCTTCACCTTCTAAACACGTCAAACGGAGATTTTGACCAGGAAATTTTAAAATGCCGCGTTTAGAATCTGATCACGAGTATCATAGCAACCAAAGAGCCAATCAGGAGCGAGGCTGTTGAAGGTAACGCCCCTTCTCTCCCACACACCACTGGTTTAACAGGGGGGCAGACGCTTAGCAACGCTGTCAATCAAACCTGTTGCTAACACTAGCGAAAACCATCTCCTCGATCCTTAAAACTATAATATCGAAATCGGTATCGGTCATGATCAACACTAAATCGACTTGTTCAGTTTATAAAAGCTGGAACTATATTTTTGAGGTCAGTATTTATCGTGTTACTTTTTCTTCGCACGACTAGGGAGTTTTTGGTTATGTTTTCTCTAAACGTGATCAGATTTAAGCTGTAAAAGTTTGAATAAATCACTTTTCTGACTCGTTCCAGACTCAAACTAACGATTAAAGTGTTTCATTCTGACGTTTATTTATTCCAGCTCAACAATATGTATTTGTAGCAATATTGTAGATTTATAATAGTTTTTATGTTTAAATCTGTGTCTTTTTTTTTTGTGTCAGTGGCATCAGTGAGTTTCAATATTATAGTCTAGATTTAATTCAGCGATTCACTATTATTATTTTTCTTCTTCTTCACCTAAAAACAATACGTTGCTTTAACCAATTAAGTTTATATTTGGTGTGAAAAAAAATAAATAAAATAAACGTACAGTCTCGTTACAGTTTTACAATGTAGTTACAAAGGCAAGTGATAAGATACGGTAATTATACAGTGTGGCCCAAAAGTCACTGATGGCTGAAAAAAACTCATAACTCTTTTGTTTCTAAATATTTTTCTTTTATTTTTTCAGAGCATTTAGAACGACTCTTCCGACATTAATCTGAGCAAATCCAGCACCGAGGAACGACCCCTCATTGTACAGTGGTACTTTGAGTCACATGGGTCAAACTCACAAACCCAGCGGTGTTACCGTCGACATTTTAATACCAGAGATGCCCCGAGAGTAAATGCCATTAAAGGAATAATAAGTGTTTTTCACAGACAGGGGGCAGTATGTGATCTCCACAGACCTGACTCGTCCTGATTTCTTCCTGTGGGTCTATCTTAAAGAAAAGGTGTTTGTGAATAAACCTCAGACAACTTCATAAACCAGTTCAAACGAGGATCAAATAAGAGCCATAAGCCCGAAATGCTTAAAATATTCTGTAAAGTGTTGGATCAGGCTGTTCAGAGACGAACACAAAATGGTGGACACTTAAAAAACACATTAGTTTTTACCTACTGCTAAAATTTGGTGAGTATAACTTAAGAATTAAAGGAGCTACTGAAGATTTAAAAGTGTCAGAGACTTTTGGGCCGCCCTGTTTTTGTTCTGTTTTACTCTGGCTGCACAAGTTTTAATCAGTTTGCATTTTTCGTGAGTTCTTCAATCAAACATCAAGCATTTCCAGACGTTGAACTGAAGAGATGGACCAGTTCTGTTTCCGTCACATTCTCCAGACGTCACACCTCTGGATTTGTTTCTCTGGGGCCGTGTTAAAGACGTTGGGAATAGAACAAAGATACGAGACGCTACTGAACTAAAGCCAAAGATACAGATGTGGTTGAACCATCGCTGAGGCTCTGCTACAGCGAAATACGGCAGGAAACTTCACGAGACAAATGGAGAACATATAGAAGTGGATTAAATGAGGTAAAACACTTTGTAAAACCACAACCGAACAAGTTTGATTAAGATATCTGATCAACTTCCTTTGCGATTATCGTTTTAAAGACATTCTAGTCACTGTATTTTCACACGTTGGGCTCGTTCTCCTGTGTTTTTATCGAGTGAACTGTACTCCGCCTCTCCGCTCAGGTCAAAGGTCACGGTTAGTTACACACATGCAGCAAAACCCCTCTGTAAAAACACATACGAGAGCTGAAGTGGGTCAAGGAACAAAGAACATTAACTTGACTAATTCTCGCAGCCGGCTCCATCTGCTCTGTGGAAACTACACTCCTCCCTTTCACATAGTTTTGGCATTGGTGGGATTTTTTAAGGTAATTGTCTCAGTTACAAGCAGCAGGCAGAGGTTTTTACAGTAAACTCCAGTGCAATTCCAAAAGACCCTCTGGAATCCGAGCTGCGAGGGCCGTGAACTCGGTGACCCAAACATTCCTGCTTTGTCTTGAGCCGGTTACGAGCTGCAGGTTCGAGGCTCTAAGCTCCTCGTCATCCCCGGAGAACTTTATGTGACGGATCAAGTGAGATTTAGTTCACAAAGTGGCCCTTGAGTCGCACAAAGAGCGGCGGACTGGACAGAGGGGTGAGCGAGCACGGACTCCTGCCCCCGTCCCCCCGTCCAAACAGAAAAAAACACTTCTGTTCTTCCTCAAACTGAGTCTTCCTCACGAAACATAGGAAACAGTCACGTTTTTATACAGCGTTTTTCCACCTTCAGGTCTCTCGAAGCACTTTACATCAAGGAACAGGGTTAAGTGTCTTGCCCAACGACAGTATTCATCAGTCGGAGCGGGATTTGAACCGTCAACCTTCATATCAGTGGGCAAACTCTCTAACAACTGAGCCACTGACCCTTTCCACGGCCTCCTGCACTTCCTGCTCCACTCACTGTGTGTCCTGCTAAAATAAACCGACCGTGAGTGTCATAGCAACCAAAGAGCCAATCAGGAACGAGAATGTTGGCGCTTAGCAACGCTGTCAATCAAACCTGTTGCTAACGCTAACAGGAGCGACCTCGGGGAAAGAAGGACCTGATGTGTCTGTTTTTAATGTTCATATGTTGGTTTACAGACACAAGAGTGAAATAAAAACCCCAGGATCATGTAGAGCAAAAGACAAAAAATAAACTCAAAATAACAAAAAATAAAAAATTATAATAATAAAAATAAACTCAAATTAATAAAAAAAAAAAAGCCTCAAAATAACAAAAATAAATAAATAAATAAAAGTAAACTCAAAGCAAAAAAACCAAAACACAAAAAACACTCAAAATATCTAAAAATAATAATAATAATAAATAAAAATAAAAACCTCAAAATAATAACTAAAAAAATTAATAACTCAAAAAATGAACCCCAAAAATCATATAGAAGATTAATACGAAAATTTAAGACCAAAATGACGAGTCTGACAGCAGCAGGTACAGAGAGAGAGAGGACACAGTTTTTCAAAAGAAAGTGAATTGGAGCCAGAGGGACCAATTTGGAGCAAAGCAGAGTATCATAGCAACCAAAGAGCCAATCCAGAGCGAAGCTGTTGAAGGTAACGCCTCTTCCCGACCACACCGCTCAATCGAACCTGTTGCTAACGCTAGCAGGAGCGACCTCGGGAAAGGAGGACCTGATGTGTCTGTTATTAATGTTCATATGTTGATTTACAGACACAGACGTGAAATAAAAACCCAGGATCATGTAGAGGATTAATACGAACATTTAAGACCAAAACGACGAGTCTGACGTAAAGTGAATTGGAGCCAGAGTCGATGGAAGCGCATACATGATCACTTCCTGTTAGCAGGTTAGCTATGTGCATTTATATAAACAGTCTATGGTTAGGAAAAAGTGGGGATTTGTGTCTTGAAGCTAATGCTAACGCTAAATGAGATGAAAACGAATTAGCGATATTAAAATAGCGCTACAAACTGAATGATTTTACATCGAAAAACAGCGGAGTTTGAGATGTCAGATGTTTTTGTTCTATTTTGAGATTTAGATTAGCATTAGCTTTAGCATTAGCTTTTCAGACACCCGCTTTTCTAAACACACGAGTTTCCTCCGGCTGAGGCTCACATCGTGGTAAAGGTCAAACGTCTGTGTCATCAGCTGGAAGTCGCTGTCCACTGCAGGTTTGAGGTCACCGAAACTTTATGTTTTTAGAATTGAGAGAAGTTTATTTTCCTTGGCATCGGCGCAAAAGTGAACACAGAGAAATGGAACCATAAAACTCAGCGTCACCCATTAACGAGAGGGTAGAAGGTTTGATTCTCAGCCATCAGTCTGCCCCACATCAGCGTCTACGTCAGGCCCAAGGAATCCAACTGTCGCCTATTATTAAAGGGCCCATATTACCTTAAAGGGCCCATATTACCTTAAAGGGCCCATATTACCTTAAAGGGCCCATATTACCTTAAAGGGCCCATATTACCTTAAAGGGCCCATATTACCTTAAAGGGCCCATATTACTTTATGTTCTGATCTGTTTTAATGTCGTTTCCTCGTCACAAACAGACCTGGAGTTGTGTTTTGTTTCATTCACATTTTGTCCACATCTCCAAAGCTCAAAATGCTCTGTTCCACCTTGTGATGTCATCAAGTGGTAGTTTTCAACTGGTTTAACAGCTCCTTTTACGTTTAGTTCTGTACAGATTGGCAATTCCAGGTCTGAAATGATCCAAAAGATTCTAGAAATGAAGGTGTGTGGAGTTTTAAAACACAGTGGAGCACTTCCTGTATTACCACTTGATGACATCACAAGGTGGAACAGAGTGTTTTCAGTTTGAGAGAAGAACTCAGAATCTGCAGGTTTTGTGTGTTAAACATGTGAGAATGAAACAAAACACAACTCCAGGTCTGTTTGTGACAAGGAAACGACATTAAAACAGATCAGAGAATGAAAACTACCACTTGATGACATCACAAGGTGGAACAAAGCATTTTGAGCTAATAATAAAGGGTTTTGATGAGGTAAAAAGCGTAAAGCTCACAAGAGTCATGTTCTAATACTGTTTCCTCCTAAAAAAACAGACCTGGAGTTGTGTTTTGTTTCATTCACACATGTTTAGTTCTTCTCTCAAACTGAAAACACTCTGTTCCACCTTGTGATGTCATCATGTGGTAATACAGGAAGTGCTCCGCTGTGTTTTTAAACTCCACACAGCTTCATTTCTAGAATCATCTGGATCATTTCAGCTCTGGAAAAATTGCCAATCTCGACTGAACTAAAGGTAAAAGGAGGTGTTAAACCAGTTGAAAACTACCACTTGATGACATCACAAGGTGGAACAGAGCGTTTTGAGCTTTGGCGATGTGGACAGACTAATAATACATGAAACAAAACACAACTCCAGGTCTGTTTTTGACTCGCTAACAGCTTTATAACACAGCTAAACGCTCACAAGAGTCAGTTTTGTGTATTTTCGCACATTTTAAATCATTTTCTTCCATTTTGTGTGAGTTCTGTTATTTTTGCGCATAGTTCTTCCCCCGCGGAGCTAAAGAGATTTACTATTTGACCTCCAGCCTGCAGTGTTTGCTCTTGAGGGAGTTGGGGCTCCTCCTGCCCTTTCTGTGTGAGATTGTTGTCAGTGAGATTCTTAGAAAGTTCAAGCGGCCTGTGCGTAACTCTCCGCGGCTTTACGCACAGCCCCGCGCGGCGCAACGGCGACGGCACCAAACGTGACCTTTATTTAGCCCACAGCCTCTTTCAAAATAAATCTGACCGGAACATCTCTGAATAGTAGGAAACCGCATTTCAAAACAGACCAGAGAAAAATAACTCCCCACGTCCCAAGAGGCAGATTCAGACCTGAAGCAAAATTAAACTCAGAAACGCACAGAAAACATCGAAAACTCATGAAACACTGAAAGAGAAAAGCGAATCATCTCCAGATCCCGGGAACGTGAACTCAGCAAAAACACACACTGTGCCAAAAGTGAACCAAAACAAACTTTACGCGTGTGGAACCTTATTTAAATGAACCAAACTAAACTTTACGTGTGAGAAGTCTTATTTCTGTGAACCAAACTAAACTTTACGCATGTGGAACCTTACTTAAATGAACCAAACTAAACTTTACGCGTGTCAAATCTAACTTAAATGAACCAAAACTGAAACTTTACGCGCGTGGAATGTTATTTAAAAGAAACAAAACTAAATGTTACGCATGTGGAACCTTACTTAAATGATCAAAACTAAACTTTACGCGCGTGTTGTCTTACTTCTGTGCAACAAAACAAAACTTTGCGCGTGTTGAATCTCATTTAATCAACCAAAACCAAACTTTACGCGTGTCGAATCTAACTTAAATGAACCAAAACTAAACTTTACGCGCGTGGAATCTTATTTAAATGAACCAAACCAAACTTTACGCGTGTGTCTTACTTCGGTGCCTGCCCGAGCTCCACGTCTGCTTCGCCATGCTCGGGCTCCGGATGATGGCGCGCCCTGCCGACCTGAGCGCATCCATGTCGGTGCAGCGCAGAGCCGTGGGTCGGTGTCCGGGGTCCGGTGGTGTCTGAGGCGGTGTTGTGGAGGATGGCGGTGTTGTGGAGGTGCTGTGGAGGTGCTGTGGAGATGGTGTTGGACACAGAGGACGGGCTGATGTGCTGGTGCTTCTCGTTCTCTCTGAAACTCCAGTATTTACGAGCTGTCCGCACGTGAGCGCGCCCAGCTGAGACCACAGAGGCGTTTAAGGACACCTCGGAAATGTGAGCGTTACCATCGATTTTCAGTCTCTTCTTGGGTAAACTACTGTGATGTAACACAGGATCAGACGCACATTGAACATGTTTTTATTATATATAAAACTTTTAATAAAGAGGAAGAAGAATAAAAACTGTAATTTCTGTTTCTGACGTCACAGTTTTATATGGACAAAAATGTTTAACACAAATCAAATTAATCTGGTTTAAATGCAGATTCTTATTGTATTTAATTGCAGTGGTAAAAGTAAAAGTAGTAAAGTACTGTACTTAAGAAAGTACAGACCCCAGAAATGTTTACTTAAGTACATTTTACAGTGGATACTTTTACTTTTACTTATTTCTACTCCACTACATTTTTGAACTGGCCTGAAAAGTAAAAGTATTTTATTTTTGTGTGAGAGCTGCTGAAAAGTCTGAGGTTTTATTTTTAACATGTTCAGATTTTAAACAAAACATTAAAATATACAAATAAAAACAGATTAATTCATTTTTTTTCTGTTGAACAAAAAGCTCAAATCTTCATTAAAACCACGAAACCTGAAACTTTTTCAGACTCAAAATATGTGTCAGATACTTTTACTTTTTACTCTTTAAGTACATTTTTTAAACGTGTTTTCTTAAGTCTGTTTTCCCATGTGATACTTTTACTTTTACAGTATCTGTACTTTTACTTGAGTAAAATGGAGAGCCTCTTCCACCTCCGGTTTATGGGGCCAGTCGCTCAGAAATGATCAGGTTCAATATTTACCTTTTAAAAATGTTTCGTTAAAATGTTTCGTTTAAATGTTTTGTTAAAATATTTTTGGTGAAAATGCAGTGAAACAGTCAAATCTTCCTCCAGCGGCTCTTCCTCGGGGACTGTGACATTCTCGAGTCTGAATCGATCAGTCGCCGTAGTTGAGGTGATCATGTGACCTGCTCGTCTCCATGGAGATGTTACTGCTTTGCCTGGAATGTTCCACAGTAAGGCATTACATTTGTGTAGCAGGTGCCACCACCGGGGCAAGTTACAGGTCAGAGCGACAGTGTCATTTAGCAAATGAAAGATGGAAGTTAATAAAACCAGAGGGAACATTCTGGTCTCCATGGAGACGAGGCACAAACTGCACTTAAAGGGGAAATATTACGGAACTTTCTGATCTGTTCTAATGTTGTTTCCTCGTCACAAACAGACCCTGGATTTGTGTTTTGTTTCATGTTTAACACACAGAAAACACTCTGTTCCACCTTGTGATGTCATCATGTGGTGATACAGGAAGTGCTCCACTGTGTTTTTAAACTCCACACACCTTCATTTGTAGAATCCTTTGGATCATTTCAGCCCTGGAATTTCAAATCTCTACTGAACTAAAGGTAAAAGTCGCTGTTAAACCAGTTGAAAACCACCACTTCATGACATCACAAGGTGGAACAGAGCAAACACAGCTCCAGGTCTGTTTTTAATAATGCGCTGCTCCAGGTCTATTTTTGAATCACGACTTAAAACACGACTTAAAGCTCAGAAGAATCAGTTTTGTGAGACATAAAACCTTTAAATTATGATTCTCACATTTGTGGAAACGTGTTTGTTAAATATAACATTCATATAAAACAGATATAGATTGAAAAGTTTGCATTGCCACCAGCAAAACGTTCTTTAATTAGTGACGTAAGTGAATGAAGACGCTGTCGCCATCACTCGAAACCAACAAAATAAACCAAGAGGAATAATCATAAACAAATCACTTTTTACTTTCTTTTCGTTCTAATAAAAACTGGTAGAAACAACTCAAATACTGAACTCACAAACCAGAGCGATCCACAAACTACTTTTCCAGGTAAAATGACAGCACGACATGGCGGAACGGGGTCGCCGCTCCAACACGACACTCACAGAATCCTTCCAGATACAAAATATATATGAAAATGAACAATGAGGAGAGCAAAATGTGCCACTGAAAACCCCAAAGGTCTAAAATGAACCAAAGTGCAACACAATCTCTCCAAACAACAGAACAGCACTTCTATTTTAAACATCGGGCTAGTTACACGGATCAAATGTAGAGATGGAAAAATGAACATCGACTTGTCTGAAGGATCCAGAACCACGTCACTCTGAACTTTTTATATAGATCCAATCAGTCTGGACCATAGACATCGAGGCTAGCAGCTATAGCGGCTAATTTGGAGCCGATTTCACGTTTGGAATTGTAACCGCGAGTATCATAGCAACCAAAGAGCCAATCAGGAGCGAAGATGTTGAAGGTCACCCCCACACACCACTGGTTTAATGGAGTGAGAGTGGACGCTTAGCAACACTGTCAATCAAACCTGTTGCTAACGCTAGCTGTTGCGTCTCAAGCTCAAACGTGATCGTCCAATCAAATCGTTTTTTTTTTTTCGTGTTTTTTTTAAAGCGACACGTTAAATAAAGAAGGTCATTGGTGGGATTTACAAATAAAACACTACTTTTGGTTATTTTTTGTCTTTATGATCAGATTTAAGTCGTAAAAGTTTGTATAAATGACTCAAAACTAACGACTAAAGTCTTTCATTCTGCTGTTTCTTTATCGCAGCCAGGATTTTAACAATACTGTAGATTTATAATAGTTTTTGTGGTTTAAATCTGCTCTTGGTTTTTGTGTCAGTGGCAGAAATACGTTTCAATATTACCATTTATCGTCTATATTTACTTCAGGTGTTATCGTCACAGTTTAGCTTCGTCCATCGATTCTGCAGAAACCCGCCATGTTTCTCCCACATTCCGACGTGTCCCTGATTGGCTAAACCACCTGTCAATCACCCCCATCTGAAAACGGGGAGGTTCCAGACTCACATTTTCGTAAAGTCTTGAAGAAGTTTGTGTTCTGGATCCCAGGCAAGAACCACAGACTGTATAAAGAAGTGGACTGAGCGAGTGTGACGTCACCACAGCGTTCAGCTCCAAATGAAGCTCAAAAAAGATCGAGGCTGGAAGATACAGCGGCGAATCTGGAGTTGTGCAAGTGTCATAGCAACCAAAGAGCCAATCAGGAGCGAGGATGTTGAAGGTAACGCTCATTTCTGCCCACATCTCTGGTTTAACAGAGACTGAGCGCTTAGCAACGCTGTCAATCAAACCTGTTGCTAACGCTAACAGGAGCGACGTCGGGGAAAGAAGGACCTGATGTGTCTGTTATTAATGTTCATATGTTGATTTACAGACACAATAGTGAAATAAAAAAAAACAACAACCTCAAAATAACAAAAAAAAAAACAAAAAAAAAAAAAACAACTCAAAATAACAAAAAAAAACCCCAAAAAAAACCCTCAAAAAACAAAAAAAAAAAAACTCCAAAACTTAAAATACCTAAAAAAAAAACACCCCCCAAAAAACTCCAAAAAAAAAAAAAAAAAACTACCCCCCATCCCGAAAAAAAAAAAAACCTCAAAATAACTCAAAAAATATTAATATTACAAAAAATAAATAAATACACTTAAGATAACTAAAGATAAAATAAATCAATTCAATATAACAAAAAAAAAAAAAAAAAAAACCTTAAAATAACAAAAAAAAAAAATAAATAAAAATAAAATAAAATAAATAAACCTCAAAAACTAAAAAAAAACAAAAACAAAAAAAAAACAAAAAACAAAAACCTAGGACGATGTAGCGCGGGTTAAAATGAACATTTAAGACCAAAATGACGAGTCTGACGTAAAGTGAATTGGAGTCGATGGAGCAGGAAGTGCGCCTTTGCTCACTTCCTGTTTGTAACGCGGCAGCAGCTAGCAGGTTAGCTACGTCCATTTCTATTTACAGTCCATGGCAAGAACATCAACACTTTTACTTCAAAATGAAAACCGAGGAAACATTCTTGAGTAATAATATACATTGTAAACAACAAAATGCAGCGTTTGGGCCGTAGAGAAAAAAACATCAGCGTTTGGCAAATCAAGACCCACATGTACCTCGCCCACTGATATGTCGATCGTTTGAGGCTAGAATACAGACACTGGTCCACTGGAAAACAATGCATCCTGTCAAATATACACGGCGTTTTTAATTATTTTTGCCTTAATACGGACCTGTTTAAGATGATTACTGGTATATACTGGTACATAGAAAAACAGAGTACTTCTCGACGGATGCTTTTGGATGTGGCTTCACTGTTGTACAAAGAGAAAACAGAAGGCACTATA
Source organism: Periophthalmus modestus (assembly GCA_019594935.1). NCBI lineage: Eukaryota > Metazoa > Chordata > Actinopteri > Gobiiformes > Gobiidae > Periophthalmus > Periophthalmus modestus. The sequence goes on from JAIEZT010001318.1 coordinate 31,028,453, forward strand.
CATCTGCACACCGCAAAACATCACGTCTACATCATTATATAACAGTTTGAATTAAAATGTATAATTTAACTAATATTCATAGGTTTTACTCATTTAAATGTGTTTTGTTTGCTCTAAACGTGAGAATTTAGCTGGTTAAACATGTTTAAGTGCCATTTTCTCCTCAAAACAGACCTGGACTTGTGTTTTGTTTCATTCACACATGTTTGAGTAACACTTTTAATGCTCTGTTCCACCTTGTGATGTCATGAAGTGGTAGTTTTCAAGCTAACAGCTCCTTTTAGTTTTAGTTCAGTAGTAAATTGGCAATTTTTCCAGGGCTGAAATGACCCAAATGACTCTAGAAATGAAGGTTATGGAGTTTAAAAACACTGTAAAGCACTTCCTGTATTACCACTTGATGACATCACAAGGTGGAACAGAGTGTTTTCAGTTTGACAGAAGAGAAGAACGAGTGTGAATGAAACAAAACACAAGTCCAGGTCTGTTTGTGATGAGAAAACGACATTAGAACAGATAAAAGTGTAACACGGGCCCTTTAAATGGTCCAACTTAGCTTAAACCAACATAAAAAAAAGATTAAAGAACAACAATTATTTAAACAATTCAATAAATAAACCGGACTAAATACATCTAAAACATATTCAAAATGAAAGTGCTTTATAATTAACGCAGACGTGAGTTTTTGCTCGTGACTGAGACATCATAAAATCCATTGATCGGTTTGAATTTGGTCCAGACGGAGAGAGGTGCGATGTCTGCAGCAGTTAGTTATGCAATGTAACTGTTTCGGCAGTGCCAGGTCCAAGTTAATATTTTTAGGACAAAAATACATCTCGATTTGGTAATTTGAGCGAGCATGGGATCGTAAATGAACTGGTTAAACATGCGAGAAGAGACCATAGACTGTGTGAAGAAGTGGACAGAGTCTGACGTCACCAGCGTTCAGCTCCAAATGAAGCTAATCGGCGCTAGCAGCTTTAGCGGCTAATATGGAGCACGAGTATCATAGCAACCAAAGAGCCAATCCAGAGACTCAATCAAACCTGTTGCTAACGCTAAAAGGAGCGACCTCGGGGAAAGAAGGACCTGATGTGTCTGTTATTAATGTTGATTTACAAATAAAATAAAACAAAAACCCCAGGATCATGTAGAGGGTTAATACGAACATTTAAGACCAACATGACGAGTCTGACAGCAGCAGGGAAAGAGAGAGGGGACAGTTTTTCAAAAGATAAAAAAAAATGAACTCAAAATAACAAAAAAAAATCAAAAAAAAAAAAAATAAAAATTAAAAAAAACTCAAAATAAAACTGAAAAAAAACAAAAAAAAAAAAAATAAAAAACAAACTCAAAGCAAAAAAATAAATAAATAACAAAAAAATCTAAATAAACTCAAAATAACTAAAAAAAAAAAAAAAAAAAAACAAAAAAAAAAAAAACCTAAAAAAAAAAAAAAAAAAAAAAAAAAAAAAAACATAACTCAAAATAACTCAAAAAATGAACCCCAGGATCACGTAGAGCAGATTAATAAGACCAAAATAACGAGTCTGACAGCAGCAGGTACAGAGAGAGGGGACACAGTTTTTCAATAGAAAGTGAATTGGAGCCAGGGGCCAATTTGGAGCAAAGTTCCATACTTGGAATTCTGACCGCGAGTATCATAGCAACCAAACAGCCAATCCAGAGCGAAGATGTTGAAGGTAACGCCCCTTCCCACCCACACCGCTCAATCAAACCTGTTGCTAACGTTAGCAGGAGCGACCTCGGGGAAAGAAGGACCTGATTTGTCCGTTTATATATGTTTATATCTTGTAGAGCCGGTTAATACGAACATTTAAGACCAAAATGAGCAGTTACAGACGTTTTTTCAATGTGGAGCCAGAGTCGATGGAGCCGGAAGTGCGCACATGATCACTTCCTGTTCGGAACGTGGCGGCTAGCACGTTAGCTACGTCCATTTCTATATACAGTCTATGGTAGAGTTGTAACTGAATCTCGTACCTTTCTGAAAACACTACAGTTGCATCTGGTTTTGTTGTCGACATGAATCCTTACATTCATGTATCTCTACTGTACAGGCAAACGGATCGAAAATTAAAACATTTCTTCTGTCTTGAATCAAAACGAACACAAAATGGCTGCTGTAAACTGTAAACCAAGAGTGAACATATTCCCTTGTTCAATATTCAACACTGTAATGGCTCAATCCCAGAACTCCAAAACTCCAAAAAGTACAATCTAAATCTAAAACCCAACCATTTCCATATGTCGAAAAACATATAAACTTGTAAACACACACGAAACCCAGAAGTTTTACCAAAATAAAGTTAACAGCCGACGCGCTGGCTGTCTCAGAGTCACTTTTTGAGCGGCTGGTAGACTGAGGCGTTGGGGTCCAGGGAGGAGGAGCTATTGTCCATGAACTTGGAGGAGTAGTGTGGGGCGACGGGGGTGAGGCTGGTGCCGTCGGCCGTGTACGAGAGGCTGGGCATGACGGCCATCACCTCTGCGATCTTCTGCTTCAGCTCGGCGATCTCCTGCTCCCTCTGGTGGATCTGACCTGAAAATGCAGAGACGAGATCGGTTTAAACACGCTGAAGTTTCATTAAAGGTTCGATATTGTTTAAAACTGAGTCTCGTGAGGTTTAGAATCAAAAACATCATCAGAAACAGACCTGGAGTTGTGTTTTGTTTCATTCTCATGTTTAAGTCACACTTTATTATGAGTCTGTAACATCTCCAAAGCTCAAAATGCTCTTTTCCACCTTGTGACGTCATGAAGTGGTAGTTTTCAAGTTTTAACAGCCCCTTTTTAACTTTCCTCACACTGTGGCTCTTTCCTCCTCACACCGCGGCTCTTTCCTCCTCACACTGCGGCTCTTTCCTCCTCCTCACACTGCGGCTCTTTCTCCTCACACTGCCACTGCGGCTTTCCTCCTCACACTGCGGCGGCGGCTTTTCTCCTCACACTGCGGCTCTTTCCTCCTCACACTGTGGCTCTTTCCTCCTCACACTGTGGCTCTTTTGTCCTCACACTGCGGCTCTTTCCTCCTCACACTGCGGCTCTTTTCCTCCTCACACTGCGGCTCTTTTCTCCTCACACTGCGGCTCTTTTCTCCTCACACTGCGGCTCTTTCCTCCTCACACTGCGGCTCTTTTCTCCTCACACTGCGGCTCTTTCCTCCTCACACACTCTTTCCTCGTCTCTTTTCGTCCTCACACTGCGGCTCTTTCTCGTCTCTTTCCTCCTCACACCGCGGCTCTTTCCTCCTCACACCGCGGCTCTTTCCTCCTCACACCGCGGCTCTTTCCTCCTCACACCGCGGCTCTTTCCTCCTCACACCGCGGCTCTTTTTCCTCCTCACACTGCGCGGCTCCTCACACTGTGGCTCTTTCTCCTCACACTGCGGCTCTTTCCTTCTCACATTGCTCTCTCACACACGCGGCTCTTTCCTCACACTGCGGCTCACACCGCATTGCGGCTCTTTTCTCCTCACACTGCGGCTCTTTTCTCCTCACACTGCGGCTCTTTTCTCCTCACACTGCGGCTCTTTCCTCCTCACACTGTCTCTTTTTCCTCCACTCGGCTCTTTTCTCCTCTCACACTGCGGCTCTTTTCTCCTCACACACTGCGGCTCTTTCGATATTTTTGCCAAAATGCTGTGTATTTATTGAGAATTTATTTGCATTTCTCGTCCTGTGGATGTTCAGATCCACATACGTCTGAGCAGCTTTTCTCCACCATGAACTATGTAAAAAATATGACAGATTTGCAGACGCTGTGCTGAGGTTCAGAGCCGACGTCTCTGAAGCACTTCATAGATTTCAAAAGCAGCACACTTTATTTATTTATACAAAGTGTAAAGCTAAAAAAACAACATATACAGTTATAGTCATTTTAGGTGTCAAAAAGTATTTGCCCAGTGTGTTTTTTTCCGTAGAAACCAGGTCCAAAAGGCTCTTTGGTGGTTAAAGTCCGACCCCCGTCAGACCTGCTGTGTTTCTCTGTATACTCTGTTCATTGCACTGACTCCATTTTATAGTATTTGCCAAAGAAGATGAACAGTTCTACCGTTACAAGACTACCAGCTCGTTTGGTTACGTTTGACGCTCCTTGCTGCGTTTACCTTGTGCGATCTCCAGCTGCCTCTTGGCGTCCCCCAGAGCGGAGAACAGGTCCAGTTTGATCCTGGTCTCGGCGCTCAGGCTGTTCTCCAGGTGCTGGGTCTTCTCTTGCATGGCCGACAGAGCCGACATCAGCACCTCCGTGTCCTTCTCGTTCTCCTTGTACTTTCTGAGCTCCTGTTTGCACCAACACATGAAGTACTCAATGCCGTTACTCGAGTAAAAGTACAGATAGAGAGGTAAAAAGTTACTCAACTACAAGTTTCACATGAAAAAATGCACTTATGTAAAAGTATTTAAGTACCTGTTTAAAAATGTACTTGTGTTGTTCATTTGTTTAAGTGTAAATGTCGTGATATTGATTAAAAATGACACATATTTTGTTTAACAGAAACAAGACAAATCTATTTCTTCATTTTTCTTCTGAATTTTCTGTATTTTTGCTGAAGGTCGAACTCGAAAACTTTAGTCAGGATGTTTCCAGGAACATGGTAAAAATAACTCCTCAAATAAAAGTTTTTTACTTTTTCATCCAGTTCAGGAACATAGAAAGTACAGATACTGCTCTCAAACTCAAGTAAAAGTAAAAGTATCAAGATTTACTTTTCAGGATCATGTAGAGAATACCAGTTCAAAGAGAGAGAGACACAGTTTTACAAAAGACAAAAAATAAAGAATATAGAAAATATAGAAAAAATCTAAATAAATAAACTCGAAATAAAAAAAAAAAAAAAAACCCTAACAAAAAACAGCCCCTTAAAAACAAAAAAAAAACAAAACAAACTCAAAGCAAAAAAAAAAAAAAAAAAAAAAAAAAAAAAAAAAAAAAATTAAATATAAAAAAAAAATCTAAATATAAAAGCTAAAAAAAAAAAAAAACAACAAAAAAAATAAACTCAGTATAACAAAACCAAAAAAAGTAAAAAAAAAAAACAAACAAACAAATTTTTTTTTATATAACTCAAAAAATGAACCCCAGAATCATGTAAAGAGGTTTGATACAAAACATTTAGGACCAAAATGACGAGTCTGACAGCAGCAGTTACAGAGAGAGAGGCAGTTTTTACACAGAAAGTGAATTGGAGCCAGAGTCGATGGAGCTTCCTGTTTGGAGCACGGCGGAGAGCAGGTAGCTCTGTCATTTATATAAACAGTCTGAGTCCAGCCTGTCACAGGAGCTTTAATGATCAAACAGTGGAGGCTTAGTCTCACCTGACACTTTCCCTCCAGGTCTCTGATCTGCTCCTCCTTCAGTTTCATGTCGATGCTGAGCTTCTTACACTCTGTCTCCAGATCTCTGATACGACCACGGAGAGAATCAGTCGACTCCACCCTGTCGGAGAAATCAGAAAACACAAGAAGAAATTATAAATAACACTTTTGTCCTGTCGATCTATGTTTGAGCCAATCACCGTCAAGTTTATTTGTAAAGTACAATTAATACACACAGTAACTCACTCCTGGTTTAGTCCTGGTTTAGCCCTGGTTTAGACCTAGTTTAGTCCTGGTTTAGTCCTGGTTTAGTCCTGGTTTAGTCCTGGTTTAGACCTGGTTTAGTCCTGGTTTAGTCCTGGTTTAGTCCTGGTTTAGTCCTGGTTTAGTCCTGGTTTAGTTCTGGTTTAGACCTGGTTCAGTCCTGGTTTAGACCTGGTTTAGACCTGGTTTAGTCCTGGTTTAGTCCTCAGAGTGAGATGGTTCATGTGGCAGAGCTGCTTTAAAGTCTCTGAGCCACAGGAGCCAATTGGTGGTTTTCAGATTCTCGACTGTGATGACGTCAGACTCCCAGATGGGGGCGCAAGAGCCAGATTTACCCATTAATTACGTCGCACTTTTCCATGAAATATCCAAAAGGTAAACGCACAAATGCTGAACCTGATCATTTCTATTAATGATTAGACCCAGATCCGTGTTAAACATTATTAACCTGTAGAATGTGGTGATGTCATCTGTGTGAAATGTGATTGGCTCATAAAATGTGGTGATGTCATCTGTGTGAAATGTGATTGGCTCATAAAATGTGGTGATGTCATCTGTGTGAAATGTGATTGGCTCATAAAATGTGGTGATGTCATCTGAAACACAGCAGTGTGTCTCCTTTAAACCTCCTTTAAACGGTGTGAATGTGCAATACAAACAGACGACATCAAATATATAAAGTCAGATATATGGAATTATTGTGTTATGTTTATATTTTATTCTTAAATCCTCAAAGTAAGTAAGTTATTTCACTTTTTTCTTTACTACATAACTCCACACATCTTACTTCATATATTTGATGTGTTGTGTTTCGATATAACATGTAGAAAATAGTAAAAACACAGAATAAACCCTGTGACCTTCTGCCTGGTCTGTGCATGTAGCCCCTCCCCCCGTATGATGTCACAGAGTCTCATTACCTCGTGGCGGCGGCTAAAGCCACAGCCCTCGCCGCCGTGGCCTCCTCCATCTTCTTCCTCTTCCTCTCCTCACACAGCTGTTTCTCGGCCAGAGCTCGCGCCTCCTGCTCGGACTTCAGCCTCTTCTCCAGCTGAGAGATGGTCTGTTTGTCCTTCTGCTTGGCCTGGACGGCACTGTGGAGCCTGAGACACACGGCGACCAGAGTGAAGATCTGTCCACTTTAGGACGTTCTACTTTATAATATTTAAATCAGACCTATTCTACAAAATGGACTTTTCAGATGTTTCTCCATGTTCTAGTCGTTTCTTCTCGTTGAGCCTCTGAAGTTGTATTTGGAGTGATTCATGTTTGAGTTTAATCTAGTGACGGGCGAATGGAGCCTCGTGAAGCATCGACGCCTCAGTCACAATATCGTCTCAAAAGGTTCGACGTGTCTGAGGCCTCGGAGAAACACTGACCTCTAGTGGACAAATTGCAAACCAGCAAACAACCCATGATTTGGGAACCAACAACTCAATTTTCTATTTTATTAGAAGTCATAAATAGTATATATTCTATTTTGAACATTTAAAAAATACAACAATCTATATATCACATGTTTTTATTAAGAAATAGAAGTTAGGTAGGTTATGGTAGATGCCAAAAGTCGCCAAAAGTCGCCAAAATCACCACTAACGTCACACAATACTCCGCACTACCCAACATTTTTCAGAAATATTGGTGCATCTTTTATACTGTAGCAGTTTAGCTCTTGTCAAACCACAGAAGTCACTGAACACTCTGAAGCTCTGAACCAATCACAGAGCGGAACATTCCCTGAGCCAATGAAACGCCTCAATTCACTGAAGCGTCTGACACACAGAGCGAAGCAGGAGGGGGCGGGACCGACACCTCGACACTTTGGTCACGTGAGCGGCTGCGAGACGAGAGGCAGAAAGAACGAGACGAGCTCCGGAGCTCCGCCTCATTCGCCCATCACTAGTTTAATCTTTAATCCACTATTTTCCAGACGCCATTTTGTCGATCTGCCCCCATTTAACCTCCACTGTGCCACGCCTACAGTGACACGCCCACAGTGACACGCCCACAGTGACGTCCGCACTTCCTTCTCCAGTTTTATTTTCTTAATTGTTGATACTCGGATTCTGCAGCGTCGCGTCGTCATTTTAGTCTAAATGTAAAAAAATGTGCTGCTGTAGTGTGATGTGCTCTGTCCATAGGGGGCGCTACAGCTACATGACTCTTTATCATCATGACGTTTACAGTGACATCAGCTCCACTGGACACTGCAGTTTTCTAACCCAGAAATCACCGGATTTGTTTCTTTTATGAAGTGGTTTTAGATGAATATTGTGATTTAATTTCATTTTACATCATTCTGTCAGGACATTTAAAAGTTTAATAATATTTTCATGAACTATGTCTTGCTGCAGTTTAACCCCAATAAAAAATAAATGTCTGAAATGTTATATTTAATAAACTCCCCTCTTGTTTTGCCGCTGCAGGTCTGTGGTTTAAAAAGAAGCAGTGTTTGTGGTTTTATATAATGTCACATCTGTGCAGTGTGTTAAAAAACAGCCTCGTGTGAGATTCAACACCAGCTCAGAGGTCAACATTATAAACAAGAGTTATTTTAAACCTCACAATAAGATAAGAGAAAAAAACACTGCATTTAAACTGAACTCCTGGTATACGTGTCTGAGGTGGGGAGTACTCAGTTACATTTACTTGAGTAACTTTTTTTGCTGTATACTTTTCCTCCTGCTCTTTTCTTTTTTGTTCCTCTTCTCTGTGAGTCTAAAGTGACTGGAGCTTTATGTAACAATATGAAATGATCAGATTTTTTGTGTTTCTTGCAGCTCCTTCAGATTTAATCATGATATTACTTCCTGACAGTTACTCTTTTAGTTACTCTTACTCGAGTAGTACTTCTCCCAGATCCTTTTTTCATGTCTCGGACCACTACTTTGTGCTTCTACTTGAGTAATAATATTTTGAAGTAACGTAACATTTAACAGCCTCTGACGTTGTATTTGAAGTGGTTCATGTTTCATCTTTAATCCACTATTTTCAAGACGCCATTTTTGTGATGTAACGCAGCTGTCCACAGGGGGCGCCGACACCGTGCAGCGCTTTGTTGTGACGGTGTTTACGGCGACGTCAGCTCCACTGGGAACTGCAGTTTTCTAACACGGAAGTCAGTGGATTTGTTTCTTTTCTGAAGTAGTTTTAGATGAATATTGTGATTTAAAATGTGTAAATTATAACAGAATGAACCACACAGATGAGAACCATAAAGACACAAGCACAGTAGAGCTGATTCTAGTGTAAATGATGGACATAAACAGACGATGTGTTGCCTTTGAGCTGTACGCACTTGTTCTGGAGCAGCTCGTTGTCTTGGCGCAGTTGGCTGAGTTCCGAGCGGAGGCTGCGGTCCTGGCTGCTCAGAGACGACAGCTGACTGCGCAGCTCCGACTCCAGCTGCCTGTTCGCCTGCAGATCCGCCTTTAGACGCTTCACATCCTGCTCCAACCTGAACACACGGGATCAGACGTACGATATGTTTGAACACTGCTGTGCTTCAGATGACATCACCACATTCACATTCTATAGATGACATCACCATATTCTATAGATGACATCGCCACATTCTATAGATGACATCGCCACATTCTATAGATGACATCGCCACATTCTATAGATGACATCGCCACATTCTATAGATGACATCGCCACATCTATATACATGACATCGCCACATTCTATAGATGACATCACCACATTCTATAGATGACATCACCACATTCTATAGATGACATCGCCACATTCTATAGATGACATCGCCACATTCTATAGATGACATCGCCACATTCTATAGATGACATCGCCACATTCTATAGATGACATCGCCACATTCTATAGATGACATCACCACATTCTATAGATGACATCGCCACATTCTATAGATGACATCGCCACATTCTACAGATGACATCGCCACATTTTACAGACGACATCGCCACATTCTATTGGCCGATCACGTTTAACACAAATGAAGCAGTTAAAATGAATATTGTTAAAATATAAGTTTTAGTTTTAAAACAGTGAGCTCTTGGGTTTAGTCTCTAACAGAAATGATCAAGTTCAACATTTGTGAATTCACCTTTTAGATATTTCATACAAAGTTCAATGTAATCAACAGGATAATCTGCCTCTTGCGCCCCCATCTGGGAGGATAATGTCATTATATCCAAGAATCCGAAAACCACCAATAAACTGCAGACACACTGATCCAGCTTTTTCAGTTTCATACTGATTTTGATGCTGTAGCTTCAAGTATCTGTCAACACTCGATATCAGAGACAGATCGACCGATATGAGGTTTATTCAGTCGATACCGATTGTTTAGATATTTTTTTTAAGCTGATTTGGATTCACTTCCTTAAATGATACAATTTAAATTTACTACAAACTCCCCCCAAGCCACATTTTGACCACAGCCCCATGAGAGAGCTGTGTGGTCACGTTTAGTGCAGTTTCTCTTAGTATTAAAGTGTTTATTTAAAGCTTTCTTTTTGTATTTTCTAGGCAGCAGATCGACCAAAACAAAATATCGCCCTCTGCTGGAGATTTGAGGCTTATAGTCAATACGATAAAAAGTCCAAATATTGGCTGATCGACAACACTAATGTTCTATCGCTAATCAGAGACTGAAAACAGCTTTTATTTCCTTTAACAAAAATAAAATAAGACAGACCTGATCCAAACGTGTTAATCTCAAGTAATGACAAAACAACTTAAAAACATCTGTAAATTGTCTTATTACATCAGTTTTTTGGCTCAAGCAGGATATCGACTGAACCGATATTCAGAAGTCGATATCTGATCCAGCTAATTTTCCAGTATCGGCACGTTTCGATTCTGATTCCAGTATCGAAACCCCAAATACACATCTGATTTGACCCCTGCGTGACCTCCGTCTTACCGTACTAAGGCGTCCGGTTTGCCCAGCTGGTTGTTGGGGATGCAGTTCTCCACCGGATCCTTCTGACTCTTGGCGGCTCCTCTCTGCTTCTTCTCGTTCTTATTGGCTACAGCTCCCCCTTGTGGTACATTCCCGTTTGACGAGCTGTGATTTCTGGGCGGGGAGTTGGAAATGGCTCCTCCGCCTCCGCTGGCGTTTTTGTAGTTCTTCCCCGTGCCCCCCATGTCCTCTTTTGAGTTTGTGGTGTTTGTGGTGTTGTCGAGTGTGTTTTCTGTCAGGTCGTTGTTGAGTTTTTTCGATCCCACGTAGTGCTCGATGTACTCTGCCTCCTGTAGTCTGGAGTCCAGTGTGTGGAGGATACTGTTGTTGTTGATACCGACTGAGTTGTGTTTTTTCCCCTCTTTTGAACTATCCTTCCCCTTTTCCCGATATTCCAGCTCAGGTAACGAGGCTGGAGCGCTTTTCTTTGCAGGAACTCCACCGTTTTGTGAAATGACGACAGGTTCCACTTCTGAGATTCCTTTGTTTATCGCAGCTGGAAGAGACAGGACAGTTTGGTTAAAGATACCCGTAAGAATACAATAGACAGGCTGAGTTGTATGACCCAATCAGTGCAAAAAGAAGAGATTCTAGTGATAAAAAGGGTTCATAGTGCAGTTGTCCCTCACTATATCGCGGTTCACCTTTTTCTCCCTGACAAAGACACCTACAGTCGTGCCCAAAAGGCCCAGGAAGATGCTAAAAATCGCAGAAAAAGTTGGATTTCTGGACATGCTGTGGGGAGGTAGAAGTTATGGCTGTAGGGGGCGCCATTACGGAATAAATGAATCTCCGGTTTGTCATGTAAAGAAGGAGGGAAATAATATAAGGACGACAGCAGTGATAAGTTCGAACAAAGACGTAAAAAGGGCTGAACAGGCCATGGACGAGCCCGTTTCATGCAGTACCAAGACCATTTAATGCCACCAAGGGGTTTGACACATTTCATTTGGATAAAGTGTGTTGTGAGGGTTTTACAGCCTTAAAACATATATAATAATTGTAAAAATGTGGATTTCGCCTGTTGCAAACGTAACCCCCTGATAAAAGAGGGACCCCTGTAATCACTTGTGGGACATTTTATATAATCATCATAATCGACAACAAAGATAATCACCGTTATATCTCCAAAATGTGCAGAAAAAATGACTTATCAGCAGGGGAGTCGCCAGGGGGGGATGAAGGGGTCTGTTGTCTGGGCCCCAGTTGTCTTAGGGGGGCCCAGAACTGGACCTTCTTCCTATTAATTTGCCTTACAGGTGGATCATGTGAGGCTTATCCATAATATTCTCTGATAAAGTTATAATTATTCATATCCATCACAACGTTAATCATTATCGTGATGTAATCGTTAATTCAAAGTATTTTGGCCTCGATAATCGTCACACAAAATTTCAATATCGTCCCATGACCTGTAGAGACTGACTGATTTTTTTTTTTTCAAGGAGGATGTCGGTATTAGATCCAGAGGGACAGATGGGAGATAAGATCTGATCATATTTTGGGTCGATATGCAAGACCGATTTTGATTATTTTCCTCAAATTGTGTTATTTAAATATACAACAAACTCGCCCACAGTGCGTCGAGTATGACGCATCGAGTATGACGCGTCGAGTATGACATGTTGAGTCTGTCGTGTTGAGTTTGTCGTGTTGAGTATGACGTGTTGAGTATGACGTGTTGAGTATGACACGTTGAGTATGACGTGTTGAGCCTGACGTGTTGAGTCTGACGTGTTGAGTGTGACGCGTTGAGTCTGACGTGTTGAGTATGACACGTTGAGTCTGTCGCGTTGAGTCTGTCGCGTTGAGTCTGACGTGTTGAGTCTGTCGCGTTGAGTATGACGTGTTGAGTATGACACGTTGAGTCTGACGTGTTGAGTCTGATATGTTGAGTTTGTCGTGTTGAGTTTGTCGTGTTGAGTTTGTCGTGTTGAGTCTGTCGTGTTGAGTCTGTCGCGTTGAGTCTGACGCGTTGAGTCCGACGTGTTGAGTTTGTCCTGTTGAGTTTGTCGTGTTGAGTTTGTCATGTTGAGTTTGTCGTGTTGAGTTTGACGTGTTGAGTTTGACGTGTTGAGTTTGTCATGTTGAGTCTGACGTGTTGAGTATGACACGTTGAGTCTGTCGCGTTGAGTCTGTCGCGTTGAGTCTGACGTGTTGAGTCTGTCGCGTTGAGTCTGACGTGTTGAGTCTGATATGTTGAGTTTGTCATGTTGAGTCTGTCGTGTTGAGTCTGTCGTGTTGAGTCTGTCGCGTTGAGTATGACGTGTTGAGTATGACACGTTGAGTCTGACGTGTTGAGTCTGATATGTTGAGTTTGTCGTGTTGTTGAGTTTGTCGTGTTGAGTCTGTCGTGTTTGAGTCTGTCGCGTTGAGTCTGACGCGTTGAGTCCGACGTGTTGAGTTTGTCCTGTTGAGTTTGTCGTGTTGAGTTTGTCATGTTGAGTTTGTCGTGTTGAGTTTGACGTGTTGAGTTTGACGTGTTGAGTTTGTCGTGTTGAGTTTGTCATGTTGAGTGTGACGTGTTGAGTTTGTCGTGTTGAGTTTGTCGTGTTGAGTCTGACGTGTTGAGTCTGACGTGTTGAGTTTGTCGTGTTGAGTTTGTCATGTTGAGTCTGACGTGTTGAGTGTGACGTGTTGAGTTTGTCCTGTTGAGTTTGTCGTGTTGAGTCTGACATGTTGAGTTTGTCGTGTTGAGTCTGACGTGTTGAGCCTGACGTGTTGAGCCTGACGTGTTGAGCCTGACGTGTTGAGTCTGACGTGTTGAGCCTGACGTGTTGAGCCTGACGTGTTGAGTCTGTCGCGTTGAGTCTGTCGCGTTGAGTCTGTCGTGTTGAGTTTGTCGTGTTGAGTCTGTCATGTTGAGTCTGACGTGTTGAGTCTGTCGTGTTGAGTTTGTCGTGTTGAGTTTGTCGTGTTGAGTTAGTCCTGTACCTTCCTCGGCCTCTCGCTCCTGCCTCTGGAGCATCTGCTGCTCTGGGGGCAGCGCCTGCTGCAGGAGCTGCATGTAGAACTCATTCTCTTTCTGCACCTCCTTCTGTTTCCTCAGTCTCATCTTGTAGCTCACATAACTCTTAAAGCCGAAGCCAAGAGTCACGACCGGATACCCGATACTGCGAACACGAAACAAACATATTTTACATCTTATATCATTTTCATTTATCTTTATGTCCTGGATTATGCTGTGTTCTGATGTTTCCTCGTCACAAACAGACCTGGAGTTGTGTTTAAGTTCTTCTCTCAAACAGAAAACACTCTGTTCCACCTTGTGATGTCATCATGTGGTAATACAGGAAATGCTTCACTGTGTATTTAAACTCCATAATCCATAATCTCTCCTGAATTAAAGGTAAAAGGAGCTGTTAACATGAAAACTACCACTTCATGACATCACAAGGTGGAACAGAGCAATTTGAGCTTTGGAGATGTAACAGACTAATAATAAAGAAATAAAACACAGCTCCAGGTCTGTTTTTGAGGAGGAAACAGTGTTAGAAAACAAACTGCTGCAAAGGTGGATTTAAAACAGATTATAAATGTTTATCACCAGATTATTAAAAATTCTCATAGAACTTTGTGCTAATCCTGAAGCTAACAAGGTAAACCTGGACTAGACCAGGTCTAAACCAGGACTAAACCAGGGACTAAACCAGGACTAAACCAGGGACTAAACCAGGACTAAACCAGGTCTACACCAGGACTAAACCAGGGCTAAACCAGGGACTAAACCAGGGACTAAACCAGGACTAAACCAGGGACTAAACCAGGACTAAACCAGGACTGAACCAGGTCTAAACCAGGTCTAAACCAGGTCTAAACCAGGACTAAACCAGGACTAAACCAGGTCTAAACCAGGTCTAAACCAGGACTAAACCAGGACTAAACCAGGTCTAAACCAGGTCTAAACCAGGACTAAACCAGGACTAAACCAGGTCTAAACCAGGACTAAACGAGGGACTAAACCAGGACTAAACCAGGACTAAACTAGGTCTAAACCAGGTCTAAACCAGGACTAAACCAGGTCTAAACCAGGTCTAAACCAGGTCTAAACCAGGTCTAAACCAGGACTAAACCAGGACTGAACCAGGTCTAAACCAGGTCTAAACCAGGTCTAAACCAGGTCTAAACCAGGACTAAACGAGGGACTAAACCAGGACTAAACCAGGTCTAAACCAGGTCTAAACCAGGTCTAAACCAGGTCTAAACCAGGACTAAACCAGGACTGAACCAGGTCTAAACCAGGTCTAAACCAGGTCTAAACCAGGTCTAAACCAGGACTAAACGAGGGACTAAACCAGGACTAAACCAGGTCTAAACCAGGACTAAACCAGTACTAAAACTGGACAAAACCAGGTCTAAACCAGGACTAAACCAGGTCTAAACCAGGTCTAAACCAGGTCTAAACCAGGTCTAAACCAGGACTAAACCAGGACTGAACCAGGTCTAAACCAGGTCTAAACCAGGTCTAAACCAGGTCTAAACCAGGACTAAACCAGGACTAAACCAGGTCTAAACCAGGTCTAAACCAGGACTAAACCAGGACTAAACCACCTAACTCTAAATCTAACAGTATAAACTCGATTATTCACACTGAACTTTACCAGTGAGCTGCAAACGGCCGACACAGGTCGACATGAAAGTTCTTCAGATCTTTAAAACGAATCGCTGCCTCGATGTAGACGAACAGGATCCAAAGAGAAACTGTGGGTAAACAAACGCCTCGCTCTTTGAAAAAAAAGAAACGTATGAATAACTCTGAAGATAAAACAGCAGAATGTGAAGCGTCTGGATAAAAAACTGACCCGTGTGCCAAACGTACTGGACCCAGACGTAGGTGCTGGCGGCGAAGAACAGCCATTGAACGGGAATAAAGAGGAGGCAGATTATGTCGGATGTAAAGGCCACACACACAAAGAACACGGAGAACGCCTGCAAGAAGAACACACCAACATCTGAGCAAACATGGCCGCCAGCGTGTGGCTCTGAGCGGCGAGTGTCCTACCAGCCCCTGATATCTGAACGAGTCGTACACGCTCCTGATGAACAGCCAGAACGGCCACAGATACTCGAAACGAAACTCCAGCACGAAGTCGGCCAGAAGAACCAGCACCCACACCACGAGGAACTTTAGGTAGAGGAACGTACTGGAAAAGACGAGAACACAGACGATTCAGATTTATGAAAGAAAAGCAAATAAATGTAGTAGAAAATGTTATAATGAGAATATAGAACGAGAAAGGATGGACCAGGACTGAACCAGAACTGAACCAGGACTAAACCAGGACTAAACTCAGATTAAACCAAGACTAAACCAGGACTAAACCAGGACTAAACCAAGACTAAACCAGGACTAAACCAGGACTAAACCAGGACTAAAGCTGGACTAAACCGGGGCAAAACCTGGACTAAACCAGGGACTAAAACCTGGACTAAACCGGGGCAAAACCTGGACTAAACCGGGACTAAACCGGGGCAAAACCTGGACTAAACCGGGACTAAACCAGGACTAAACCTGGACTAAACCGGGGCAAAACCTGGACTAAACCGGGACTAAACCTGGACTAAACCGGGGCAAAACCACGACTAAACCAGGACTAAACCTGGACTAAACCAGGAATAAACCAGGTCTAAACCAGGACTAAACCAGGACTAAACCGGGTCTAAACCGGGACTAAACCAGGACTAAACCAGGACTAAACCAGGTCTAAACCAGGACTAAACCAGGACTAAACCAGGACTAAACCAGGTCTAAACCGGGACTAAACTGGGACTAAACCGGGACTAAACCGGGTCTAAACCAGGACTAAACCAGGACTAAACCGGGTCTAAACCGGGACTAAACCAGGACTAAACCTGGACTAAACCAGGTCTAAACCTGGACTAAACCGGGACTAAACCAGGACAAAACCAGGTCTAAACCAGGACTAAACCAGGTGAAGCAGAGTTTCAGTTTTATGCAGCTAAAACCTGGAACATTTTTCTTGAAGATTTCGTTTTTTTAAAGAACCAAATCTTTTACTTTCTAAATTGTGTTTTTACTGTGATTAAAACTAAAACAGCAGAAGAATCAGGACAGAAGCAGAACAGGCGACAGGAGCGAGATTTTAATTTGTTTTTCTTTTTATTATTTTTGTAGAGCAACGTTTAATTTAGATCATTATAATTCTGAAGGTTAAACTCCACTGTCAGTTTGAACCAGTTTAGACACATTTGAACTCGGCCTTGTCTCTTTCTTCACTTTACACTTAAACGACTCCACACGTCGGCTTCTGTCTGTAATTAAATATAAAAATAAACTGTAATTTGAACATTTTTTTGACATGAATGGTTCCAAAAATCTCAGATCCCATAAAAGAGTCAAAACTCCCGTCACTTTAAGTTTCACACTTGAATAAAAAACAAAACATAAAAACAGACGAGCTGCACATTTAAAAAACAGAATGTGCAGAAAACAGAGACAGACGAGAAAACAGAGGAAGACGAGAAAACAGAGACAGACGAGGAAAACAGAGGAAGACGAAAACAGAGGAACGACGAGAAAAGACAGAGACAGACGAGAAAACAGAGGAAGACGAGGGGGGAAAACAGAGGAAGACGAGAAAACAGAGGAAGACGAGAAAAACAGAGGAAGACGAAAAACAGAGGAAGACGAGAAAACAGAGGAAGACGAGAAAACAGAGGAAGACGAGAAAAAACAGAGACAGACGAGAAAAACAGAGGAAGACGAGAAAACAGAGGAAGACGAGAAAACAGAGGAAGACGAGAAAACAGAGGAAGACGAGAAAACAGAGACAGACGAGAAAACAGAGGAAGACGAGAAAACAGAGGAAGACGAGAAAACAGAGACAGACGAGAAAACAGAGGAAGACGAGAAAACAGAGGAAGACGAGAAAACAGAGGAAGACGAGAAAACAGAGGAAGACGAGAAAACAGAGGAAGACGAGAAAACAGAGGAAGACGAGAAAACAGAGACAGACGAGAAACAGAGAACAGAGGAAACAGAGGAAGACGAGAAAACAGAGGAAGACGAGAAAACAGAGGAAGACGAGAAAACAGAGGAAGACGAGAAACAGAGGAAGATGAGAAAACAGAGGAAGACGAGAAAACAGAGACAGACGAGAAAACAGAGACAGACGAGAAAACAGAGGAAGATGAGAAAAACAGAGGAAGACGAGAAAACAGAGACAGACGAGAAAAACAGAGGAAGACGAGGAAAACAGAGGAAGACGAGAAAACAGAGACAGACGAGAAAACAGAGGAAGACGAGAAAACAGAGGAGACGACGAGAAAAAACAGAGACAGACGAGAAAACAGAGGAAGACGAGAAAACAGAGGAAGACGAGAAAACAGAGGAAGACGAGAAAACAGAGGAAGACGAGAAAACAGAGGAAGACGAGCAGAGGACGAGTCTGAATCAGCAAGTACACACATGCAGACACATATACACACATAAATATACACACACACATATACACACATATACACATACACATATACACACATAAATATACACACATACACACATATATACACACACACATACACATCAATATACACAGATACACACATACACATATACACACATCAATATCCACACACACACACACACACACACATACAGACACATATATACACACACACATATTATATAAATACACATATACACACACTCACACACACATACACATATACACATGCACACACACACACACACACACACACACACACACACACACACACACACACACACACACACTTATATACATACACACACACACACATCTGTATGAAAATCATCTAAACAGAGTAACTTGTCCCTGAGCAGCTCGTCACTTCATTGATAATAATCACAGATGATTATTATCAATGAACTTTAATCTTTGGCTCCTGTTTGTAATAATGAAGGATGACTCCCCCCTTTGCCTGTTTTTTTTTTTCTCCTTTTTATTTTATTATTTATTTTACATACATGTGCATTTATGTGCATGTATAAATGTAGATACATGTATTCTTATGCATATGTCTGTGTGTGTATGTATAATTTAATAATAATAATAATATTATAATAAAATAAATACAATAAATATTTTTTTTCCTTTTGTTGATATAATTTCTACCATTATTAATATGTATATAATAATAATAATAATTTATTTTTTTTTCCTTTTGTTTGTATAATTTGCACTATTATTAACATGTATATATGTGTAAGTGTGTGAATGCATCAATTCTTTGTTGTGAAAACTATAAAAATAAACAGTTTAATAATAAGAAATACGCCGTTTTGTCCAGATGCAGCTCACTCTGTTAATAATCTCCTGCATTTACATAAGTTTGACTGTTAAATCTGTGCTGAGAGTCAGTCCAGACAAAGCACAGGTGAAAAGTGTCACAGCAGACACAAAACAGGAGTCACTGCTGCTCATCCTCAAAAAAACTACATTTGTGCAGAAGAGCCACATGCAAACAAAGGATGCACCGCGGAGAGAAGCGGCAGGTTCACGCCACAGTCACATCTGAACGTGGATTAAACGCATTTGTTAAACGTGAGCGCTGCAGACACACGGCAGCAGGCCTGTCTTTGTAGCCGTGTTTGTCCTGCGTGCGGAGCAGTTTAAAGCTGTAAACGCGCTCACGGAGAGGTGTGCGTGAGCCTCAGAGCGCGGGGCCCCTCTGGACTCACGCACAGCGCCATTGTTGCACACATCGCGTCTCCAGCCCCTTTTGTACCTGCTATATATACCCTCGGTGATTCGGTTCCGTTTTATGGGCCGTCGGAGCTTGCTGCAGTCCGCATTGCGCCGCTTCATCCTCCCCCGGTGCTGGTTCCGGTGCGGTTTCGGTCCGGTTTGTGCCTCTGCGCCGTTACTCGGTCATTCTTCTGTCCACACTTCTTCAATTATCCTCCATTGTTGATGTTTTATGCACATGAAACAAAGAAATAAATAAAAACAGTCCGCGGAAGGCCCCTCCCCCTTTCACGGCGCGCTACGTCAGACGCTTACGCCTGACGTCACCGCGCTGGGGACGTCACAGGGAAGATGGCGGCGGTGAGGAGACAGGCGAGGAGCGGGTTTGGGGTTGAGTTTTCGGCTTAAAACATCGGTGAGCGACGCGGGGACGAGCTGGTGTTTGGTGAAGATGTTTGTTAGTGTTAAAACTTTATTCTGTGTGAGTTTGGTTTGTTTGTGTGAAAAGATGAAAGAAAAAACGGACAAGTTTTACTCAGCCACGTTTGTTTTGGCTGTGACCCGCGCTGAGCCTCCGAGAGAGAGAGAGCAGTCTGTTTCAGTCTGTTTCAGTCTGTTTCAGTCTCTTTCAGTCTCTTTCAGTCTCTTTCAGTCTCTTTCAGTCTCTTTCAGTCTCTTTCAGTCTCTTTCAGTCTGTTTCAGTCTGTTCCAGTCTGTTCCAGTCTGTTCCAGTCTGTTTTAGTCTGTTTTAGTCTGTTTTAGTCTGTTTTAGTCTGTTTCAGTCTGTTTTAGTCCGTTTCAGTCTGTTTTAGTCTGTTTCAATCCATTTCAGTCTGTTTTAGTTCTTTTTCAGTCTGTTTTAGTTCTTTTTCAGTCTGTTTTAGTTCTTTTTCAGCTTGCTTCAGTCTGGTTTAGTCTGTTTCAGTCTGGTTCAGTCTGTTTTTTCATCAAAGTTGGAGTGTAACTGAGTAAAAGTAGAAATGTACTGTACTTAATTAAAAATCTTTAGGTATCTGTCCTTTACTTGAGTACATTTTGCAGTGGTACTTTTTACTTGAGTACATTTGAGAGCAGTATCTGTACTTTCCACTCCACTACACTTTTGAACTGGCCTGAAAAGTAAAAGTATTTTTTATTATAGTGTGAGAGCTGCTGAAACGTCTGAGGGTTTATTTTTAACACATTCAGAATTTGAACAAAACATAAAGAAATAGAAAAAAAAAACAGTTGTTTCTGTTGAACAGGCTCATTAAGTACATTTTTAAACATGTACTTTAATACTTTTACTTATATGTGTATTTTTTCATAGTAAAAGCCAAAGTTAAATCTGTCACTGGACAAAAAGTTGTAGGAGTGAAGACGTTTGGCTGCTTCTTCAGTTCTGGTCAGATTCCTGCTGGACTCTGCCTTATATCTGTCTGAAGGAGGCGCTAACGACACTGAAACTGTAAACGGCTCTTTCATCGTCTTAATGGCCTCTATTCAACCTTTTATGGCCCTACAGTCTGACCCTATTGTTCCCTTTGTTCCTCTTGTTTGCTTTGAGTCTGAGGATGGAGTTGATTATGTCTCAGGCTCATTACTGTTCAAGAACGATTCTCTTACTTGAGTAAGTAAGAGAATCGTCAAGTAAAATACTTGAGTATTTTTTTGCTTTTTTCCTAAAGTAACAAGTCCACCTCTGCTTTTCATTTGTGTTTTCTTTTTAACAAAATTATAATTCTGGACATACCATTTTAAAATTTGCATGCAGTAGCAAAAACACATAATTTAACTGTATTTTCTTTTGACATGGAGCGTGCCACTGCCAAGTTGATAAAAAAATGTAATTACATAGTTTTAATCAAATGCTTTTTTTGTTCTAAAGAAACAACGATGGAGCTGTCCCTCGAGACCAAGAAAGAGATGGAGGCAGAACATGAGCGCGCCGATGCTGAGAATAAAGACGTCATAACGGAGAGTACCACAGGTCAAAATGGACAAGAAGAAGAAGACGTGCCAGTAAATGAAGAACAAGCTCCGCCTCCACGCCGCGCAGAAGACGAGTGTGACGCTCCACAGGAGAAACACGAGAGCGTCCTGAACCTGAACAACGAGGTGGTGAAGATGAGGAAGGAGGTGAAGAGGGTGCGCGCTCTGATTATTCGTAAGATGACGCGGCAGATCGGCGCTCTGAGGAAGAAGAAGGGAAAAGACGCCGATATCGAACGAAATCAAAGACGAGCGGCGAGACTGCTGGACGAGATCCACGCCATGAAGGTCCTGACGCCTGATGTGGTATGTGTTTGTTTTATGATTATAAATGTGTTTGTTTTATGATGTAAATGTATAAATCTGAAGCTCGCAGCAGGCCCCGGTCTACAGGGGGCAAAGAGAGTCTCATTTCAGGTGCTAAAACTAATGCCACGTAATGGAAGCGTTTTATGTGAGGACAGTGGGTCAGTTGGTTTATCCACTGATCCAAAGGCTGGTGGTTTGAGTCCCGCTGGTGTCATGAACATCCTCGGTCGTGCAGTCAAATCTACTGACCCACAGTGCGACTTCAGGGCCCAAAGAGTGTCCTTCAGCAAGATACTTAACCCCCCTCACCCCAGTGTCTGTGTGAATGTGTGACTGAGCTTTGAGCTCTTCATGAACCACAGAACATCTCCCACGTGTGAGAGCCACATGAACCATCTCACACACTAAACCGGGACTAAACCAGGTCCAAATCAGGATTAAACCAGGATTAAACCAGGACTAAACCAGGACTAAACCAGTTCTTAACCAGGACTGAACCGGGACTAAACTGGGACTAAACTGGGACTAAACCAGGACTAAACCAGGACTAAACCAGGTCCAAACCAGGTCCAAACCAGGTCCAAACCAGGTCCAAACCAGGTCCAAACCAGGACTAAACCAGGACTAAACCAGGACTAAACCAGGACTAAACCAGGTCCAAACCAGAACTAAACCAGGTCCAAACCGGGACTAAACCGGGACTAAACCAAGACTAAACCAAGATTAAACCAGGGACTAAACCAGGACTAAACCAGGGATTAAACCAGGTGAAACCTCGTGTGAGTTTTGTTGAATTAAAACCTGGAACATTCTTCCCAGACTCTGGTTCTGTTCAGCTGCCTGTGACTGAAAAGGTTTTGTTGTATTGTGATTTTAATATTTTTCTCATTATGTAAAACACTTTGCATTAATTTGTGTACGACTTGTGCTATACAAATAAACGTGTTTTGCCTTGAGTGGAAAAAAACGCTATGTAAAAATTTGACCATTTATCACTTACATTTGCCTCGTTGAAACCCTCAGTCAGTTTGATCTGCCCTGGAGCCTGGTTCAGCGTAAATCCACATCACAATCCACACCTCACACCGTCATGTTTGTGTTTCAGGTCACCAAGACGGCACTGCAGAAGAGCCTCAACTTCGAACAAGTGTGTAAAGACCCCAAATCTACCATTTCTGCTCGGGCGCTGGCTCGTGTCGCTACTCACCCGCAGTTCAACAAGAAGATAGAAGCGATCAAAGCTGCGGTGAAAGCTTTCAAAGAGGAGAGGACAAAGGGAGGAAAGGCTGGAGGAAAGAAGGAGAAAAAAGCTGACAAGACCCAAAAACAAAAAAACTCTCCCTCTGTCAATCCTGGAAAAGAACCTGAGGTGAAAAAGTCTGGCTCACAGATCAAATGTGAAGCAGATATTGGAGAAGCGTGTCAAGAAGGACATTGTCATGATTTTCCTGAAGAGAAACTTGACTCAGAACTTCACCAGACAGAAACCCAAACTGTGAAGCCTGTCGTGAAGTCCAAACCACCGCTAAACAAGCACGAGGAACCGAAAAACGCTGCGAAACTGTTAGAACTTCCTCCCAAACGAAACGCAGATCCAGAGAGCGACCTGGAATCAGACGGGGAAAAAGAGTACTTCGACGACAGCACCGAGGAACGTTTTCTCAAGCAGTCCTCAGGCGAGTCCGAGGACAGCGACGACGATTTCTTTGTGGGGAAAGTGAGCAAATTTAAGAAGAAAAAGAAGACAAAAGCGACTGGGGATAAAACTGTTCAAAAGACTCTCGAGAACACTTCAAAAACGCCCCAGAGTGAACTCGAAGAGCTCGAGTCCAGACTGAAATCCAAACCCTCCGCTCTAACGTCAGTGTTTTGTTCCTCCCTCGCTCCACCAAAGAACAACAAAGGTGGAGGAAGAGGAGACGGAAAATTTGGAGCCCGAGACAAACGCAAAGATTTTAGGAAAAAGAACGATTTCCAAAAACGAGAACATTCAGATGGAGGGAAGGGTTTTGGTGAAGGGGAGAAAACGTTTGGAGGAAGAGGACGGGCGAAAGAACAAGTGAGACCAAAAGATCCAAGAGGAAGAGGAGCGTTCTCACAACCAGCACCACAGAAATCACTGCACCCGTCGTGGGAGGCGAGTAAGAAAAGAAAAGAACAGCAAGGACAGATCCTCGCCTTCCAAGGAAAGAAGATCAAGTTTGACGATGACGACTGAAATGGTTTAAAAATGTTAAAATCCACATGTGACGCTTTTCTGATCTGTTCTAATGTCGTTTCCTCGTCACAAACAGACCTGGAGTTGTGTTTTGTTTCATTCTCACATGTTTAGCTCTTCTCTCTAACAGAAAACACTCTGTTCCACCTTGTGATGTCATCATGTGGTAATACAGGAAGTGTTTTTAAACTCCACACACCTTCATTTCTACAATCATTTGGATCATTTCAGTACAGTAATTGCTCATCTCGACTGAGCTAAAGGTAAAAGCAGCTGTTAAACCAGATGAAAACTACCACTTGATGACATCACAAGGTGGAACAGAGCGTTTTGAGCTTTGGAGAGTGACTCAAACATGTGGATGAAACAAAACACAGCTCCAGGTCTGTTTTTGAGGTGTAATCAGACCTTTTTAAATATTCTTGTTTATGACTTACAATAACACATGGTTTATTCTGTACTTTTGTTAATTTTATTGTTAAAATATGAGTTATAATAATAAAAGCAATTAAGGACTCATGAATAAGGATTTTTATTGGTTTTTAGATCTTGAAAACTAAATGAGTTGAATAGGAGTTTCACAAGGGTCGCTCTTTAAGTCGTGTTTATTCATTTATTAAATATTTTATCAGGTGAGTCGGGGAGAAAACAAACAGAACTCACACATCAGTAAACATGAGACGGGGAGGAAACATCTGCAGATTAAAGATGTAAAAGTGTTAAAAGAAAGAGACTGATCCTGTAAAATAATCCGTTTTTAAAAGATGACGATCTGCAGAAAACGAGAACTGAAGTGAGGAGCAGTCACAGACTTTATATAAATGGACATCGTTAACCTGCTGCTGCCGCGCTACAAACAGGAAGTGATCATGGTGCACTTCCTGCTCCATCGACTGTCCTCTCTCTGTACCTGCTGCTGTCAGACTCATTTTAGTCTTAAATGTTATTAACTGGGTTCATTTTTTTTTTTTTTTTTTTTTTTTAGTTATTTTGAGTTTATTTATTAATTTTTAAAGCTTATTTTCTTCATTATTTTGAGGTGCGTTTTTTTTTTTTGTTTTTTTTTTTTTTGAGCTTTTTTTTGTTTTGTTTTATTAAGTTTATTAATAATTTTTTTATTTATTAATTTTTATTTTTTTTCATTTGCGTTATTTAGTTATTTTTTTTTTTTTTTTGTTATTTTGAGGGTTTCTTTGAGTTATTATTTTTTTTATTTTTTTTTGGTCAGTGTTTTGTCTTTTGAAAACTGTGCCCCCTCTCTCTGTCCCTGCTGCTGTCAGACTCATGTTGGTCTTAAATGTTCGTATTAACCCTCTACATGATCCTGGGGTTTTTATTTCACGGACACATCAGGTTAAGTGTGTGATTACCACCACAATTATTACAATTCAGGTTTATTTCTATGGCTCCTTTAAAACAACTTGAGCTGAACAAAGTGCTTCACATAAAAGTCCAACAAAAAACTAATTTAACGTGATTCACAGGAAAAGAAAAGTAAGACACCGAGATGTACTGTCGAGTTAAATACCAGGGAGAAGAGGCAGGTTTTCTATCTCGTCTTAAACTGGGAGGATCTGATAGGATTTTTTTATTTTACAAGGATCTTTGTAAATAAAAATACTATAAATACTGTAAGTCATTCACAAAGTTGTCACTGAACAGCGGCTCTGGTTTTAGACTCGATGCTCCTCATTTATGGAGCCTCATAAACTCAAAGTAAACTGTTCTTCTCTTAAGTGAAACGCTGTATCTTGTCTCTTCAGACCAGAGTAAATGTTTTAACTGAAGCCTGAGGACCACAGCTTCAGGAAATATTTAAATGTACATTTGACGATGAGAACTCAAAGATTCCCTCGAAAATGAGACAATTTCAACGGGACTTCCTGATAGAATGAAATAAAAATAATGTTTAGAGTCAGTCAAACATAAAACATTTTTGTTTTGTTGTCAAGTCATTTTCAAATCCTGTTCGTCTAGTTTTATTTAACCAATACTGCGTTGTTTCGTCATCAAAAAAGAATCAGATCTGTGTTTTCTCTCAAAATAAATGACATCACGTGACTGAGAACAGAACTGAATATAAATATGAAACTCACACGTTCTGTCACCAGTGAAACTAAAACAAAAAAATAAAACATCCCTCTTATAATAAACACAGTATTATCATCGTTCTGTTGGTTTCATGTTTTAATCCCAGTTTGTTGAGTTTTTCAGAGCAAACAGCAGCTCCAGGGACAGACATGAGGCAGAAACACAAACACATTTAGGGGTTTTCACAGTGTCTCTGGGGCGCCCCCCAGTGGCACAAGACTTAGTTTTGGGTCGGTCTTGTTCACAAACACCATGAGCCACATGAGAGTCCATCAGCTGATCAGAAAACTTATATCCATCAGGTTCACACCGGCCCGAGCGCCGCTCGTCGACCTGAGGCAGTGTGAGGACGACCTTCGTCTGTCCGGTTGTTTCACACTGTCAGTTTAGAGGAGATGGGCCTGGAGCTGCCACGTTCGTCTGAGGAGGTCATTTAGATCAACTTAACATCAGCCACAGTCTCCTCCTCCTGCCTCTGTCTGCGCAGGTGAGTCTGGGTCTGTCTGCAGAGGGGAAGCGAGCTCATGTGTGTGTCTGTGAGCTCATGTGTGTGTCTGTGAGCTCATGTGTGTGTCTGTGAGCTCATGTGTGTGTCTGTGAGCGCATGTGTGTGTCTGTGAGCTCATGTGTGTGTCTGTGAGCGCATGTGTGTGTCTGTGAGCTCATGTGTGTGTCTGTGAGCGCATGTGTGTGTCTGTGAGCTCATGTGTGTGTCTGTGAGCACATGTGTGTGTCTGTGAGCACATGTGTGTGTCTGTGAGCTCATGTGTGTGTCTGTGAGCTCATGTGTGTGTCTGTGAGCTCATGTGTGTCTGTGAGCGCATGTGTGTCTGTGAGCTCATGTGTGTGTCTGTGAGCTCATGTGTGTGTCTGTGAGCTCATGTGTGTCTGTGAGCATGTGTGTGTCTGTGAGCGCATGTGTGTGTCTGTGAGCTCATGTGTGTGTCTGTGAGCTCATGTGTGTGTCTGTGAGCTGTGAGCTCATGTGTGTGTCTGTGAGCGCATGTGTGTGTCTGTGAGCTCATGTGTGTGTCTGTGAGCTCATGTGTGTGTCTGTGAGCTCATGTGTGTCTGTGAGCGCATGTGTGTCTGTGAGCTCATGTGTGTGTCTGTGAGCGCATGTGTGTCTGTGAGCTCATGTGTGTGTCTGTGAGCGCATGTGTGTGTCTGTGAGCTCATGTGTGTGTCTGTGAGCACATGTGTGTGTCTGTGAGCACATGTGTGTGTGTGTGAGCTCATGTGTGTGTCTGTGAGCTCATGTGTGTGTCTGTGAGCTCATGTGTGTGTCTGTGAGCGCATGTGTGTGTCTGTGAGCTCATGTGTGTGTCTGTGAGCTCATGTGTGTGTCTGTGAGCTCATGTGTGTGTCTGTGAGCGCATGTGTGTGTCTGTGAGCTCATGTGTGTGTCTGTGAGCATGTGTGTGTGTCTGTGAGCTCATGTGTGTGTCTGTGAGCGCATGTGTGTGTCTGTGAGCTCATGTGTGTGTCTGTGAGCACATGTGTGTGTCTGTGAGCACATGTGTGTGTCTGTGAGCTCATGTGTGTGTCTGTGAGCTCATGTGTGTGTGTCTGTGAGCTCATGTGTGTGTCTGTGAGCGCATGTGTGTGTCTGTGAGCGCATGTGTGTGTCTGTGAGCGCATGTGTGTGTCTGTGAGCGCATGTGTGTGTCTGTGAGCTCATGTGTGTGTCTGTGAGCTCATGTGTGTGTCTGTGAGCTCATGTGTGTCTGTGAGCGCATGTGTGTGTCTGTGAGCGCATGTGTGTGTCTGTGTGAGCTCATGTGTGTGTCTGTGAGCGCATGTGTGTGTCTGTGAGCGCATGTGTGTGTCTGTGAGCGCATGTGTGTGTCTGTGAGCAGCATCATGTGTGTGTCTGTGAGCACATGTGTGTGTCTGTGAGCTCATGTGTGTCTGTGAGCTCATGTGTGTGTCTGTGAGCTCATGTGTGTGTCTGTGAGCACATGTGTGTGTCTGTGATCGCATGTGTGTCTGTGAGCGCATGTTCTGTCGCTTGAAGCTCGTTGTCATGGAGATAAATTCTCTGATCAGCTGATGGACTCTCACGTGGCTCGTGGTGTTTGAGGTGAATGATGCTCAGTGTGAACAAGACCAACCAAAAGTGAAGTAAACACAACTAAACCTGGAGCCACAGGGGGGCGCTCCACAGAGACACTGTGAAAACCACCTTCAGCTGCTTAAGTAGAGGAGCATTTTTCAAATGAAACAGGTCCAGCTTTACCTCTAAACACACAAGTTGTGTCCTTTGTCTCTAAACACAGGAGTCGTGTCCTTTATCTCTAAACACAGGAGTCGTGTCCTTTGTCTCTAAACACACGAGTTGTGTCCTCTGTCTCTAAACACACGAGTCGTGTCCTTTGTCTCTAAACACACGAGTTGTGTCCTCTGTCTCTAAACACACGAGTTGTGTCCTCTGTCTCTAAACACACGAGTCGTGTCCTTTGTCTCTAAACACACGAGTTGTGGCCTTTGTCTCTAAACACAGGAGTCGTGTCCTTTGTCTCTAAACACACGAGTTGTGTCCTTTGTCTCTAAACACAGGAGTCGTGTCCTTTGTCTCTAAACACACGAGTTGTGTCCTCTGTCTCTAAACACACGAGTTGTGTCCTCTGTCTCTAAACACACGAGTTGTGTCCTCTGTCTCTAAACACACACGAGTCGTGTCCTTTGTCTCTAAACACACGAGTTGTGGCCTTTGTCTCTAAACACAGGAGTCGTGTCCTTTGTCTCTAAACACACGAGTTGTGTCCTCTGTCTCTAAACACACGAGTTGTGTCCTCTGTAGTCTGGACAGGTGAACATTTGACCCGCGTGCATTCTTTTCTCGTGGACATGCAGATTTGCGCTCTGTGTAAACGTTTTTGCACAGAATCCGCAGATGAAGGGCCGCTCTCCGGTGTGGATCCTCATGTGTCCTCGCAGTGTGGACGCGTCTCTGAACCTTCTGTTACAGACGGGACAGGGGTGAGGTTTTTCTCCGGTGTGGACTCGGATGTGCGTCTGTAGATGTTGTTTGCTCCTGAACCTCTTGTCACACACGGGACACTGGTGTTTCTTGTGCACGCCCCTCCTGGTCACAGAGGCGTTCATCTCTGGGACGTGTGAGGTTTGTGCAGTGAGGACAGTGTCTCTGATCTGGACCTGACTGTCTCCATCCACCACACTGAACTCCACCTCTGACTCTGAGGAGCTGAGAGGAGCTCCCCAGCATGCACCGCGCTCAGAGCTGAGTGTCCCCTGTGTCTGTGGGTGGAGGTGTTGTCCTGAGCTCGTGTCCTCCTCATGTCTCACCGTTTCCTCGGTGTTTTCAGTCTGTGGACGCTCCTCGCTCTTCACGCGGGTAAGACTCGGCTCTGGGACGGGCTCCGGCTCCTTGGTCCGGCTCCTGTTTGATCTGTAGAGTCCCGGCTCTGAGCAGCAGGACTCTGGGGCCCAGGACAGACTGGAGAAGTCCCTGTTTCCTCTGGTTGTCCTGTTTGGAGCGGCTCAGTTCCTCCTCATACTCCGCGATAGTTCTCTCAAACAGCGCACAGATCTGCTCCGCGGCCGCGCTCAGCTGCTCCGTCACTAAAGCTCTGAGGATTTCACTTTTCGACATGTTTAAGTCGCTTTTAGCTTTGTCCAGAGCGTCTCCTGTGTCTCTGTCTCTTCTTCTTCTGTTGCTTCTTTGTCTCGTTCTTCTTCTGTGGAGTTTAACAGCGGCTCACATCCAACATGAAGCATCACCGCCCCCTAGCGCCACTCACGAAAACTACTCACATCCAGCTTCTAGTAAAATAGAAATGAAATACTTCTGTCCAGATCCAAAACACGTTTAAATTTACTAATTATAATAATAATAAAGTGTTACTCAAACATGTGTGAATGAAACAAAACTCCAGGTCTGTTTTTGAGGAGGAAACAGGGTGAAAATGGATTAAAGAAGAGTCAGTTTGTGTGACACAGGAGATTTAAAACATGTTCTAGTTTATCCATAAGTCACACTGTGAGTGTCTCAGTCTGTACAAACATATCTGCTCCTTCCTTCTCATAGTGTCTCCTCTGCTCCTCACTATGTGTCCTCTATTTGTCTCCTCCTCACTGTGTCTCTGTGTCTCCTCGTCTCCTCCTCACTATGTCTCTCTCCTCTATGTCCTCTCTCTGTCTCCTCCTCCTCGCTGCTACTCTCCTCGTCTCCTCCTCACTGTGTCTCTGTGTCTCCTCTCCTCGTCTCCTCCTCTCTGTGTCTCTGTGTCTCCTCTCCTCGTCTCCTCCTCCCTGTGTCTCCTCTCCTCGTCTCCTCCTCTCTGTGTCTCCTCTCTGCTCCTCTCCTCGTCTCCTCCTCTCTGTGTCTCTGTGTCTCCTCTCCTCGTCTCCTCCTCCCTGTGTCTCCTCTCCTCGTCTCCTCCTCCCTGTGTCTCTGTGTCTCCTCTCCTCGTCTCCTCTTCTCTTCCCTCAGAAGAATCGCACAGATGAATCTGACAGAACCACGTGGCTCTTGTGTTGTTTGGGAGCGTGACGGATCACGTGACACAGTGACGTAAGCACGTTAGTAGCATGGCTAAGTTTGGATGCTAACTGCTAACAGCTAAAGCGTGCGCGCCGCTCGCTTCATAACAGCGCCACAATGGAGCAGGACACGCAGAAAAGCGCCAAACAGGAGCGGATCGGGTTGGTTTGCGTGGCTCCCGGATGCACAAATACAAACATTAACACAATAAACGTGGCGTTTCACAGTTTCCCCGCGGAGCAGCGCGCACTGCAGCGGTGGCTAACGGCGCTAGCCCGAGCCGAGCCCCCGGACTCCTGCGCCCAGACTGTGTGCAGCAAACACTTCAGACGAGAGGATTTCATGGAGGATCAGAGCTTTACCGTTAGAAACTTTAAAACAAGGACTTTAAAACCAGATGCGGTGCCTTCTATATTCGCGTTTCTCCAGGTAAGTCCCGGGAACATACTGCAGTGCGATTTATATGAATGTGTATTTGAATTTTATTGTTGTTATTATTTTTTATTTAATATTATTTTTAAAATTTTACTTTCTTCTGTTTTTTTATTTTATTTTTTCTGTTGTTTTTTTTATTTATATCAATATATGTATTTTATTTTATTGTATTATTTTTTTTATTTTATAAAATATTTTCTCTTATGAATATGTATACGTGTTTGTATTTTATTTATTATTTTTTATTTATTATTGTAATTTTTTTTTCTATATATGTTTGTATTTTATTTTATTTATTTTGTATTATTATTTTTTGTCTATTTTGTTAGTTTTTTTGTTTGTTTGTTTTTTTTTCCATTTTTTATTTATTTATTTTTTTATTGTATTTATATTTATTTATAAGTGATATATTGCTGTAAATCTAGACAACAATCTGGAAACTCATTTCTGCCACTGACAAAAACCCAAGAGCAGATTTAAACCACAAAAACTATTATAAATCTACAATACTGTTAAAAATCATGAGCTGCAAGAAATAAACATCAGAATGAAACACTTCAGTCATTAATTTGAGTCTGTAATGAGTCAGAGAAGTTATTTAATCAAACTTTTACAGCTTAAATCTGATCATAGAGACAAAAAAACAACATTTTCCCAGTAGTGCAAAGAAAACATACATGTGATAAATATTGACCCAAAAAGTGTTGTTTGTTAATTTTATTATATTGAAATAAATCGACGTAGTGATTAATGTGACAGGTCTGATATATACTAGAAATAACTGTGCCACTGACAAAATAAGTCACTATAAAGCAGGATAATCGAAGTAAACCATTTTGTCACAGAAAGAAGCAATAATAAGCCATAGAAGTCACTCATGCAACCCTCTACATCTAACCTGCTAGCCTCCACGTTCCAAAATATCCATTGACTGGCTCCAATTCACTTTCTATTGAAAAACTGCCCCCTCTCTCTGTACCTGCTGCTGTCAGACTCATTTTGGTCTTAAATTATTAACCCTCTACATGATCCTGGGTTTTTTATTTCACTTTTGTGTCTGTAAAACACATGAACATTAATAACAGACAAAGCAACTGCCCTTTTTTTGTGTGTCTGTGTTTTTTTTAGGCAGCAAATCGACCCAAAGCTCGTGCTGCAGGGTTTAAAGCCAATAGCCAAGACGCTAAAGTCCAAATATTAGCCTGATATAATAGTAATCGCTGCTTATGTCGTTATAGTCAAACACCGTGGAGAGCCCAGAAGAGGAAGAGGATGACGTTCCTTCGGCAAAAGCACCAAAACGTACGAGATCTTCAGTGAGTCGCTGTGGCTCGTAGAATTTAAGTGAGTTAAATTCTGAAGTTCTGCCTTTCCTTCTCTTCTTCTCCCCACAGCATACAGACCTCGTGTTGATAAGGCACTTGGACTGTTCACTCAAATGTTCGTGAAAACCTTAAAATCGGCTCCCAACGGGATTTTGGACCTTAAGCACGCCGTCTCGACCCTAGGGATGTCAAAAAGAAGAATTTATGACATCACCAACGTCTTAGATGGGATCTCACTTATCCAAAAGGTCTCCAAAAACCTGGTTAAGTGGGTGTAAGTATTTCATTGGGTAAATATCTACTTTTTAATGCTGCGTGTGAGACTTTTATTTTGAAATCTGTGCTTTTGTTTTGATATTCCACACCAGTCCATGTAACCCATTAACTGTAAACATAAATGGACGTAGCTAATCTGCTAAACGCCGCGTTCCAAACAGGAAGTGATCATGGGTGCACTGCCTGCTCCGTTGACTCTGGCTCAAATTCACTTTCTATTGAAAAACTGTGTCTCCTCTCTCTCTGTACCTGCTGCTGTCAGACTCGTCATTTTGGTCTTAAATGTTCGTATTAACCCTCTACATGATCTACATGGGGTTCATTTATTTGAGTGTTTTTTAATTTTTTTTATTATTTCGAGTTTATTATTTATTTATTTATTTCGTGTTGTTATTTGAGTTTATTTTTTACATTTTTTTAAATTATTTCAAGTTGTATTTTTTGTTTTGTTTTTTTTGTAGTTCTTTTGAGGTTTTTTGTTTGGTAATTATTTGTTTAATATTTGTTATTGTTAGTTTTTTTATTATTATTGTTAGTTTTTTTGTTATTTATTTATTTATTGCTATTTTTTGGTTACTTGCTTATTATTATTTTTTTAAAAACAGCACCTCCTCTCTCTGTACCTGCTGCTGTCAGACTCGTCATTTTGGTCTCATGGCATCTACAAATGCAAAAAAGCGATCCATGGTTTGGGATCACACAAAGCTTCTATTTATTAATAAAAACGTGATATATAGATTGTTGTATTTTTTTTTTTTTTTTTATGTTCAAAATAGAATATATACTCTTTATGACTTCTAATAAAATAGAAAATAGAGTTATGGGTTGTGTGCTGGTTTGCAATGGTTAAATTTGTCCACTAGAGGTCAGTGTTTCTCCTCAGACACATCGAACCATTTGAGACGATATTGAGACTGAGGCGTCGATGCTTCACGAGGCTCCTTTCGCCCATCTCTAGTGTTAACATTTGTCTCGTCACTGAGTCGGGGTTTAGCTCGCTGTCGGCTCACGTCTCAGGGGGCGGTACCCTGCGGTTTACAGTCTTGTGTTTGTTTCCAGGGGTTGGCCGATGGAAGTAAGAGACGAGGGGCTGAGGCGTCTGGTGTCTGAGGAGAACAAGCTCGACGACCTGATCAAAAACACCAAACATCAGGTTCGAGAAATGTACGAAAACCCCCTGAATAAGAGATATCCTTTTCCTCGGAGGGAAGACGTTTTGTTCCTTATGTCGTGCTCAGAATCGTGATGTTTTCTTTAACTTTTGCTTTTACACTCGCCTATTTGACGTACGAGGACATACAGAGTTTACCCATGTTCCAGGACCAGGCCGTGTTTGTGATCAGAGCTCCGCCCGAAACGAAGGTGGAGGTGGCCCACCCTAAAGAGGTACAAACTCATACAAGAACTGTCACATGACTTGTATAAAGGGGCGTTACCTTCAACAGCCTCGCTCCTGATTGGCTCTTTGGTTGCTATGATACAGTCGTCCCTCGCTATATCTTTGCCTAAGCTGCGTTGCGGGTTGTTTTTAGAGATAAATGAGGGAACACTGCACTTGCAATCGGATTTCCAAATGTATAACCCAGTCTCTGCTTCTCGTCGATGTTTCCAGGATTTCCAGTTGCACATTCACAGTGAAACGGGGCCGGTGGACGTCTTGGTTTGCACTGAGGAGGTGGACGTGTCAAACCGGAGCCGCAGACCCGAGTTTGACGACTGGGATTATTCCTACGTCCCACTGAGAGGCGTGTCTCCTGCCGCCGGCGCCGCCCACAGACGTGAGTTTGGTTTGTCGTGAGGAAATAAGAACAAGGAAACTGCTTAATGTGGCTTTGAATAAATAGACAGTAAAGTAAAGTTTATTTATTTGTTGTAGGTCTGTCGTTATAATCACTGCATCGAGTTTTCGTTCTGTTTATGAAGCTGGAACTATATTTTTTTGTCTTTGAGTTTTTTCCTTTGGCGCTTTTAAAACAACCTGAGCTGAAGCAAAGAGCTGAACAAAAAACTCTAAACACTTAAACATAGAACACAGGAAAAGAACAAGAAAACATCAAAATGTGTTACATGACAGGGAGAAGAGAGAGAGAGAAAGGGAGAGAGTTACACAGATAGTGGGAGAAAGGGAGAGAGAGGGAGGGAGAAAGATGGAGAGAGGGATACAGAGGGAGAGAGCAGGAGAGAGGGAGATATACACGGAGAGAGAGAGAAAGGGGGAGAAAAGCACCGAAAGGGAGAGAGAGATTCAGAGAGGGAGAAAGGGAGCGAGAGAGAGAAAGGGGGAGAAAGATGGGAGAGAGATACAGAGAGAGAGAGCAGGAGAGAGGGAGAGATACAGAAAGAGAGAGGGAGAAAGGAAGAGAGATACAGAGAAAGAGGGAGAAAGAGAGAGCGGAAGAAAGGGGGAGAAAGATGGAGAGAGAGATACAGAGAGAGAGAGAAAGTAGGAGAGAGGGAGAGATACACACACACAGAGAGGGGGAGAAAGGGAGCGAGAGAGAGAAAGGGGGAGAAAGATGGAGAGAGATACAGAGAGAGAGAGAAAGGAAGAGAGATACAGAGAAAGAGGGAGAAAGAGAGTGGAAGAAAGGGGGAGAAAGGCACCGAAAGGGAGAGAGAGATTCAGAGAGAGAGAGAGGGAGAAAGGGAGCGAGAGAGAGAAAAGGGGAGAAAGATGGAGAGAGAGAGAGAGCAGGAGAGAGGGAGAGATACAGAGAGAGAAAGGAAGAGAGATACAGAGAGAGAGGGAGAAAGAGAGAGAGAAGAAAAGGGGGGGGGGGGGAGAGAGAAAGAGGGAGAAATATGGAGAGAGGGATACAGAGAGAGGGAGAGTGGGAGAAAGGGAGAGATACACAGAGAGAGAGAAAGGGAGAGGCCCTGCCTCACCTGCCTCACCTGACGACACGTCACTGACCGACAGCTGCACGACTCTTTATTGTCACGACGTTCACGGCGACGTCGGCTCCACTGGACACTGCAGTTTTCTCACTTTAAATCAGGGGTCTCAGACTCGCGGCCCGCGGGCCAATTGCGGCCCTCGGGCCTGTAGTTTGCGGCCCCCGCCTTGATATGAAACTTTAATGTTAATGCGGCCCGCGAGTTTGACATGTGTGGCACTTTACAGTGTTGTGTGTGGAGCTGAACGAATCTACCAATCACGGTGGGGTATATGGCTCTGGGGGCGGGACATCGGCCGGGTTTGATGCAGAGAAACATTTCTCATTGAGTGAAAGTTACTGTAGCGCTGCCATGGAGGGTTATATTCTGTGCCTGGTGCCTCGTTTCTATTGAGCACATGCCACATTCGTCTGAGCGCGTTGCGTTCACAACACAACGCTGTTCAGTGGGATATTACACATATATAAATGTACATAAATATATTCATATATTTACACACGCATGTCAGCAGCACTTAGAGAGTTCATATGAGGTCTCTCTCTGACAAAATAAATCAAAGTGATGGTTTTGTGGTGGGATAAAAGAAAAGTAAAGAGCTCAGTGCTCCTCCTGTGTCTGCGTCACATAGTGACACCTGTGCATCTGCAATAACAGTCCCCGGTAACCCGGACCAGTTATAGGGTCGCACCGTTATTTGTCGGTCATTGGCCGTGTCCCAATTCGCCTCATGCACAGTTTCAAAGTACACTTCGAAGTGCTGTTCAAAGTGCCCGGCCAACGACGGGTGCTCCTCTGCCTTCGCGCTGAAATGGGAGATAGTCTGCAGTCACATAGTGGCACCGGTCCATCGGCAATAACAGTCCCCGGTAACCCGGACCAATTATAGGGTCGCACCGTCAGACAAGCTTTAACATTTTCTCATATTTCTCTCTTTTTTAAACACTCTCAAAGTTCAAACCTTCGTAGATAATAAATGAGCACAGTATTATAGAAAGACGCCAAATACTATACTGTAAATAAAAATGACTTTTTTTGGGGGGGGGGCCCAGCCTCACCCAGCCTCACCCAGACTCTGCCTCCAGCGGCCCCCAGCTAATTTGAGTTTGAGACCCCTGCTTTAAATCATCTGTCGTGTTTCTTTTTTTTCTTTTTTCAGATGAATTTTGTGATTTAAAATGTGTAAATTTTAACAGAATGATCCTCAGAGATGAGAACCTTAGAGACACAAGCTGAACAGGGCTGGTTTCTTTAGTTTGTGGCTCACGCTGCTGTTTGCTGCTGTGACCGACAGGTGGCGCCAGCAGCTCAGTGCTTTGTTCTGGTGACATTTACGGTGTTAGTCCAGGGACAGACATAAACCAGCTCTGCAGTTTTCAGATGGACCTCAGCGGATTTGTTCCTTTTATTACGTCGTCTTGGATCAATATTGCAGTTAAAATGTCGAAATATAAAATGATGATTCATGTTCGTCATAGTTTATAACGATAGAACGAACCATGTGACTGTTCTGTGATGTTTCCTCGTCACAAACAGACCTGGACTTGTGTTTTGTTTCATTCATACATGTTTAGTTCTTCTCTCCATCAGAAAACTCTCTGTTCCACCTTGTGATGTCATCGTGTGGTGATACAGGAAGTGCTCCGCTGTGTTTTTAAACTGCCAAACACCTTCATTTCTAGAATCATTTGGATCATTTCAGCCTCTGGAATTGCCACTTCTCGCTCCTGAACTAAAGGTAAAAGGAGCTGATAACTTGAAAACTGCCACTTTGTGACATCACAAGGTGGAACAGAGCGTTTTGAGCTTTGGAGATTTAGACAGACGAATAATAAAGTGTTTCCAGGTCTGTTTTTGATGCGCAAACACTATTAAAAGAAGCTCACGAGAGTCCATTTTGCGTGATCTTTAAAGCCGCACTACGTACTTTTCGCTCTTGTCTCCATGGAGATGTCACAGCTTCACCTGGAATTTCTCATATTATAATGTTTAACTTGTATTTTCACGGCTAAAACACCTTGAAAAACCTGGGTTTTTGCTTCAAAGGGGATCGCCTCTGCACAGATCTGACCTGTGACATGACTCGACGGCCTCACCTGCTGATTTCCACAGAGACGTCCAAGTTTAATGCCAGTCTGTGGAACTTTCCAGGCAAAGAAACCGCATCTCCATGGAGACAATCAAGTGCAGAAACTACCCTTGAAAAGTTCCTCAGTGGAGCTTTAAATCAGCCTCTCACTTCTCCTGGTTTCAGATGAAGCCTGTGCAAAGGCAAGTCGAGTTTATGAGTCGAGCACAAGAAGAAACGAGTATTCAAATACAACAGGAGGGACTGCAGTGTCTGAACAGCGTTAGAACATAGATTAAACCTCGTACCTTTACTTCATCTCGCTGTTCTGGTTCTATTTTTGCACGTGTGTGTTCTCTGAAGTAAAGTCTGTGTGCAGTTTTAAGTGGGCTCTTCATAAATGTGTGAGGAGTAACCATGGCAACGCAAAAGAACTAAAAAAAAAAAACAGCACGAAGCACCACTGTCGACGTAACACGTGTCTCAGACTTTAACTTCTGTGGTGGAAGAAGTGCTCAGTTTTGTTCAGTAAAAGTGCAGATACTGGGGAAAAAAATACTTAAAAAGGAAAAGTATCACGTGACAAAATCTGCTTAAGTAAAAGTATTAAAGTACCTGTTTAAAGATGTACTTAAAGAGTAAAAAGTAAAAGTATTTAGTGCAGATTTTGAGTCTTATAAAGCTTCAAATGTGATTTTGATAAAGATTTGAGCAAAACAAAAATATACAAATAAAAAAAAAAATTTATTCAGCTCAAATCTTTATCATTATCTGCACAAAATACTTATCCTTTTTACTCTTTAAGTACATTTTTAAACAAGTACTTTAATACTTTTACTTAAGCAGATTTTGTCACGTGATACTTCTACTTTTGAGTATTTTTTTTAGCCCCGTATCTGCACTTTTACTTAACACAAAAAGTAACAAAACTGAGTACTTATTCCCCACAAAAGTCAAAGAATCACGTGTCAAAATCTACTTAAGTGAAAGTATTTAAGTACCTGTTTAAAAATGTACTTAAAGAGTAAAAAGTAAAAGTATTTAGTGCAGATTTTGAGTCTTATAAAGCTTCAGATGTGATTCTGATAAAGATTTGAGCAAAACAAAAATATACAAAAAAAAAATTGATCCAGCTCAAATCTTTATCGTTCTCTGCACAAAATACTTTTACTTTTTACTCTTTAAGTACATTTTTAAACGGGTACTTTAATACTTCTACTTCACGTGATACTTTTACTTTCGAGTATTTTTTTTACCCCAGTATCTGCACTTTTACTTAACACAAAAATTAACAAAACTGAGTATTTATTCCCCACAAAAGTCAAAGTATCGCGTGACAAAATCTACTTAAGTAAAAGTATTTAAGTACCTGTTGAAAAATGTACTTGAAATCTGTGGAAAAACTTTTATCTGCTTTTATTTGTATATTTTAGTTTTGTTCAGATTCTGGACGTGTTAAAAATAAAACTCAGACTTTTCTGCAGGTCTCAGTCCGACGTCAGTTTACACATTCGTCTGTCGCTTCGTAACATTTTTAGACTTTCACGCTCCTCTTATGTTTGTGTTTTTGTAGATAATTCTCACGTCAACTTCACCCAGATCAACACCACCGTTTCCTCCCCGCCCGAGCCTTCGCCGCTTTTACCGTATCCTCTCAAATCATCCCCGGAGCACACGCCCGTCCTGCCGCCGCTCGAGGACCACCCGACCTCGTCTAGCCCCGCCCCCATCGTAGCTGTCATCATAAAAGAAGAAACAACCAGCGTGGAGATAACCCCGGACGAGGCCATGAGCAGCTCCCCGCAACACGAGCCCGACCCGCCGACCGCAGACGTCCACATGACTGATTTATCGTAGCGCCGCGGTGGAACAGGTTTGTGACGTGGTGGACGGTGGTTTTCTTGATGTTTTTTTTTTATAACGAGGTTGTGCGGATGACGTCGTGTCGTTTGGAGCTTTATATGAGACTCAAC
This sequence comes from Periophthalmus modestus, assembly GCA_019594935.1. Lineage (NCBI taxonomy): Eukaryota > Metazoa > Chordata > Actinopteri > Gobiiformes > Gobiidae > Periophthalmus > Periophthalmus modestus. Next base: position 31,067,763 of record JAIEZT010001318.1, read on the forward strand.
GGGGAGAATAAAGTGTTTAAAGAAGCGTTCAGCTCCAAATGAAGCTCATCGAGGCCAGAGCAGGTGTAGAGGCTAATGTGGAGCCAACCGTGAGTGTCACAGCAACCAAAGAGCCAATCAGGAGCGAGGATGTTGAAGGTAACGCTCCTTCCTGCCCGAACAAACCTGGGACCTCAGGGAAAGAAGGACCTGATGTGTCTGTTATTAATGTTCATATGTTGATTTACAGACACAGACGTGAAATAAAAACCCCAGGATCATGTAGAGGGTTAATACGAACATTTAACACCAAAATGAGTCTGACAACAGCAGGGACGGAGACAGGGGGCGCTGTTTTTGAAAAGACAAGAAAAAAACTCAAAATAACTAAAAAAAATAAAAAAAAAAATTAAAAATAACTTAAACAAACAAACAACAAAAACCTCAAACTCAAAATGACTAAAAATAACTCCAAAAAATAAACCCCAGGATCATGTAGAGCAGGGGTCTCAAACTCGCGGCCCGGGGGCCAATTGCGGCCCGCGAGATGATTTTTTGTGGCCCGCAGGACAGTATGAAAGTTTAGTGTTAGTGTGCCATTACCATGTTGCGTGTAGAAGGTTTCGCCAGAACCTCAAACACACAAGTCACTCGCGCTGTGTATCTCTGTCACAAAAGATTCAACAAATAATCCACGAGAACCAGCATTTTTCCTCATGTATGTTGAAAACGGCGATGACTTTTGAGAAGATTTTAGGTTTTTTCTGATGCGGCTCAGCTTCACCCCGACGCTGCCTCCTGCGGCCCTCAGATGATTTGAGTTTGAGACCCTGATGTAGAGGGTTAATCTGAACATTTAAGACCAAAATGAGTCTGACAGCAGCAGAGTGCAGAGACACAGATTTTTCAATAGAAAGTGAATTGGAACTAAAAGCACGGTGATAGCGGGTTAGCCATGTCCGTTTATACCTACAGTCTATAGATATATGACAGTGTCCAGCAGGAATGACCAGAACTGAAGACGAGCAGCGACAGAACGACATTTTTCTCTCTGGATCTCACCTGGACGTCTGCGGGACTAAAAACACACAAACATTTTCTAGATTTTTTAATTAAAAATGCAAAAAAAAAGTCTTTGTGACCGCCCTCCTGTCTGATCAGACTCTCAACTTCATCCTCTTCAGGTAAAATGTGAAACTTACTGTCGTGAGCAGTTACATAGAGACGGGACACAGTTTTTCAATAGAAAGTGAATTGGAGCCAGAGTCAAAGGAGCAGGAAGTGCAGCAAATAGCGGCTAGCAGGTTAGCTATGTCCTTCTATATACACTACCTGGACAAAATGACATTTTCTTGTGTAAAAGCTCAAAACTCAGTAAAATGTGACTGAGCTGCTACAGTTTAATCACAAATATAAAAGTCGATGAAACTCGGATCAATATTTTGCTTGTGTCTGACTCTAAAACACAAAAGTGAAGTAAACAGAATAAAACCAGTGAAGAGTGAAACCACAGGGACACTGCAGACATTTATTTATCATTCATCACTAGAACTGGACCTTTCTCTCCTTTAAACGACATTTTTGAGAGTTTTGTGTTGGAAAAATCATTATTGTGGAAGAAAATATGAAAAAATGAGCCATAAAAAGCAAAGAAACACATTTTGTCTCTTGTTCTGCTTTTCATAACGTCTCCTCTGCTTCTCAAAACCTACAAAACACAGGATTTAAGAAGCTTTAAATTAAAATAAAACTAGATTTAAGATGAAGCCGCTCCATGTCTCTTAAGTTTGAGCAAATGCAAAAAAATTCATTTCAAAGTCCTAGTTTAGTCCTGGTTTAGACTTGGTTTAGTCCAGGTTTAGACCTGGTTTAGTCCTGCTTTAGTCCTGCTTTAGTCCTGCTTTAGTCCTGGTTTAGTCCTGGTTTAGACCTGGTTTGAGCAAATGTAAAAAAATAAACCATTTCCTTCCATAATCACGTGTCTTTAAATCTTCTTGGAGGATTTTATTGTTTAAGCTCAAATTGCAGAGTTTTTTCATTCATCTGTTTGTTCATTTTGTTTATTTCCAGCAGATTAATAAAACAAAGTCAGTGCGTCTTTAATTGAATGTTATAAAAATACTCACAGGTTTTTGACTCTCAGCGTCTCATTATGTTTGAACTTTTCTTCACACAAAGCTCAGTCTGAGGTGAAATAACAGTGACATAACACGACTGAAGTGTGAATCAGGTCTCACGGCTTTGGGGAAATAAGAGCCGATTTTGTCCCTGCGCCGCTGGTATCGGCTCATATCGGCTCATATTGGCTCATATCGGCTCATATTGGCTCATATCGGCTCATATCGGCTCATATCGGCTCATATCGGCTCATATCGGCTCATATCGGCTCATATCGGCTCATATCGGCTCATATCGGCTCATATCGGCTCATATCGGCTCATATCAGATACTTAGTCCCAGGTTGTGGTTTGTACAAACTTTTTTACTTGATTTGTGTCATTTTCTTGAAGCTGAGCCATTAAAAGACTTTTGTACTGAACATTTTAAGCCTCTGTGACTCGTGTTGGTTAATTACATCTTTATTTTTATCCGTCTGTCGCTGCTTCGTGGACAGATCTGGAGTGTTGTCCCGATACTGAAATTTCAAACTCTATTTCGATGCTAAGAAATAGATTCAATACTCGATACTGATCCCGATTCCACGATGATGAATAAAAACACTCTGTCTTTAGACAAAATACTAAATATACAATACTAAATATGTTTGTGCTTTGTTTTCTGTTTCCATGAGACGTGTGTGTGTGATCCTCAGAGTCATAGTCCATGGTCCTGGTTTAGTCCTGGTTTAGTCCTGCTTTAGTCCTGGTTTAGTCCTGGTTTAGAACTGGTTTAGACCTGGTTTAGACCTGGTTTAGTCCTGGTTTAGTCCTGGTTCAGTCCTGGTTCAGTCCTGGTTCAGTCCTGGTTCAGTCCGGTTTTAGTCCGGGTTTTAGTCCGGGTTTTAGTCCAGGTTTAGACCTGGTTTAGACCTGGTTTTAGTCCTGGTTTTTTATCCTGGTTTAGTCCGGTTTAGTCCTGGTTTGGTTCTGGTTTAGTCCTGGTTTAGTCCTGGTTTGAGCAAATGCAAAAAAATAAACCATTTCCTGTCATAATCACGTGTCTTTAAATCTTCTTGGAGGATTTTATTGTTTAAGCTCAAATTGCAGAGTTGGTTCATTCATCTGTTTGTTCATTTTGTTTATTTCCAGCAGATTAATAAAACAAAAGTCAGAGCGTCTTTAATTGAATGTTATAAAAATACTCACAGGTTTTTGACTCTCAGCGTCTCATTATGTTTGAACTTTTCTTCACACAAAGCTCAGTCTGAGGTGAAATAACAGTGACGTAACACGACTGATGTGTGAATCAGGGCTCACGGCTTTGAGGAAATAAGAGCCGTCCCTGCGCCGCTGGTATCGGCTCATATCGGCTCATATCGGCTCATATCGGCTCATATCGGCTCATATCGGCTCATATCGGCTCATATCGGCTCATATCGGCTCATATCGGCTCATATCGGCTCATATCGGCTCATATCAGATACTTAGTCCCAGGTTGTGGTTTGTACAAACTTTTTTACTTGATTTGTGTCATTTTCTTGAAGCTGAGCCATTAAAAGACTTTTGTACTGAACATTTTAAGCCTCTGTGACTCGTGTTGGTTAATTACATCTTTATTTTTATCAGGCCGTCGCTGCTTCGTGGACAGATCTGGAGTGTTGTCCCGATACTGAAATTTCAAACTCTATTTCGATGCTAAGAAATAGATTCAATACTCGATACTGATCCCGATTCCACGATGATGGATAAAAACACTCTGTCTTTAGACAAAATACTAAATATTCGATACTAATATGTTTAGTGTGTTTTTTCCTGTTTCTGTTTCCATGAGACGTGTGTGTGTGATCCTCAGAGTCATAGTCCACGGTCCTGGTTTTAGTCCTGGTTTAGTCCTCCTGGTTTAGACCTGGTTTAGGTTTAGTCCTGGTTTAGTCCTGGTTTAGACCTGGTTTAGACCTGGTTTAGACCTGGTTTAGACCTGGTTTAGTCCTGGTTTAGTCCTGGTTTAGACCTGGTTTAGACCTGGTTTAGACCCTGGTTTAGTCCTGGTTTAGTCCTGGTTTAGACCTGGTTTTAGACCTGTTTTAGTCCTGGTTTAGACCTGGTTTAGACCTGGTTTAGTCCTGGTTTAGACCTGGTTTAGACCTGGTTTAGACCTGGTTTAGACCTGGTTTAGACCTGGTTTAGTCCTGGTTTAGACCTGGTTTAGTCCTGGTTTAGACCTGGTTTAGACCTGGTTTAGTCTGGTTTAGTCCTGGTTAGTCCTGGTTTAGTCCTGGTTTAGACCTGGTTTAGACCTGGTTTAGTCCTGGTTTAGACCTGGTTTAGTTTAGTCCCTGGTTTAGTCCTGGTTTAGTCCTGGTTTAGTCCTGGTTAGACCTGGTTTAGTCCTGGTTTAGACCTGGTTTAGACCTGGTTTAGTCCTGGTTTAGACCTGGTTTAGACCTGGTTTAGTCCTGGTTTAGACCTGGTTTAGTCCTGGTTTAGTCCTGGTTTAGACCTGGTTTAGTCCAGGTTTAGTCCTGGTTTAGACCTGGTTTAGTCCTGGTTTAGACCTGGTTTAGTCCTGGTTTAAATCTGGTTTAGACCTGGTGTAGTCCTGGTAGGTTCCATGGGTGTGTACTAGTCCATGTGAGGAGACAGAGGGAGGAGGGAGAGAGAAGGAGGAGAGAGGGGGAAAGGGAGGATCAGTGGGAGGTAAAAGTATAAAGAGAGCAGGGAGGAAGAGGAGACGATCGAGGCAGAATAGAGGGAGGATGAGGAGAGGGGGAGGAAAAAGGAGGGTAAAGGAATATAGAGAGAAAAAAGAGAGAGAGGACTGGTCAGTGCAGCAGGTCGAGTCTGTGTCTTATATTTGTGAAACAGACACATCAGTTTAAAGAGATTCAGGAAAGACTCATTTCTGTGAAAAATGAGTATCTAGTTTCAATACTAGTTTCAGTATCGATTCAGATCTGATTGTCTATATTTTTGATGCCCTACACAGCACAAAGTAGAACATTTCCACTGATATGATTTATAAAACAATTTGTCTACAGATCTTTCCATCAACTTCACAAGAAACACAAAAACTGCACGACTAAAACTACAAAAACAGATAAATCTCCATCTTAAACCACATTTGAACTCAGTGCACTTCACACATTCCACCCACAGCCACTAGGAGGCAGTGTGACCCCACAAACTCCCTCATGTAGTAACGTTGTTGTGAAACTACTATGAAATAAAAAGCCGCCGCCCCCACTGCGTTTTGACCTAAAAAATCCCCACGGTTTAGATTTCTTCTTATTTATAGCTTCACGTTTGACCTCTGTGACCTTTAGCGTCGCCATGGAAACCAGGTTCAGTTTCATGTTAAATGGTGAGTGTTTATTTGTTTTTAATTACCTTAAATTGTGTGTAAAATGCAATCTTTATTTATTCAACTGCAAAGATATCAAACTGTTGGGTTGTTTTATTATTTTTTGCCTGGGTTTTATTCGGAAACGACTCTAGATGGAAGAGTTTTTATATATTGCTCTTTTTATATCGGCTCAAGTGCAGTTTCTCTGTGACAGATTTACAACATATGTAATTTTCCAGTTGAGTAATTGGATAATAAGTGTTTATGGAGTTCTGCATCCATATGGCACGTATTGTCCGACTGTATTTGATCCAAATGAGTTCTGCTAACTTAGGAGGAAACAAAGCAGATGTTCAGAGCGTAAATAGAGTTCTACACAGTGAGATTTATTTACCCATAAAGCAAATCGCAATAAAACTTGTAACCGCGCCTCCTCTAACTCCCCTCTCTCCTCTCTTTGTCTGAGCATCTTCAAAAACACACCACTGCCTTCAAATATGATGATGTAATCCAGTGCCAGCCTGCCGCGCCCCCACCCGACCATAGGTGGCAGTGTTGCACCTCGGAACGAGCCGTTAAACTCAGTCAACCCACTTCCCCGCAAACAGTAAGTGTGCTGGGTGAGTTCACTGACAGTCACTGGATCACTGCTGCTATCGATTCATGTGTCTGTGCTGTTGTTTTTGTCCTCTTCTGAGCTCGGGAAAGATTTGAGATAGAAAAAAAAAAAAAAAAAACACTGATTATTGAAGTGGAAGGGGGGCCGCATCGAATGAGAAGGGGCGTGACGTCAGCCGCCTGGCGTCTCACAAGGGCCCGAGTTAAACATTGATCAATATGTTTGTCAATCAACTGATCGATCACTCAATCCAGTTTCATTTTTAGAGTGCTTTTTCGTGTCACCTGCTGCAGAGACGAGGAGAAGAAGAAGGAGGAGAAGTGACGCTCTTCTTCTCGTTCGTTTTGCAGATCAGGCCTCACTTAAGAGCGAGCCGTGAGATGTTTAGGAGGCGTCTGAAGAGCACTCACGAGGCTAGCGCACTCGGTAGTACGCTCGCCTGGTTGTTTTGACTGCCGTAGCGCCGCAGACACCCAGTGAGCACAAAAATTACAAGCCGGGTTTTTAGAGAGCGGAGCGAGGAGGAGAGAGAGAGGAGAGGGCGCGTCTACAACTCCAATCTGACTGGCTACTGCTTGGCACACCGCCTTTTCGCGTCGGGCACTTCCCAGCCAATCAGCGGCCTTCGTCATATTTTTGGGTTTATGAATGGAGCGAGAAAGAGGAGAGGAGTTGTAGTAGTAGCAGCAGCAGTGAGTAGTTTGGAATCACAGGGAAAACGTGGTCTGAAAAAGGCCTGAGATGTTTGAGGAGAGGAATGAGAGAAATGACAGAAACGTTTGCACCTGTCGCTCGTATCCAGGAGACGGGCGAAGCTGTGTTTGTGTCTGTGCCGATTCCAGCTCCAGAAAAGCGTATTTACTGAGGACAGGAGCGTAATTGAAAGTACGGTGGAGTCTGTAGGCTTTTAGCACAGTTCTTTTCAGGTCAGAAAACAGGCTCAATCGGAACATGATGTCAGGGAGCGTTTGAACTGTCTCCAAGGATGAAACGCAGCCCGAAAAACCCCAGAACCGCTCGTCTTTTTCTAATTAGCACTTCCTGTGTCTGGAATCGAGCTGCTCCTCTGCTTCTCTTGGTGACGCGTGACCTTTGACCTTTGACCTCCAGTGATATTTACAAAGATCAGGCAAAAGTTTGATCTGATCGATTGTTTAAAGTGGTGCTAGTTCCACACTTTACTTTAGGTGGGATTTTCCGCAGTGTGGCTTTAAACTTAGACTTCTAAACTTTGCATTGCTCAAACAAAACATGCAGCGTCACCTCTCCACAGATGTGACCTGTAACCTGTCCCCCTCGTCTCGCCTGGTTGCCTCGATGGAGATGTTTAAGTCCAGTTAAAGTCCATCTCCAGGGACATGAGCAGATGGCAGAACCTACACCAGAAAGGTTCCATAGTGCACCTTTAAGATAGTGTCATTGTGCTTGTGTCTCTATGGTTCTCATCTCTGTGGATCATTCTGTTATAATTTACACATTTTAAATCACAATATTCATCAAAAAAACGTAATAAAAGAAACACACCAGCTGATTTCAAGTGAGAAAACTGCAGTGTCCAGTGAAGCTGACGTCGCTGTAAACGTCATGACAATAAAGAGTCGTGTAGCTGTAGCGCCCCCTATGGACAGAGCACATCACACTAGAGCAGCACTTTTTTTTACATCTGGACCAAAAATGACGACTCGACGCGACGCTGCAGAATCCTACGAGTATGAACGATTAAGGAAATAAAAACTGGAGAAGGAAGAGCGGACGTCACAGGGGGCCGTGTCACGAGGGGCGTGGCAAAGTGGGCCTTTCACACGGGGGCGTGTCACAGGGGGTGTGTCACAGGGGCGTATCACAGGGGGCGTGTCACGAGGGGCGTGTCACAGTGGGAGTGTGTCACAGGGGGCGTGTCACGAGGGGGAGTGTCACAGGGGGTGTGTCACGAGGGGCGTATCACAGGTGGTGTGTCACAGTGGGCCTTTCACAGGGGCTTGTCACGAGGGGTGTGTCACAGTGGGCGTGTCACAGTGGGCGTGTCACAGTGGGCGTGTCACGAGGGGGCGTGTCACAGGGGGCGTGTCACGAGGGGTGTGTCACGAGGGGCGTGTCACACAGTGGGCGTGTCACAGGGGCGTGTCACAGGGGGGCGTGTCACAGGGGGCGTGTCACAGGGCGCGTGTCACAGGGGGCGTGTCACGGGGGGGCGTGTCACGAGGGCATGTCATAGGGGGCGTGTCACAGGGGCGTGTCACAGTGGAGGTTCAACGGGTTGATCAGCAAAATGGCATCTTGAAAATAGTTAAATATTAAACTCAAACATGAATCACTCTAAATAATGAGAAGAAACGACTCACAGTTAAACATCTGAAAAGTTCAGTTTGTAGAATATTTCTGATTTCACTACTGCAACTTTCAAGCTGCAAGTTTCATGTATCGTTTGTTTATTTCATTTATTTCATCTCCACACGCTCACACACACAATCAGAATCTGCATTATTTTTACCGTTTGAAAACAATTCTCACCAGACGCTCACGTTAATTTCTTCTGACATATTCTTCGTTTATTTACTTGCATAATTAAAAGAGCTTAATGAGGACGTGGGCTGTAGGAGGCTGCAGTGCGCTCGAGTTCGGAGCATGACTCGGCTTATGACATCACTTTGAGAGACTTAAATCGTCTGAACTTCCTCCGGCGTAAGGTCACCCAACATATAAATGCAGACTTCTACTCGCAGAAGCATAAAACTGAAGCTGCATCGATTAAAATTTAAGTGCAACCTTCGGACCGGCTTTGAAAAAGAAGAGACAGTGAGTTTGCTTTAGGGGAGAAATGTAGATGGAAATGGAGCAGGCTGCTGCAAAATGTCCTAAGATAAACTCCCATAAGTGGTAGAAAAACTAGTTTGAACAGTTCTGTGAAACTTGCAGCAAATGTTGTCCTTAGATATCACCGGATTAGCGCTGCGTTCAGGTGTAGGTGGGGCCGCTGCGTGTGAAGGCAGAGCACATGTCTGTTGGTACACACGTCAACAGGGTCAGGGCCTAGTCATTTAAGGTAACGTCCACATGACTGCTCCCATTCAAAGAGGGAGAACTGCCGGCTCAGAGCGCACCTCCTCCCCGCTCGCACACAATCCATCACTTGGCAACACTTTCCAACTCGTGACCTCGCAAAAAGCTGCTGACCGCTACCAGGGGAGTCCAGAGCGAGCGCGAGACAGGACAAGAATGGAGCGGGCAGGATTTATTTAAGGCTATTGTAGTGAGAGGTGCAAAGAGGAGTGACGTTTTGTATGTGAGTTAAAGGAGAGGTCTGTGTCATATAAATGGACATAGCTAACCTGCTAGCACCGCAACCTGACCTAGCACCCCTGACCTCTGGACCCCTGAGCTTTACATTTATCGGGACTCTGAGAGACCACCTTCATTTTATCGTGACCTCTGCAAAAACGAGCTTTAAGTGGCTACAGGAAGTAGTGACCAACGCTAGGAAGTAGTGACGCTAACAGTGAAGTAGTGACGATAACAGGAAGTAGTGACGCTAACTGGAAGTAGTGACGCTAACAGTGAAGTAGTGACGCTAAACGTGACTGCTCCGAGTGACGCTAACGGAAGAGTGAGTAGTGACCTAACAGGAAGTAGTGACGCTAACAGTGAAGTAGTGACGCTAACAGGAACACTGGAAGTAGTGACGCTAACAGTGAAGTAGTGACGCTAACAGGAAGTAGTGACGCTAACGTGAAGTAGTGACGCTAACAGTGAAGTAGACTAACAGTGAAGTAGTGACGCTAACAGTGAAGTAGTGACGCTAACAGGAAGTAGTGACGCTAACAGGACAGTGACGCTAGAAAGTGTGACGCTAACAGGAAGTAGTGACGCTAGTGTAAGTGACGCTAGTGACGCTAACTGAGTAGTGACGCTAACAGGAAGTAGTGACGCTAACAGTGAAGTAGTGACGCTAAAAAGGTCTGTGTCATATAAATGGACGTAGTGACGCTAACCTGCTAGCCACCGCAACCTGTGACGCTAGCCCCCTGTAGTGCCTCTGACCTCTGACCCCTGACCTGTGACCCACCTGCAGCTCTCTGTCCCCCGTCTGAGCTTTAAATATTTATTCATTTTATCGTGACTGTGCAAAAACTTCAGAGATAAAACTGGACAGGAAGTAGTGACGCTAACAGGAAGTAGTGACGCTAACAGTGAAGTAGTGACGCTAACAGTGAAGTAGTGACGCTAACAGGAAGTAGTGACGCTAACGGGAAGTAGTGACGCTAACTGGAAGTAGTGACGCTAACAGGAAGTAGTGACGCTAACTGGAAGTAGTGACGCTAACAGAAAGTAGTGACGCTAACAGGAAGTAGTGACGCTAACGGGAAGTAGTGACGCTAACGGGAAGTAGTGACGCTAACAGTGAAGTAGTGACGCTAACAGTGAAGTAGTGACGCTAACGGGAAGTAGTGACGCTAACGGGAAGTAGTGACGCTAACTGGAAGTAGTGACGCTAACAGAAAGTAGTGACGGTAACAGGAAGTAATGACGCTAACAGTGAAGTAGTGACGCTAACTGGAAGTAGTGACGCTAACTGGAAGTAGTGACGCTAACGGAAAGTAGTGACACTAACACTGAAGTAGTGACGCTAACTGGAAGTAGTGACACTAACAGTGAAGTAGTGACGCTAACTGGAAGTAGTGACGCTAACTGGAAGTAGTGACGCTAACTGGAAGTAGTGACGCTAACTGGAAGTAGTGGCGCTAACACTGAAGTAGTGACGCTAACTGGAAGTAGTGGTGCTAACACTGAAGTAGTGACGCTAACTGGAAGTAGTGACGCTAACTGGAAGTAGTGGCGCTAACACTGAAGTAGTGACGCTAACTGGAAGTAGTGGTGCTAACACTGAAGTAGTGACGCTAACTGGAAGTAGTGACGCTAACAGGAAGAGGGTGCTGTTGTGCACAAAGCCAATTACCCAAAACATATACTCGAGTACAGCGAGTATTTGTAATTTGTTGGTGGAAATAAATGACGCGCCGAGTCTCCAAATAAACAACAACAAGACAAGTGGACGTCTTGCTGTTTAAATGTTAAGTTAAAATAATTATCACAGAAGCTTTTAATCAGCTCGTCTCCCCGAGGCGACAATTAAAACAGCCCTGAGTAAAAATGTCATCAATATAAAAATCCACTGACCTGACGCGTGATCTGAGGCGGCTCGTCATGATCTGTGGCTTGTTGTTGTCTGTGGTGGCTCAGAGGCGGCTCATCGTGGTCTGAGACGGCTCAGAGGCGGCTCGTCTTGGTCTGAGGTGGCTCGTCGTGGTCTGAGGCGGCTCAGAGGCAGCTCGTCGTGGTCTGTCGTGGCTCAGAGGCGGCTCGTCGTGGTCTGTGGGTGGCTCAGAGGCGGCAGCTCGTCGTGGTCTGTCGTGGCTCAGAGGCGGCTCGTCGTGGTCTGTGGCGGCTCAGAGACGGGCGGCTCGTCGTGGTCTGTGGCGGCTCAGAGGCGGCTCGTCTTGGTCTGAAGCGGCTCGTCAAAGTCAGACAAACAGTGAGTGCTTTTGCTATAATCAGCTTTAGACTGGGGCCGATATTGAAATCCGTGTCAAGATTGTCACGGCCGAAATAACGATTATGTCACAATAACGTTTAAAGTTGCTGATAGTTTAAAAATGTTATAGATATGAGTAATTATAATTATGTATAATCTGGATTGTCCCTGTCGACTTCCCTCTGGTGACGTCGTTTTTTCTGCACATTCAGGTGATATAATGATGATTTTCTTTGTTGGAGATTCTCAGGGTTGTCCCATAATCTGGGGCCCGTCTTGAGTTTTTGTTTTAGGTTCATGTTTTTTCTCAGTCTAGAGAAGTGACAAAAACTCAAACTAAAGCGTTCTGCACATTCTGTGTTTTAGATATTCTGATCTTAGGTAGAATCCATCTTCGACAGGGGCCATGGAACAAAAAATATTAAACTTATTTAAAAAGTTAAAAGTTCTTATTGCTCCTCAAAACAACATAAAAATTGCATCTAAGATTGAGCTATTTTCTGATCTATTTTGCTATTATACAGCCCCCCTACTGGCCAGACTTGTGTACTACAACATAAAGTATAAAACTGTTTTGTGTTTTTGTTGCAGTTTTTATTTTTTTTACCCCTGACCCACCTGCAGCTCTCTGTCCACTGCCTCATCTGTAAATATTTATTAATTTTATTGTGACTCTGCAAGAACCTCACAGAGATAAAACTGGACAGGAAGTAGTGACGCTAACAGAGATAGAGGGCGCTGTTCACTCTGCACATTTACATATTCATCCTTAAAGGCCCATGTTACACTATTATCTGATCTTTCTAATGTTTCCTCGTCACAAACAGACCTGCAGATGTTTCATTCACACACGTTTAACACAAACCTGCAGATTTTAAACTGAAAACACTCTGTTCCACCTTGTGATGTCATCATGTGGTGATACAGGAAGTGCTCCACTGTGTTTTTAAACTCCACACACCTTCATTTCTAGAATCATTTGGATAATAATTTCAGTCCTGGAATTGCAAATCTCTCCTGAACTAAAGAAGCTGTTAACGTTGAAAACTACCACTTCATGACATCACAAGGTGGAACAGAGCAGTTTGAGCTGTGGAGATGTTACAGACTGAATAATAAAGTCTTACTCAAACATGTGAATGAAACAAAACACAACTCCAGGTCTGTTTTTGCTGCTCTAACACTATTATAACACAGCTTAATGCTCATAAGAGTCAGTTTTGTGTCATATCGGACCTTTAAAAACAGTAATAATCACGTTTGTATCACAATCTCAGCCGCCATTTTGTGTCTGGAACAACAAAAAAAATCTGCATGGCTAATTCTGATTAATAGCTCGCGCTGGGACTTCATTGGCTCATTCATTCTCATATGGACTTGTTCTTTAGACCTTGGATTTGCCAGATAACGCTTGGCTCTTCACCTCTCCCCCTCTTTCCCTCTTTCCCTCTTTTTCCCTCTTTCTCTCGGCAGACGACACGGATGAGGACATAGAGGATGGGATCAATGCAAAGGCCCGTGTCCGCCGCGGCCCATCCTCGTCCGGGCAGTGAACAGACGACTGGAGGCACGAGTGAGAAGTGATTTTTCCCTCTGTCGCTCGGGTCTTTAGGGGCTCGTCTGTACAAAGTCTGACCTCATCATGGGAGACGTGGGGTTTTCTGTCAAGATGTGAGTTCTACCACGGACTTTCTTTACACGATCTCTGGAGCCCACGTCTGATCAGGCTGATAATGTGGGCCGTGCGAGCCGACGGTGGAACTCGCTGCTCGGACGTTTGGGTTGAGGTTTTGGCCTCTGCTGAACTCGCCGTGGCAGTAGTGGCCGTGTTTGAATTATATTTTATTTCAAGAATTGTGATAAAAATGTAGAAATGTTCGGTTTGATTAAATGGCCCATATTACCTTAAAGGGCCCATATTACCTTAAAGGGCCCATATTACCTTAAAGGGCCCATATTCCGCTCCTCTCAGATCTGTTCTAATGTCGTTTCCTCGTCACAAACAGACCTGCAGTTGTGTTTTGTTTCGTTCACACATGTTTAACACACTGAAAACACTCTGTTCCACCTGGTGATGTCATCATGTGGTGATACAGGAAGTGCTCCACTGTGTTTTTAAACTCCACACACCTTCATTTCTAGAATCATTTGGATCATTTCAGCTAATCTCTACTGAACTAAAGGTAAAAGGAGCTGTTCACTTGAAAACTACCACTTCATGACATCACAAGGTGGAACAGAGCATTTTGAGCTTTGGAGATGTTACAGACTAATAATAAAGTTTGACTCAAACATGTGAAGGAAACAAACAAAACTCCAGGTCTGTTTTTGAGGAGTTAGGTCAGTTAATTGCTGTTACCCACAATGAACAAATAAAAAAAAAACCCACCGTCAAATTTCAATCAAAAAAAAATTCAAAAAATGAACAAACAAAAAAAAAAAAGTCAAATTCAATACAAAAAATTCAAAAAGCCCAGCGTGCCACTTCTGGCCCCTGCATAGAGACACCTAGTGGATGAATATTGAACTAATATGAGCCACAGTGGTAGTGACAAAATAGCCGACCACATGTTGTTTTGTTGGTAAAATTGTGTTGTGTGTCTTTTTTTTTTTTTTTTTTTTTTTTTTTTTTTTTTGGGAATAAATTAGCAAGCCCAATGGGTCAAATTTGGCCCTGATCCTAAATTAGGGAATAAAGGGTTAAAATTGAAAAAAGAAAAAAATTCAGTGAAGCAAAAGGTTCTTGGATTCTCCAGGGTTAAATAAATATTTTTGGACAAAGCAAAAGGCGAGGACTTGAGAATTTGAACATAAACTATAAAAAGAAATGAGTATCGTATTTTCCGGAGTACAAGTCGCACTTTTTTTTCTTTTCATAGTTTGGCCGACATATACTCAGATGACTTATTTGTGGAATATAAGTTGCATCTGAGTTTATTGTTTCACATCTTTGTTACGACTGTTTTTTTCTTCATTATTCTGCATCTTTTGACATATAGTCCAGAAAATATGGCAGCTACAGTCAGTTTCTTTGCTGCATATCTCCATATAACTTACTTCATTCTGTATATTTGATGTTTTCTGTGTATTTAAACTGTATAAAGTAGTAAAAATAAAGAAACTGAACGAGACGGCGTGTCCTAACATTCGTCTAGAACAGTGTTTCACCTCCACATAAACACGAGGCCGTCGAGTTCACCTCTTTGTGTCGCTCTGTGGCGTCCACTTGTGTGAAGCAGCTCCCCGTCGCTCCAGCATCTCCACCGCCGCCGCCGCTGACCTGTCGTGACCCTCACTCGCACCGCTCCACCCTCCCCTCTCCGCCGCCTATTTACTTACTTTACTTCCACTCGGCTACATCAATATTTGCCGACGCCGGACCCCCAACCCCGGCCCCTCGGGTTCCCCAGCCCTCCGGCCGACAGAGACAAAGCCCGTCAGCTGTCATTTACATGTGATTTGCATCCGCTCCCTCGTCTTCCTCGTGCCTGTTTGCAATGTCAGGAGGCCAAATTAACCCGTGTTCCGTTTTAGCCAGATTTGCATCTCATTTGCATTGTAGTCGGTTAACGAGGGTTACTTAGCCGAGTGACCCTCCCGCAGCCCCCTCCTCTTCCTCTTCGCTTGTATTTGATGATGCACGCGGCGCGATCGGCTAATTTCATTAACGTCTGAGAGGAGAGCGGGCGTTTTTCAGCGAGCGGGCCTTTGCTGGTGGATGTAATCATTAAAAAAGACGAGGTTTCTGCCAAGCTGTTTGTAATCAGGTTTTTTGTGTGTGCGCATATGGACATTGTGTCATATTTACTGTAAGGATGAAAGATTAGGCGTGGAGGGGATAGTGGCCAGCATCAATCTCACTCAGCATCTCCGAGCGGCTCCATTAATCATCCCATCTACGCAAAAATGGGCCCTCATGAGGAGACGGGGCCGCGGCGCACACATGCTCGTGCGGCGAGGACAGAAGGGGAGTTAGGGGCTGAGTGAGCAGAAGTGCCACAGCCAATCGTCCTCCATTGATCCCGCAGACTCGCGCCCGGCGTTTGACAGCGCCGTGGTCGTGTTAATGTGTTCATATGGCGACGCTTGGCTGAGTAAAATGTCTCGGCAGTGACAAAGAGTTTGGACGGGAGAAAGTGGTGCAAACGCTCGGCTTCCGCTCAGGTCGGCGACTGCGGGAGTTTGGAAAGTGGCGCCGTTCCAAGTTTAAAGGATTGGCGATTGTTCCGAGTGGAGTAGAACACACAATAAGTACTTCACTACAGGAAGTCGGTACTTTTTAATGTCATAACAACTCCATACTTCTATTGCCCCATTAAACAATAAAAGGATAGAGAAAAAATGTTTGGTCTGCAACATAGACGGTTTATATAAATGGACATAGCTAAACTGCTAGCCGCCACGTTCCAAACAGGAAGTGAGCATGGGTGCGCTTATGGCTCCAATTCACTTTCTATTGAAAAACTGTGTCTCTCTCTCTCTGTCCCTGCTGCTGTCAGACTCATTTGGTCTTAAATGTTCGTATTAACCCTCCACATGATCCTGGGGTTTTTATTTCATGTCTGTGTCTGTAAATCAACATTTTACAGACACATTTGAACATTAATAACAGACAAATCAGGTCCTTCTTTCCCCAACTGTTAGCGTTAGCAACAGGTTTGATTGACAGCGTTGCTAAGGGAAGGGGCGTTACCTTCAACAGCCTCGCTCCTGATTGGCTCTTTGGTTGCTATGATACTCATGGTCGGAATAACAAATAAGGAACTCGGCTCTAAATTCGCCGCTACACCTGCTCCAGCCTCGATGAGCTTCATTTGGAGCTGAAGGTCGCTCCCGTTAGCGTTAGCAACAGGCTTGATCGCTCTGGATTGACTCTTATTGTCGTTCTCATGGTCACAGTTCCAAATCGGTGCTGTACCTGCTCGCCTCTGTGAAGGAAATTTAAGTATAATCATGTTGTGAAGAAAATACTCTAATCGTACGTCTTTAAATGCGAGTGATCTGTGTCGGACTCAGGCCAGACGTGAACATGTGAGAAGCTCTGAGGAACCTCGTTGTTTTTACCTGTGGAAGTGTAAAAGTTCTTTATCTCTGGGTGTGACACAAACATCACTCTGCTTTGAAATGTGTGTGTCATTCTGGTTTAAATACTCAGAGTTTAGATCAGACCGGCCCAAACTGTGGCCCTCAGACCAGTTTTCCCTTAAACTTCCAGGTGAATCGGCCCATATTACCTTAAACAGAACTTTTAACTGCACATTTCTGAAAATCTTCCTTTACCAAATATGTAAAAATATGTGAAGTCCCACGGAGCATGAACAAAGGTCGAGTGGTTCAAACTCTAATAAGACAGATTTGAAGTTTTCACTGTGTCGGTGATGAATCTGTGGCCCTCAGTGTTTTTATACATGGCCCTTAAGGAGAAAACTTTGGACACTCCTGGTTTAGATGTTCAGGACTGGAGTAAAGGACAAAGAAGTGAGACTAAGGCAAACATTTTGAAGATATATCACTCCAGAGAAACGCTACGGCAAATGATAATATTGAAAATAAAGCTCGATAATCCCAGTGAACCTTTTTAAAACGGATCATTCCTGTCGTTCAAAGGATCTCAGACACAGAATGAACCAGGAATCAGCCAGAGCAGTGATTTATCCAGCTCAAATCTTACGCTACGACATAAAAATGGCAAAAATCTCCCCAGTATTGCAAAGGAAATGTGCACAGGACAAATAAAAGAAGAGGTGGCTGCAGTGATTGTTGTGACAGTTTGTAAATCAGGTCAGTTTAATGGAAACCTGAAATAAATGCTCAAAAAAACACGACCCCAGCGTCTCTGAAGAGGTCAATATTAAACTGTAATGACATCTGTTAGTTATGAAACTCTTCTAATGCAGATCTTGGGTCGATTGGATTGAGGGATTTTCATAATCATCCTCCGAGTGCCACATCGGGCGGATTTGAGCCGGAGCTGTTGACCTTTGCTTTTCCCTCCTCTCCCTGCTCCGTCCTGTCTCCTGATCCCGTTATTTATGGAGGGCAGGAGCTTTACGGCCTCACGGATCCTCTCAGTTATTATGTGCAGGATTTCAATAACGAGAATCAATTGTGGGTTTGTTTGTGGTACCAGCCCACACTCCACAAAAACACACAGGCCTCATCCCGGCAATATATCATCCACGGAAAATTCATTTCATGTTTGTTTGGCCAGAAAAGATAAAGCTCGAGTGGAGGCATCAGGCCCATATTCCACCAGGGATTGTTCTTCGTGATTTTCTCTGAGCTGAACCTCCTCAACTTTTATTTCAAATATATTCCTCATACTAAATATACCCTGTTTTTTTTTTTTTTTTCATTGATTTTTCCCATTTTCTTGTTTTAAATGTCATATATCGCACAAAATGGACTCTCCTGAGCTGTAAATCATGTTCTAATGCTCAAAAACACTCTGTTTTATTCACACATGTTTGAGTAACTGTTTTTTATCTCCAATAGCTCAAAATGCTCCGTTCCACCTTGTGATGTCATGAAGTGGTAGTTTTCAAGTTAACAGCTACGTTTATCTCTAGAAATGGGCAATTCCAGCACTAAAATGATCCAAATGATTCTAGAAATGAAGGTGTGTGGAGTTTAAAAACACAGTGGAGCACTTCCTGTATCACCACATGATGACATCACAAGGTGGAACAGAGTTTTCAGTTTAAAATCTGCAGGTTTGTGTTAAACGTGTGTGAATGAAACATCTGCAGGTCTATTAGAACAGATCAGAAAATAGTGTAACATGGGCCTTTAAGGATGAAAATGTAAATGTGCACAGAGTGAACAGCGCCCTCTATCTCTGTTAGCGTCACTATTTTTGGTCCAGTTTTATCTCTGTGAGGTTCTTGCAGAGTCACAATAAAATTAATACATATTTACAGATGAGGCAGTGGACAGAGAGCTGCAGGTGGGTCAGGGGTCAAAAAAAAAAAAAACAACAAAAACACAAAACTGTTTTATACTTTATGTTGTAGTACACAAGTCTGGCCAGTAGGGGCGCTGTATAAGTCGTATAGTTGCAAAATCAGGAAATGGCTCAATTTTAGATGTAATGTTTATGATGTTTTGAGGAGTAACAAGAACTTTTAACTTTATAAATAATTGTAATATTTTTTGTCCAATGGCCCCTGTCCAAGATGGATTCATACAGATGCTTTACTCTAAATCTGCAGGTAAAAGACGAAAAAAGGACCTGATGTGTCTGTTATTAATGTTCATATGTTGATTTACAGACACAAAAGTGAAATAAAAACCCCAGGATCATGTAGAGGGTTAATACGAAATGAGTCTGACAGCAGCAGGTACAGACAGAGAGATATAGTTTTTCAAAAGACAAAAAAAAAAACAACTTAAAATAAAAAAAAAAATAATAATCAAAAGAAACTCAAAATAACTATAAAAACAAAAAAAATAAATACTCAAAAAAATAAAAAAAAAAAGATATAAAAACCCCTCAAAATAACAAAATAAATAAATGAAACAATTCAAAATAACAAAAAAAAATATATAAAATAACAAAAATACAAAAAAAAAAAGAAAAAATTCAAAATAAATAAATAACTACAATAAAAAATAAATATAATAAAAAATAATTGAATAAATAAATAAAACAACCAAAAATAACTCCAACCCCCCGCCCCCCTAAAACTTAAAATAACAAAAAAAAAAAAAAAAACTCAAAATAAGTCATGTAGAGGGTTAATACAAACATTTAAGACCAAAATGACGAGTCTGACAGCAGCAGGTGCAGAGAGAGGGGGGGGGACACAGTTTTTCAATAGAAAGTGAATTAGCGCTCATGATCACTTCCTATTTACAGCGCGGCGACTAACAGGTTAGCTACATCCATTTCTATTTCCAGTCTGTGCTTTTTCCACACACATTACTCATGCATTTCTATTTCCTGTTGAATCCTTTTATTAAGAAACTGTGACTTCCTTCCGTCTAATCCCATCTACGAACAGGAACAAAAACGCTCTTGTTGGCTAAATCTGCAATTACTGCGTGTGTAAGTGGACTAGCGGCCTCACACTCGCATTATCAGTGTTTAAGTGTGTTTAAGTGCTGGGTGAGGTCCTTAGCCGACGCGTGAGCCTGTGTTAGGTCTAATGAGGGAGCGGGCCTTGGATGGGTCTGATGCCTCCATGCATTAAAGCCTAATAACCTGTCCTTTCAGCGCCTCTTAAGAACACGAGCGCCGCCTCATAATTGGAAAGATATTTGCTTCTTTCTGCTTCTCTCTCGCCGTAATGGCCGCTGTGTGTGCGGTTCACCGGGGTCTTTTATTCGTCCTTGGGTGATTATTCCTTCCTTTTATTAGCTCTGCTCGGTTTGTGTTTTGGCTCTTCGTTTGCAGGTGAAACGAGAGTGTTTGGCTCCATAGACCGACGCCTCCTCGACGTGCGACGCTGGTTTGTGAAAAGGTCGTGAGTGGAGCTCGTGGAGGAGTCAAAGCGAATTTTGCTTTAATAAAAACCAGACTTTTGGACGATAAACATCTGGTGACGCTTCAGATAAAGTGGCTTCATCTTGATTTTGTGTTGATTTCGATGTGGTTTATTTACTAAACAGACGAGGTTGAATACAGATGTGATTATCGGCCGTTACGTGGATTTCCCGCTGAGGAAACGCTCAAAAGAAATGAAATATTTAACACCAAATCACATCATATCTATAGACGACGCACGTTTCAAGGTTCTCAACGAGCAAACGTCCATAATTAGTTTAGCAAACGGCCTCTTTAAGTTAGATTTAAATGAATACAGCAGTAAGATTTTTCTTTTTCTAAGCAAATGTTTACAGTCCACACTCAAATTTACAGTTTATAATGTGAGATAATTAGCTCAGTGCACAGCAGATGTGATTAAAGTGCCTCAAAACTTATGCTAACTTATGTTAAAAGAGTAAAATATACAATAAACAACCTATTAAAATTAAAATTCATTAAAGTAAAGGCTGTACAGTTGTTTTAAATAAAGAATAGTTCAGTTTGTGCTGCTGTTTTAATATTTATTATGTCTCAGAATTAGCATTGAGACAAAAACATGTCTGTCTCTGGTGAAGTTTTCATTTTATTTGTGTTTAACTTTTAAAAACCTCACAGATAAAATTTAACCAGAAGCATTTCGCCAACACGACTTTGACCTCCGACCCTCATGACCTGCGTCGCTCCTGAGTCGGACCAACACCTCGGGACAGAGCAAAAAAAAAGAAAGTTAAATCTGTCACTGGACAAATCTTCACTTTCTAAACTCCATCCACCTTCATCCCACAACGATTTGTCCAGTGACAGATTTAACTTTTGTTTTTTTTGCTCTGGATCAGACCTGGACGACTCAGGGATTACACTTCATACAGCTCAGTCTGGGGAAGTGTCTTGCCAAGGAGCACAGCAGTAGTACAGCAGTAGTGTGAGGCAATGATATGTATGTCAAACAAACTAAAAACCTGCTTTTCTCCCATAAGAGCTGAGACATCACAGCATCAGCCTGATTTTAATGACTGAAAAGTGATGAATCTGCCTTAAAATATGTCAGGATTTTTAGTATTTTGTGTTTTCTGTGCCTCTTCTCTCCTCCCTCTGCACCTGGAGCTGGGAGGAGACTCCACCCACTACTCACCTGCAGCCAATCAGCAATCAAACCTCCACCTCTGAAGCACAAAGGGACCAAGGAGCACATACGTCAAACTCAGGCCCGGGGACCAAATCTGGCCCATGGTTTAAATATATTTGGCCCGTGAGGTCATATCAAATGTGCATTAGAGCTGACCGGTCACAATTTTTCTATAAATATTGAGTTTAGCTTATGAATTTGTCTCAGTTTTTAGTTTTGGCCCACTGTACATTTGAGTTTGATCGCGGAGGTTCCTTGGTTCCTTGCACCTCCGCCTCTGATCCACCTTCCTACGACCTGCTCCTCCAACCAGCAAATCACATCAAACTCTCTTAAACCTCACTTCACGTCTGTATCTTTGACCCCACAGATGTTACAACAACGAAACTAGTTCATTTTAAACTGTTTGGTTCAAGTTATTCCTCACTGACCTTCTGCACTCTGAGCGTCCCACTTCATTCGCTCATATAAACCTATTAACCAAAGCTGACTCTTGTAGCTTTAATTCATGTTATAATGTTGTTAGCGCATCAAAAACAGACCTGGAGTTGTGTTTTGTCTCTTTATTATTAGTCTGTAACATCTCCAAAGCTCAAAATGCTCTGTTCCACCTGGTGATGTCATGAAGTGGTAGTTTTCAAGTTAAACAGTCACATTTTTATACAGCGATTTAGGCTCAAAGCGCTTTATATCAAGGAACCACTCACCCATTCAGTGAGTTAAGTGTCTTGCCCATGGACACAACAGCAGTATTCATCTGCTGGAGCTGGAATCGCACCGTCAACCTTCAGATCAGTGGACAAACGCTCTACCGGCCGAGCCACCGTCGCTCCTTTTACCTTTAGTTCAGTCGAGATAAGTGGCAACTCCAGGATTCCTGAAGTGAAGGTGTGTGGAGTTTAAAAACACAGTGGAGCACTTCCTGTATTACATGATGACATCACAAGGTGGAATAGAGAGTTTTCTTTCAGTTTGAGAGAAGAACTCAGTCTAAATCTGCAGGTTTGTGTGTTAAACATGTGAATGAAACAAAAAAACACAACTCCAGGTCTGTGACGACATTAAAACAGTAAAGCTAACAACAACTAACATGCTAATGCGCACTTCCTTTTATCTAATGCTTTATAATCAGACGCAGACGGCACATAACAGACTTATTTTCCGCTGCTTTTAGAAGATACATTAGCGCCAGGAGCAGGACCTGAGTGTGATTTAACTCGTGTTATTTCCCGTCTCCTTCACAGTGACAAATGCACAAAAAAACTACTATTTCAAATCATTTCCTTTATAAATTAACATTGATTTTCTTTCTTGCTTCATGCTCCCAAACCGCCCGGTGTCAGCAGATGCTCCTCCGACGCCGTCACAGGATGTTAATTGTCCATAATGAGATTTTTGAAAGATCTGCAGCTCAGAGTTAGTCATGAGGATGAGAGCAGAGAGTGACCGAAGTGTGAGGTCAGCGCCAACGACTCTGACTCACTCCTTATACGCAGAATACATCACATGACGTGGACTTTTGTAAGCTTTAAGTCCGGTTATAATCCTCAAAAACAGACCTGGAGCTGTGTTTTGTTTCCTTATTATTAGTCTGTAACATCTCCAAAGCTCAAAACGCTCTGTTCCACCTCGTGATGTCATCAAGTGGTAGTTTTCCGTCTATATTCACCTTAAATCAGTCGTATTGAGTCTCTATGGTTCTCCTCTCTGTTTATAATTTACACATTTTAAATCACAATATTCATCTGAAAAAGTGCTTCAGTGTCCAATGAAGCTGACGTCACTGTAAATGTCATGACAATAAAGAGTCGTGTAGCTGTAGCGCCCCCTATGGACAGAGCACATCACACTAGAGCAGCACATTTTTTTTACATTTGGACCAAAATGACGACGCGACGCTGCTGAATCCTACGAGTGTCAACGATTAAGAAAATAAAACTGGAGAAGGAAGAGCGGACGTCACAGGGGGCGTGGCACAGGGGGCGTGGCACAGGGGGCGTGTACATAACGGTCACGAGAGAGGAGACAAGAAACGAGGAGACGAGAGAGGAGACAAAAGACTAGGAGACAAGAGACAAGGAAACAAGGGAGCAGACAAGAGAGGAAAGCGAGAAAGAGGAGACGAGAGAGGAAGTGAGAGATGAGGAGACAAGAGACGAGGAGACGAGAGAGGAGACAAGGAAAGAAGGCGAGACAAGAGAGGAGACAGGAGACGAGGAGACAAGGGAGCAGACGAGAGAGGAAACGAGAAAGAGGAGACGAGAGGAGACAAGAGACGAGGAGACGAGGGAGCAGAGAAGAGAGGAAATGAGAAAGAGGAGACGAGAGAGGAAAATGAGAGATGAGGAGACAAGAGACGAGGGAGACGAGAGAGGAGAGAGACAAGGAAAGAAGGAGAAAACGAGACAAGAGAGGAGAACAGGAGATGAAGAGACAAGGGAGCAGACGAGAGAGGAAACGAGAAAGAGGAGACGAGAGGAGACAAGAGACGAGGAGACAAGAGACGAGGAAACAAGGGAGCAGAGAAGAGAGGAAACAAGAAAGAGGAGACGAGAGAGGAAATGAGCGATGAGGAGACAAGAGAGGAGACAGGAGATGAGGAGACAAGGGAGCAGACAAGAGAGGAAACGAGAAAGAGGAAAGGAGAGTGAGCAAAAGTGGGCGTGTCACGGGGGGCGTGGCACAGTGGGCGTGTCCAGGTGAAGGTTAAACGGGGACAGTTGGACAAAATGGCGTCTTGAAAATAGTGGATTAAAGATTAAACTCAAACATAAATCACTCTCAATACAACTTGGACAATGACATGATTAAATAAAAGTCTGAAAAGTCGATTTTGCAGAAAGTGTCTGATTTGAGACACTCTGACGTTGGAGGGTTTTGTTTTATTTGGCACCAGTATTTTCTTGTCATTTCTAGTTAACATCACTTCATGGGGCTTATTATAGATTTTCAAACTGTGGATTTTTTAGATGATCAGCCGCAGCAGCAAATCAAATCTCAGGTTTTGGAAGCAGCTGACGAAGAACCAAATCTCTACTGGATTCAACAAAGATAAAAATTGAAAGTTTTGTCTAATTATCTGGTCTAAAAGTGGCGCGTTCCTCTGGCTGTTAGTCATGGGGATTATAGCTTCCATCATGGCAGAATGAGCACACTGTGAAGTCAGAAGTTTGACTCATGCGTCTCGTCCTCACACGTGGAGCGAGGTGCAGGTTGGCGGGGCAGTGTGTGGATGTGTGAAGCTGTTTAAAGGCTGACACATCCAGAGCGGGAGACTCATGGATGAACATGTCATTCCTGATGGGAGTTTCACGAGCCGAGGACGTCTGAGGCGAGTTTACACATGAGATCTGCACCGGGTTGTCAAAATAATACATAAGAAACACAGGCCTGGAAGGAAGATTAGGTAATTTTGGTTTGGTTGAACTTTGCTCTTCCAGTGACTCAAACATGACTTAATATACTGACATTTATTGATTTGATTTGATTTTGAAGAAACCACATACTGTAAGTTTTCGTATTCTCTCACTCTGACAGAAGTGGGATTAGTAAAATGAAAACTATCTGTAAATGGACAGAGCTAACCTGCTAGCCGCTGCGTTCCAAACAGACAGTGATCATGTGTGCACTTCCTGCTCCAGCGACTCTGGCTCCTCTCTGTCCCTGCTGCTGTCAGACTCGTCATTTTGGTCTTAAATGTTTGTTTAACCCTCTACATGATCCTGGGTTCATTCTTTTTATTTATTTATTTTTTGTTATTTTACGTTTTTGGGTTTGTTTGTTTTTTTTTAGTTATATTGAGTTGATTTATTTTATTGTTTGTTATCTTAAGTGTATTTGTTTGTATTTGTTTTATTTGTTATTCTAATATTAAGTACATTTTTTAAATTTTTTATTTAGTTAGTTTGAGTTGATTTTTTTTTCTTCAATTTTTTGAGTTATTTTGAGGATTTTTTTTTTTTTTTTTTTTTTGATATTTTGAGTAGATTTTTTTTTTTTTTTTAGTTATATTAATTTTATTTATTTATTTAGTTATTTTGAGTTGATTTTTTTTTTATTTTGAGGGATTTTTTTTGTTATTTTGAGTAGAGCTTTTACTAAGCTTTTACTAAGCTAAACCAGTGGTGTGGGCGAGAAGGGGCGTTACCTTCACCAGCCTCGCTCCTGATTGGCTCTTTGGTTGCTATGATACTTGTAGTTAGAATCCCAAATAAGGAACTTAGCTTCGATGAGCTTCATTTGGAGCTGAAGCTGTGACGTCAGACTCACTCAGTCACTTCTTTTCACAGTCTGTGGTCGTGTTGAAGTCCTCAGACTGCGACATGGTTCATAAAACACTAACAGAGCCAGGTCGATCTCGTATTTAGCCTGAAAATCCTTTAGCTGAGGCCACATTAGCGCATTAGCATTTGAGATTCATGTTCAAGTTTTCTATCTTTCGTTCTTTGTTGCACTTCTGGATAAAACCAACCAGCAAAAGAAACACAAAACCAAACACAAACGAGACTCTTTGTTTAGTCCGAGTCTGAACGAGGCTGTGGTCATCACGCCGTTAGTCCTCAGGTTTTCACACGGGCTGTCCCCTGATCCCGATGCTTAGAGCGGCTTTACCGGGCTTAAAAACGAGAGAACTGGAGCTAAATAGTAAAACCTGACTTGTGTTATGTAAGCCATCAATCAGCCCTCGTCCCCCGGGGCCCCACAGACGCTCCGTCAAGACTAATGACACGAAGTCGCATCCAGTCTGTTTGGAGCTGCTGTGAGTGACAAACCCGACACTCCGGCACCAGCAGGGGGAGCTCTGCAGTAACTAAGGGAATAATATGTTTTGTCAGTTTTATGATTTATATTTATGATTAGCGTGAGCGAGTGCAGACTGTTCTGTTCAGATCTTTACCCATGTTCTAGCTGTCTGTACTTTTAAAGTAATTACAGAGCTTTAAGACGTCTCGTTTTGTCTGCGTTTGTAGGTCACACATAAAAAGTTAGCTTCACTCACACGGAGTCTTTAAGAAACACTGTCTCTCCTGAGTAAATGTGAGAACCAGCTCCAGCTCAGCATGTTCCACAGTTTGGCATTAACATCTTTAACTGGTGCTCGGTTCATTAAAGTGAGTGTGTTCTGCAAAATGGACTTTTCAGATGTTTCTCCATGTTCTGGTCGTTTCTTCTCATTGAGCCTCTTAATCCACTATTTTCAAGACGCCATTTTGTCGATTTGCCCCCGTTTCACCTCCACTATGCCACGCCCACTGTGCCACGCCCACTGTGCCACGCCCACTGTGCCACGCCCACTGTGACTCGCCCACTGTGACTCGCCCACTGTGACACGCCCACTGTGCCACGCCCACTGTGCCACGCCCACTGTGACACGCCAACTGTGACTCGCCAACTGTGACACGCCCCCTGTGACACGCCCACTGTGCCACGCCCACTGTTGCTCACTCTCGTCTCCTCTTTCGTCTCCTCATTCCCGTCTCTTCGTTCTTGTCTCCTTGTCTATCGTCTCCTCTTCTCTCCTCTTCTCTCGTCTCCTCTCTCATCTCCTTCATTCTCGTCTCCTCTTCTCTCGTCTCCTCTTTCGTCACCTCATTCCTGTATCCTCGAGCTCGACACCTCGTCTCGTAGGCTAGCAAACAAAAAAGCGAAAAAAGAAAAAAAAAGAAAAATCTGTTGCCTGTGTGTAACAACAGACAGAATCACAAAGGTTTGGTCAGAGATAAATAACAAAACCTAACAATACAAGTAAAGATGTAGGATAAAGAATGACATAACACCTGCGAGCCGCCGCGTTCCAAACAGGACTCTGGCTCCAGTTCACTTTCTACTGAAATATCGTCCCCTCTCTCTGTACCTGCTGCTGTCAGACTCGTCATTTTGGTCTTAAATGTTCGTATTAACTTGCTCTACATGATCCTGGGGTTTATTTATTTATTAATTTTCTTCTTTTTTTTTTTGAGTTTATTTTGATTTTTTTGGTTATTTTAAGTTTTTTTTTTTGTTTTGAGTTTTATTATTTTTTTTTGAGTTATTTTAAGTTTTTTTGTTTTGTTTTGTTATTTTGAGTTAATGTAGATTTTTTGTTATTTTGAGTTTATTTATATTTATTTATTTTTTTGTTGAGTTTATTTAGGTTTTTTTTTGTTGAGTTTTATTTAGGTTTTTTTTGTTATTTTGAATTTATTTATATATATATATATATTATATATTATATATATATATATATATATATATATATATATATATATATATATGGAGTTTTATTTAGATTTTTTTTTTTTTTGGAGCTTATTATACATTTTTGGAGTTTATGTAGATTTTTTTTTTTTTTTTTTAGTTTATTTTTGTCTTTTGAAAAACTGTGTCCCCTCTCTCTCTGTCCCTGCTGCCGTCAGACTTGTAATTTTGGTCTTAAATGTTCGTATTAACCCTCTACATGATCCTGGGGTTTTCTTTAGCTGTTTTGGCTGTAAATTAAGACATGACCTTCCACAGCCTCACTCTAGATACTCAAATCGTCCCTGTACCTGCTCCAGCCTCGATGAGCCTCATTTGGAGCTGAACTCTGTGGTGACGTCACACTCACTCAGTCACGTCTTTACACCGTCTGTGGTACCTGTTTTTTATTCTATCCACATGTTGTCATCCTTCTCTTGTTCCATTTACAAAATAAATCCTAAAAATGCCCTGAGAAAACGGAGACTCTCATGTAATAGACTCACGACCAGGATTTGAACGTTGCACATAATTTCATGGTCAGTGGCCTCGGTCTCCTGCCGTCGCCAGTGGGCCACCTCTTACCTGTCAGAGTCACTTTAACTCACATCCAACAAAAACGATTACCCAAAATGCATCTTAACCATCCACGTCCATGCCACCGTGCACATATATAAAATGAGCAAAGTCCCATCAGCTTAAATGGCCACGTTCCAATTCTTCGAGCGGTCCTGGGCTAAATCGCTCCGACAGCCAAAATGAAGCGGCGCTGGTGACGGCTCAGTGACTTGCAAATCTTTCCTCATACATATATATTCCATACCGTGTTCTGTACGTGTTACCTAGCAGTGTTTGCGCCCTGAGCAGTGTTCCTAAGACCATTACAGATGAGAGCTAAGGTTAGCATTTGTGCCAGTCAACGCACACACTTCGCCCCCTCTGCACCGCTGGCCTCTCGGATGTAGGTCTTGGCTGGTCCGTATATATGCTGAGGATTACAATAAAGGGCAAGTGTATGTGTTGACGCCCTGAGCGCTGTCTGTAAGGCTCGCAGTATGCGTCTAATGCGTGGTCACAGTTGGCTGAAGCCTGTCCATGTTGCCGCGTCGCCATGGGGGTTCGGGGGACGACGACTCTGCCGCCACTCGCCTGCTTAATGCGCTCTGACCCAGAAACTTGCGCTCTGACCTCTTTAGCTTCTACTTATAGGAAGCGTCCTTCTCTCTTTCGCTCCTTCGCTCTTTCGCTCCTTCGCTCCTCACCTCGTCCTGCAGTCGCCTCTTTCGCTCGCTGTCCTCCTGTCACAGTGTCCGCAGTCCCCTGGAAAAACCTGTCTCCCTGAATCATTCGCTCCTTCATTTACACGTAGCTTTTTGTTAGCACCTTAGCGATAAGTCCGATCTAATTGAGTTGCAAGTTTTCATTTAGTCCCGTGACCTGTGCGACTCATGTATGTGTGACTCTAGGCGGTGGAGCTTCAAGTCCAGCTCCAGTTTGAGAATTTATGTGCGTATTTATGTTTGTGTCAGTGTTAATATTAATCAAATCACATTTTATTCCACTTATCTGTCAAATCAACCCAGTTTCTGCAGGTTCTTTTAAATGTCTCATCACTTTTTCACACCAGTAGACAGGACGAGGGGCCGTTTCACTGTCCTGCAGAAGTCGAACTGCAGGTGGCGCTGTCATCCTGCTGCCACAGGTAGGAACACGGCACCAAAACCTGTTTAAATCAGTTGCCCGGACACGTCGCAGTAACATCACGTGACCACTCTGAGGCGCTAGTGAGCAAAACAAACTCGATGAAAACAAACTAAACCTCGAACCTGTGGCTCTCTCCCTTCCCTCACCTGGCCCCTCCTCTTCTCTAGCCCCTCCCATTACCTGGCCCCAACATCGCTTGGCCCCTCCCCTCACCTGCCCACTCTCCTAGCCCCTCCTCTCTGCTGACTCCTCCCCTTCCTGGCTCCTCCCTCTCACCTGGCCTTTGTCCAGACTCACCTGTGCTCTTTATTTTTACAATTTTCTACATTTTATATTCACGTGACAGACATTAAATATATGACGCAAGATGTATAGAATTATGTAATAAAGAAAAAAGTGAAATAACTCAGTAACTCATATATTTGATGTCTTTAAGGTAGTAAAAATTAAAAGAAAAACACTGAATGAGGGTGAGTCCAAACCTTTTACAAGGATCTACTTACAGACTTATTCACACTTATTGCTCAGTATATTACTCTATTAGGAGTAAATGTACAACACCGAGAAGTAAAACTGTATTAAAAAGTTACTCGAGTAAATATAACTTGAGTATTACATATTGAGGATAAACTTTACAAACCCACTGACCTCTTCACTCACTGCTGCGTCTCAAAAACTCCTCATGGTCATAAAAACGTCCCAGAGCTGAAAAACTCCCAAAGGGTCGGTGTCTATGCCCTGTATATGCCCTGTATGCGCCCTCTATGTGCCCTGTATGCGCCCTGTATGCTCCTGTATGCTCCCTGTATGTGCCCTGTATGTGCCATTATATGTGCCCTATATGCTCCCTGTATGTGCCCTATATGCTCCCTGAATGTGCCCTGTATGTGCCCTATATGCTCCCTGTATGCGCCCTATATGCGCCCTATATGCTCCCTGAATGTGCCTTGTATGTGCCCTGAATGTGCCCTATATGTGCCCTGTATATGCTCCCCCTAATGTGCCTTGTATGTGCCCTGAATGTGCCCTATATGTGCCCTATATGCTCCCTGAATGCGCCCTATATGCTCCCTGAATGTGCCTTGTATGTGCCCTGAATGTGCCCTATATGTGCCCTATATGCTCCCTGAATGCGCCCTATATGCTCCCTGAATGTGCCTTGTATGTGCCCTATATGCTCCCTGTATTTGCCCTGTATGTGCCCTATATGCGCCCTCTATCTGCCCTCTATGCTCCCTGTGTGTGCCCTATATGTGCCCTATAAGTACCCGCTCTGCCTGCTCCGCCCGCACGTCCTCCGCCGAGCCCGGGCGCCCTCCCTCACCCCTGCCCTTGTTATTATGACTTATATAAGCTGTGTTGCTGTTGCTGTTTGACCTCTCGCTGTGGTGACAGTTTCTGTTGTGAGAACGCCGCCCGGTCCTGTTTAATCAGACTCAAAAAAGAAACGAGTGTGAGCGTGTGCGAGCGGAGTATCGAAGTGAAAAGCCTGCTGGAGTACTCAACCGGAGCAAACATGAGTAAAAACTTTGGGTTGAAAGGACGACAGCTGCAGGCGAAGGAATGATGTTTTAAAAGAAACACAAGAGCGAGTCAATTAAAATAAAAGTAGTCGGGAGCAGCAACTTTCGAAAAATGCCCTAAGTCGAAAAAGTTTAGAAAGTATTTTACTTAGAGGTTCTATTCTGGCTTTTCGAACTATTTTGGGAACCTGAGCAGAGGCTGTTTTCATGTCAACTCGTCCACGTTTATGTGACTGAGGCGTGTTAGCATTTAGCATTTTTAGCATATTTACTTCCTGTTTGTCACACGTGGCTAGCAGGTTAGCTACGTCCATTTATATAACTAGTCTATGGACAAAATATTTATCGTGAGTACTTTTTATTTGCAAAAGTGTGAGATTTTGTGTATTTTTGTTGTAAAACGATAAGGTTTGAGCTGTTTTATGGGTAATTTTTGGTACGTCTTGCTGTTTATTTGTTGCAGCTCGTGTCTTTTAATGAAACAGGCTCTTTTTAAATGGTTTTAATGGGATTATCTTACATTAAGTCTTAATTAGTGACATAAAGTAGTTTCAGTATTAGGGTTTATCGTGGTATTTCTCTGTAGTGATGTGGTATCGTGACAGGTTTATATTCAGGCATCTTTTATTTTATTTAGCAACAAAACAAGTAAAGTTAAAAGTCCAATAAACTGGTTAAACAGAATGGAAAGTTTTTATGTAACTTGTTCTATGGCCTTGACGATATGTGAGACGTGAGGCCCCTAAACCCATGTCCCCAAAATACATGTTCCCCCGGGGCCCCCATACCCATGTTCCCCTGGGCCCCCCATACTCATGTTACCCCGGGCCCCCCAAACCCCATGTTCTCCTGGGGCCCCCAAACCCATGTTCCTCTGGTGCCCAAAACCCATGTTACTCCAGGCCCCCCCAACCCATGTTCCCCTGGGCCCCCCAAACACATGTTCCTCTAGGGCCCCCATACTCATGTTACCCCATGCCCCCAAACCCAAGTTCCCCCGGGCCCCCCAACCCATGTTCTCCTGGGGCTCCTATACCCATGTTACCCCAGGCCCCCAAACCCATGTTTCCCTGTTCCCCCCATATCCATTTTCCTTTGGGGCCGCTATACCAATGTTCTCCTGGGCCCCTAAAGCAATTTTTCCCTGTGCCCCCAAACCCTTGTTCCCCTGGGCCCCCATAACCTTGTTCCTCTGGGGCCCCCAAATTGCTATAAACACCACTGCTCCATAGCCTTGTTTTTTCTGTAAAATGACTTATAATAAATAAATAATCCAAAACTTTATTCACCACGACATTTGAACATGTGAGGCACCAGCAGGGGGCAGTAGAGCGACATCTGCCGTCACATTGAAACCAGAAGTAGTTTTTATGAGGCTGAAGCTGTTTTTAGTGGAGAGGATAAAACATTACGGTTTATAAAAGTCAGTTATATCATTCCATAGATGTTCGTACAGCAGCGAGATGGATTTTTGGACCAATCAGAGAGCAGCTTTGTGATGTGGGCGGAGCGAAAGGTGAAACGCCCAAACAAACACATGAACATCAGGCTTATTTCAGACTATTTCTTTGCAAAAATGATCAGAAGGAGCAGAGACGGGGAAGATGTCTGCACTTTTCTCCCAACTGAACCTCACAAAAGTTCGATTTTTTTTGGCGTGTGACGTTTCGACCAATCAGATCCAAGTATTCGCCGTGACGTTCGACCTTTTCGCAAACGCTTCCCAGATAAACGTGTAGAACTCATTCACTTCAGTCAATGAGGTGTGAGTCGAGTCAAAATGTTCTCGCTCAAACAACTTTGTCTAAGACGCAGAAATCTTTAAATTAATTAAACTTTGCAAATCGACAAATGGCAGAAAAACCTGAGGGGACGAGAAAGTTTGAAGGACTCTTTATTTCCATCCATAGGGCAAAGGTCTCGTCGAATCGTGGAATTAATATGTAAATGAGTCAATCTGCCGCGGTGGTTTTCAATTCTCATACCTGTTGGTCTTTGGAGGATTTTACAGCGGCTGCAAATCTCTCTCCGTGCGATATTTCAGACTGGACTTTACCCTCTGCGTTTGCTTGAATCCCATGTATTGAATAAATTGTAAGTGAGGGGAAAAAAAAGTTTAGCTGAAGAAAGTGTGAAATAGTGCTGCTCGTTCAGGACTGTCAGGTTTTTCTAACGTCGTATGACTGAGTTTTTGTTTTTCGGTTTTGCTCAAAAGCACCACACCGGTCATGGAAGTGAAAGTCTGACTCGTTCGTCTACTTATTTTAAACATTTTTGATTTTTAACTAAGTGTAAATCATCATAAAAATGCACCTGTTCTGATTTTTTATTTCCATTTATTTATTTGATTAATTTTATTTCAGTTTAAGAGATTTCGGAGAAAGTTTAACATTAGTGCATTTTGTTTTAACTTGTTATTCAAACTGCTTTTGTTTCCAGGCTTAGTGCCCCCTGCTGGTGCGTTTTAGAACTACATATCATGATTTAACTATTTCAAGTGTCAAATTTACTCCGAAACCTCTAAACTTTCTCATTTACTGCTCAAATTGACCTTTATAATAAATGCTGGAAAGTTTAGCATTAGCGAACTGATTTTGTTTCCAGAGCGTCTCCAGATATAGTCTTAGTGCCCCCTGCTGGTGCTTTTTAGAACTACACATCATGATTTAATTCATTATTTTCAAATTTTCAAAAGTTCTCATTTACTGCTCAAATTCCCTTTATAATAAATGTGGCAGAGTTTAGCATTAGCTTTTGTTTCCAGAGTGTCTCCAGATACAGGCTTAGTGCCCCCTGCTGGTGATTTTTTTTAACTACACATCATGATTTATTAACTATTTCAAGTGTCAGATTTACTCCAAAACCTCCAAACTTTCTCATTTCATTGCCTTTATAATAAATGTGACAAAGTTTAGCATTAGTGCACTTTGTTTTAGCTTTTTACAAACTGCTTTTGTTTCCAGAGCGTCTCCAGATACAGGCTTAGCGCCCTCTGCTGGTGCTTTTTAGAGCTGGACATCTTTATTGAAACTACGGTACAAGGTCATATTTTTACATATTAATTTTTCTAAGTTTTACTAAAGAAAAAGCCCAGACTGTAGTGTGCAAAACATTAGAAAAAACTCAGAAAATAAACTTCAAGGCTAAACACACGCGAATAAATATTAAAAAGTCTCATGAAATTGTAAATCGTTGAGTTAAAGCTGCTACATTACACAAAACTGACTCGTACAGACCTGGAGCTGTGTTTTGTTTCATTCACACACTTTATTATTAGTCTGTAACATCTCCAAAGCGCAAAAAAACGCTCTGTTCCACCTTGTGATGTCATGAAGTGGTAGTTTTCAGGTTAAAAGCTGATTTTTACCTTTAGTTCAGTCGAGATTGATCAATTCCAGGAGCTGAAATGATCCAAATGATTCAAGAAATGAATGTGTGTGGAGTTTAAAAACACACCGAACACTTCCTGTATTACCACTTGATGACATCACAGGTGGAACAGAGTGTTTCTCAGTGTAAATGTGCAGAGTTTGTGTGTTAAACATCTCCAGGCCTGTTTGTGATGAGTCTTTCTTCCATTATCTTTCCCAAACTTCCCTGAAATAGTCGATCTTATGTAAATAGTTGTGGGGTTTAATGCTTCTGACAGTAAATGTGCGATTCTGTCAACACGAGTTTAGTCTTCGCTCCAAAGCCCCGTGTCTGGACCGTCTTAAATGTCACCCCCCCGTGCTCGCCGTCCTGGAAATGTTACATAACTCGAGCTCGTCCGCCGCGCTCTCCGGTGTCGACAGAGCCTGCTGTCTGCGGCCTGTCCCGGCAGTGTGGTGTTTTTGTTTTTGGCGGCTCCGTCCTTCCTCGCTGCGGGTACTCACGGCGTTAGCGAGATAATTACAGACTGACGAGTATCGCTCAGTGAGGAGGAGATCGTGAAGAGGCACAGAAACGTGAATGAGTTCGACCTAAAGCGGCTCAGTTGGTAGAGCTGAACATTCTCAAACTCCGTCGGCGGATGTGCGCTGCGTTTCCGTGGAGATCGGCCGAAGCATCCGAGCAGACTTCATATCCCATCATGCACTGTGCGTGACTTCTTCTACAGGAGAAAACAAAGCACATTTTATTAAAGTTATGTAAAAAAAATCACCTCGTAGTAGATTTTATGAGGCTGAAGCTGGTTTTCAAGAGGATAAAACATTACGGTTTATAAAAGTCAGTTGTAACAATTCCATAGATGTTCGTACAGCAGGACCAATCACAGAGCAGCTTTGGGATGTGGGCGGAGCCAAAGGTGAAACGCCCCCCAAAAAAATCACCTCGAATGTTGTCTGTCGATATTCAAAAAGAAAGATTAATTCCTCACTTCGTTCAATCTAAACTGAAATAAACGCTGCGACGACGCTCTTCTTCAGTGAAATATTAAAGAATTAAAAGTACAACTGTCATTATTTCGGAGTCCATTTTAAACGTTTAGCTCATTAGTTAGCGACCGTCGTTGTTGCTAGGCGACAGAGCTTGGCGTTCGCACGGCGTTTGCGGTCGACGGAGGAGCCCAGGGTCCCTCGCTGTGCGCAACTGTCAAATTGAGACACGGCACAAACATGTAAATGGACATAGCTAACGTGCTAGCTGTGCTTCTGGCTCCAATTCACTTTCTATTGAAAAACTGTGTCCTCTCTCTCTGTAACTGCCGATGTCAGACTCGTCAGTTTGGTCTTAAAATGTTCGTATAAACCCGTATAATAAAAAAACATGTCCAGTTACCTTTAATATAGCTGAATGTGAAATAAGTCAGTTTTTACTTTACCGATATAAAAGTCCAGACTAAATTAGACATTATGAAAATTCATTTTTATAAGCAAATGTTTATGTTCCATTTTGCCATTTTGTTGATCTGCCCCCGTTTAACCTCCTCTGACACGCCCCCTGTGACACGCCCACTGTGCCACGCCCCCTGTGACACGCCCCCTGTGACGTCCGCACTTCCTTCTCCAGTTTTATTTTCTTAATCGTTGATACTCGTAGGATTCGGCAGCGTCGTGTCGTCATTTTTGGTCCAAATGTAAAAAGATGTGCTGCTCTAGTGTGATGTGCTCTGTCCATAGGGGGCGCTACAGCTACACAACTCTTTATTGTCATGTTCTCGCTGGTGTGTTTCTTTTATTACGTCGTTTTGGATGAATATTGTGATTTAAAATGTGTAAATTATAACAGAAAGGGCTGGTTTAACTCTGTGGTCATAATGTTATGGCTTTTAACTGTGTGACCTCTACTGCCCTGTGTACAGACTAGTGGCCAGGTCAGGTACTGCGCCCGTGTCTGCTTCTGAGAGTTCATTTTAGCTTCATGCTGTTTATAGCCGTGTTAGCGCTGGCCTGGTTGTTGGGTTCTTGTGCACTGAGTTCACCTCTCCACCCGCCCCCACCCCTCCTCGTCCTCCTCGTCCTCCTCCCCTCCCTCCCTCTCTCTTTCCCTCCGTCTCTTTCTCTCGTTCTCTCTCTGCCTGGATGAGTCACTGCTGTATAATCAGGCCCAGAGCTTTACAGGGATAACTCGAGCTCAACATACAGACACGCTCCAACCACCACCACCACCCCTCCACAACCGGAGCGAGAGACGGCGAAAGAGGGAACGAAACGGCGAGAAGAGAGAGAGAGAGGACAGATATGGAGCTGCCGCGGGTCATAAAAAAACGACTTGAAATATGCATCTATTTTCTCAGGCTTAAAGTGTCTTAAATAGTGGGATGGCGTTCCCTAAAATGGATTGGATTATGAAGTTAAGAACCAGCAAAATGATTCTCTCTCTTCAAAGTATTTCCAAAGCTGTAGCTAAATCGTTAGCATTCAACTGTAAAGCGCTAATCCCCGTCATACGCTGCGGCGATACCATGAGTTCGATTATTAAGCGAATATGAGCGTTATTTGGAAGTGCGGCGTGGCTTTGTGGGGTGTTTTAATAAGGGTATCGTTTAAATTATAGCTTATTATTAAAAGTTTTACGAGATATAAAGTGTAATTATGTTTCAGTCCGTAGCAAATGCGCTAACGAGCGTGGAGCCGGTTCAGAAAGCAACTAGATCCTCGTTCTTAATTAACGACGTTGGCTCCATTTGGGGATTGAAATGTTCCACCAAAATATTTATTTCCTGATTTGTTCCAAGTTTGAGGTAAAAGTAACAGATTAAAATAGGCCGTGAGTTTCTGGCAGAGCAGTGTCGTTTTTATTAAGTGGAGTTTGTTAAATTAATGCAAATGTGATAAAAATGTTGGATCTGAAGGACAAACAGACAAAAAACTCAAGTAAAAGTATCACATGAAAAATCGACTTAAGTAAAAGTATTAAAGTGCCTGTTTAAAAATGGACTTACAGAGGAAAAATTCAAGTATTTCTTATTGAAATCGTATTGTATATAAAATCGTATTGTCTTATAAAGCTCCAAATGTGATGATTTTGATAAAGATTTGAGCTGAATTTTGTTTCTGTGCAGCACAATTAGTACAAAGTCAAAGTGTTTTACAGAACAAGAAAAACATTAAAATCACAAAACGACGAATGAAAATTAAAGAGAAAAGTGCAGAATAAAACTCACAGTCACAGAAAAACAGAACCAGAGTCTGGATTTAAACATCGTCAAAGTCGAGTCTGTGTCACATCTTCAGGAAGAAAGATTTAAACAAAACTCAAACAATGATTCACCAGGTTTAGTCCCAGTTTAGTCCTGGTTTAGACCCGGTTTAGTCCTGGTTTAGACCTGGTTTAGACCTGGTTTAGTCCTGGTTTAGTCGTGGTTTAGACCCGGTTTAATCCCGCTTTAGACCTGGTTTAGTTCCTGCTTTAGTCTCGGATTAGCCCCGGTTTAGTCCTGGTTTAGTCCTGGTTTAGTCCTGGTTTATTCCTGGTTTAGACCCTGGTTTAGGTTTAGTCCTGGTTTAGTCCCTGGTTTAGTCCTGGTTTAGTCCTGGTTTAGACCTGGTTTAGTAGTCCCTGGTTTAGACCTGGTTTAGTCCTGGTTTAGTCCTGGTTTAGTCCTGGTTTAGTCCTGGTTTAGTCCTGGTTTAGTCCTGGTTTAGTCCTGGTTTAGTCCTGGTTTAGACCTGGTTTAGTCCTGGTTTAGACCTGGTTTAGTCCTGGTTTAGACCTGTTTTAGTCCTGGTAGCAACAGGTTTGATTGACAGTGTTGCTAAGCGCCGGCTCCCTGTTAAACCAGCGGTGTGGGCGCGAAGGGGCGTGACCTTCAACAGCCTCTTTCCTGATTGGCTCTTTGGTTGCTATGATACTCGTGATCGAAACTCTGCTCCAGATTTGGCGCTATAACTGCTCTAGCTTTGATGAGCCTCATTTTTTGTAGTTTACATTTTCAATAAACCACTTTCCGCGACAAGCAGACAGTTATAGAGCCATACCGTTGCCAGCCACCAGGGGGAGTTGGGAGCAAAGGACTTTTAGTAACCCTCAACCCAATTTGAACACTTTTTTAATGTTACTACTGATAAAAGTAAGTCTGTAGATAAAAAAAAAACAAACTTGTTGCTATTATAATTAAAAATCAGTTTCAATTTCCCCATATATGAGAAACCTTACCTTAAATCCCTCGTAAAACTTTCGCTGAACCTCGACTAAAAGGTGAACAAACTAATCCTGTGCACGATTAAGCTAACGTTAACATCCTACCCTGCGTGTGCGTCCTGTATGGGAGCGTGCCTCTGCATAAATCCTGCTGTATATTTATGTATGTATGATGGCGCGTCTCCCGTTGCCGTCGCGAGCGTAGGTCAGCGGGTGCAGTGGAGTTGGCACATCAGGGTTTTCCCCGGGTTAGTGCCAAGGCCAGTGCCCGGGATAATTACGGTATTATTGTGTGTGTATGTGTGTTATATTACCAGCACACTTCCTCACCATTCCCCTCAGCGCTGCAGCTAAAGCCAGTGTTGCCATCTGTCACGAGTTTCATAAGGAAAGAGTTTATTATGCAAATGAATCCGAGCGGCTGGGGAAAGTTGAGGGCAATGGAAATGGTGTTGGTGCGTTGTGAGTCTGCAGTGCAAAGTCAGGCGTCGGTTTGACCTCTTCCTGGCACCGTTTGTGGGCTGTGGTTTTAACGCAGTGACTAGGCTTGTGTGAACTGGAAAGCAGCGACTGTGCCACCTCCACCAGTTCCCGTTTGCCGTTTGGAATAATGGCACGGAAGAGCGAAGGAAATGCCAAGGCTAAAGTCAAGCCAAAATGGCATTTGGTGTTCGGCGGTGGGAAGAGTGTGCCATCCAAACCGACCCGCAGAGGTGGAGGCTTAATTATGATCTGGGTTGAAGTGAAAGTGAATATGCTGTTTATTTTTCGTGTTGGTTAGGCAGGAGAGCGAGCTCGGCGAGATTTGGTGGCGAATTGGAGAACTTTGTGACCACATGTTCCAATATAATTTAACCAGGGCTGACTTCATCTGCAGTTCACGGCAGGTCAGACGCCACCTTTTCCATGTGTCCACCCGAAGGTACAAGGAGAGGTCGTTAATCTGAGGCACTTAAACCCACAATTTAACCAAAATGCAAAAGGAATTTTCGGTTTAAACAAAAAAAAACTGATGATATTAAAGGTACACTGTCTAACTTTTCCGGCTCGTTTGCATAAATACTGCTTTGCTTCAAGTTACTTCGATATAAACGAGCAAAGCGTCTGAGAGAAAGACACTTTTAAATCAGCCCTGTTCAGCTTGTGTCTCTATGGTTCTCATCTCTGTGGATCATTCTGTTATAATTTACACATTTTAAATCACAATCTTCATCCAAAAAAACGTAATAAAAGAAACACACCGGCTGATTTTAAGTGAGAAAACTGCAGTGTCCAGTGGAGCTGACGTCGCCGTAAACGTCATGACAATAAAGAGTCGTGTAGCTGTAGCGCCCCCTATGGACAGAGCACATCACACTACAGCAGCACATTATTTTACATTTGGACCAAAAGGACGACTCGACGCTGCAGAATCGAAGAGTATCAACGATTAAGGAAATAAAACTGGAGAAGGAAGAGCGGACGTCACAGGGGGCGTGTCCCAGGGGGCGCGTGTCGCAGGGGGCGTGTCACAGGGGGCGTGGCACAGGGGGGGCGAGTACATCACAGTCACGAGAGAGGAGACAAGAACGAGGAGACGAAAGAGGAGATGAAGAGAGGAGATGAGAGGAGACAAGAGAGGAGACGAGAAGAGACAAAAGAGGAAATGAGAACGAGGAGACGAGAGAGGAGATGAGGAGACAAGAGAGGAGACGAGAGGAGCTGAGAACGAGGAGAGAGGAGACGAGAGGAGAGACAAGAACGAGGAGACGAGAGAGGAGACAAGAGAAGAGACGAGAATGAGGAGATGAGAGAGGAGACGAGAGGAGACGAAAGAAGAGACAAGACAGGAGACGTGAACAAGGAGACAAGGGAGCAGACGAGAGAGGACACCAGAAAGAGGAAACGAGAGAGGAGATGAGAACAGAGAGAGGAGAGAGGAGACAAGAGGACGAGAACGAGGCGTGTCACAGAGGGGTGTCACAGTGGGCGTGTCACAGTGGGCAAGTCACAGGGGGCGTGCCACAGGGGGCGGGAGTCACAGGGGGACGTGTCAAAGGGGGGAGTGTCACAGGGGGCGTGTCACAGTGGGCGTGTCACAGTGGGCGTGTCACAGGGGGCGTGTCACAGGGGGCGTGTCACAGTGGGGCGTGTCACAGGGGGCGTGTCACAGGCTCAACGAGAAGAAACGACTAGAACCTGGAGAAACATCTGAAAAGTTTATTTTGCAGAACAGACCCACTTTAATGAAATCATCGCTGGTTAAGATGTTAATGCCAAACTGTGGAACATGCTGAGCTGGAGCTGGTTCTCACATTTACTCAGGAGAGACAGTGTTTCTTTCTCTGTGTGAGTGACGCAAACTTTTTATGTGTGACCTACAAACGCAGACAAAATACAGCTCTGTTATTACATTAAAAATCCGCGGGTGAAGTCTCGTGCCGGCGGCGACAGCTTGGCTCAGGCCGATGACACATTAAAGCCACAGTCTGGAGCTTTCTCCTCCTCCAGCTGCTCTTCTCTTCCAGTTCGCTCTGAGCTCTTTCTTTTACCTTCTGGTCGTCACCCTGGCCTCTCCGTGACCTGCCCTCTGAAAAATTCAATGGAGAAAGTGAAATATTTATACGACAGCATGAGTTTATTCATTTTCAAAGCGTTTGTTGGAGTTTTGAAGTCATAAAATCGAAGGATAGTTTCAAGTTTTCCTGTGGAGAGGTTAAACGATTAGTGCCACTTTTAAAATGTACTTTTCCGTTCAGTGATGTTTTGAATTGGTTGTAACCTTGTTTTCTCCACTTTTATAATTTGTGCATTCTTTTGAGCGAGTCCTGTGTTTGGAGCCGTCGTGTTCGTTTGGATTAATCTGACGATGTTCAAGGGCAAAGCAAACAATCCCTTTTTATGTTGGTGGAGGGTTTCCGCCGGCGCCTGTCACCTGTGAGAAGTCTTCCATTATTTTACCGTTCTGCTCGTGCATTCAACTTTTCATTTTAATTAGTAAATGCCAAGGGTGCTCAACTGTCAACGTGACTCGGTTTGAATCTCCAGGTTTATTATCGGGTAAAAGAACAGAAGATGTTTCTACGTGAATAATGTGTCCAAGCTCTGCAGCTAAAACTCCACCGACATGTGAGTTTACATCATTTATGTTCTCTCCAAACGAGGCTCAAGGCCCTGGAGAACCAGGAAGTCACACGTGTGTCAGGGACTTCAGGGACCCGCCTCCTGGTTTAGACCTGGTTTAGTCCTGGTTTAGACCTGGTTTAGACCTGCTTTAGCCCTGGTTTAGTCCTGGTTTAGACCTGGTTTAGTCCTGGTTTAGTCCTGGTTTAGACCTGGTTTAGACCTGGTTTAGTCCTGGTTTAGTCCTGGTTTAGACCTGGTTTAGTCCTGGTTTAGTCCTGGTTTAGACCTGGTTTAGTCCTGGTTTAGTCCTGGTTTAGTCCTGGTTTAGACCTGGTTTAGTCCTGGTTTAGTCCTGGTTTAGTCCTGGTTTAGACCTGGTTTAGTCCTGGTTTAGTCCTGGTTTAGTCCTGGTTTAGACCTGGTTTAGTCCTGGTTTAGTCCTGGTTTAGTCCTGGTTTAGTCCTGGTTTAGACCTGCTTTAGTCCTGGTTTAGACCTGCTTTAGTCCTGGTTTAGACCTGGTTTAGTCCTGGTTTAGACCTGGTTTAGTCCTGGTTTGGTCCTGGTTTAGTCCTGTTTTAGACCTGGTTTAGTCCTGGTTTAGTCCTGGTTTAGTCCTGGTTTAGTCCTGGTTTAGTCCTGGTTTAGTCCTGGTTTAGTCCTGGTTTAGTCCTGGTTTAGTCCTGGTTTAGTCCTGGTTTAGTCCTGGTTTAGACCTGGTTTAGTCCTGGTTTAGACCTGGTTTAGACCTGGTTTAGTCCTGGTTTAGACCTGGTTTAGTCCAGGTTTAGTCCTAGTTTAATCCTGGTTTAGACCTGGTTTAGTCCTGGTTTAGACCTGGTTTAGTCCTGGTTTAGTCCTGGTTTAGACCTGGTTTAGTCCTGGTTTAGTCCTGGTTTAGACCTGGTTTAGTCCTGGTTTAGTCCTGGTTTAATCCTGGTTTAGACCTGGTTTTCCTGGTTTAGTCCTGGTTTAGACCTGGTTTAGTCCTGGTTTAGTCCTGGTTTAGACCTGGTTTAGTCTGGTTTAGTCTGGTTTTAGTCCTGGTTTAGTCCTGGTTAGTCAGTTTAGTCCTGGTTTAGTCCTGGTTTAGTCCTGGTTTAGTCCTGGTTTTGTAAAACACTTTGAATCACTTTGTACCAATTGCGCTTAACACATAAACTGACTTTGCCTTTGACTGAAATGTTCCACTGTACAGCATTAATCTTTTTTTTTTTATTTAAATTAGTGTGTTCTTGAAAACACTGCATTACGTTCTCACAGTGATCACAGATTCCACAGATGTGATCTGTGACTTGGACTTCCTCTCACCTCCTCGGAGATAAACAACTTAATGCCATACTGTGGAACAATCAGGCAAAACAGTAGCGTCTCCATGGAAACAAACAAGTGTTAGACTCTCCAGCAGAAAGCCTATATAAATGTGTAAAGTAAGCCGTAAACAGACACAGATAATTTTATTTGCGTCGTAAAACTTCACTTGGTTTTACGAGCTCCCCTCTGGTTTTTACAGTGTGATTATGCAGATCCAGAGCACTAACGGCTGGAGCGCTAACGGGGAGCGCGGGCTGGAGCGCTAACGGCGGGAGCGCTAACGGCCGGAGCGCTAACAGCGGGAGCGCTAAAGGTGGGAGCGCTAACAGTGGGAGCGCTAAAGGTGGGAGCACTAACGGCCGGAGTGCTAACGGCGGAGCGCTAACAGCGGGAGCGCTAACGGTGGGAGCACTAACGGCCGTAGTGCTAACAGCAGGAGCGCTAACGCTAGCGCAGCGTCGTGTTGGATGTGGCGAACTTTGAGGGGCTCTTCTTGTAAAAAAGCTGCATGAGGTCGCGCAAACCAAGCATCAGCCTCCGGGAGGAAGTCGTAACTCTCTGTGATTCATCGACCAGCTCAGTCCTCCGGCTCACTCTTCCAGCTCAGTCTCCCCAGCTCACTCCTCCACCTCACTCCTCCATCTCACTCCTCCAGCTCACTCCTCCAGCTCACTCCTCCATCTCACTCCTCCACCTCACTCCTCCATCTCACTCCTCCAGCTCACTCCTCCAGCTCACTCCTCCAGCTCACTCCTCCACCTCACTCCTCCATCTCACTCCTCCATCTCACTCCTCCAGCTCACTCCTCCATCTCACTCCTCCACCTCACCCTCCATCTCACCCCTCCATCTCACTCCTCCACCTCACTCCCCCATCTCACTCCTCCACCTCACTCCTCCATCTCACTCCTCCACCTCACTCCTCCAGCTCACTCCTCCACCTCACCCCTCCACCTCACTCCTCCACCTCACTCCTCCATCTCACTCCTCCATCTCACTCCTCCACCTCACTCCTCCACCTCACTCCTCCACCTCACTCCTCCAGCTCACTCCTCCACCTCACTCCTCCAGCTCACTCCTCCACCTCACTCCTCCACCTCACTCCTCCATCTCACTCCTCCACCTCACTCCTCCACCTCACTCCTCCACCTCACTCCTCCACTCACTCACCTCACTCCTCCACCTCACTCCTCCACCTCACTCCTCCACCTCACTCCTCCAGCTCACTCCTCCATCTCACTCCTCCACCTCACTCCCTCCAGCTCACTCCTCCACCACACCCCTCCACCTCACTCCTCCACCTCACTCCTCCATCTCACTCTCCATCCATCTCACTCCTCCACTCTCACTCCTCCACCTCACTCCTCCACTCACTCCTCCACCTCACTCCTCCACCTCACTCCTCCACCTCACCTCCTCCACCTCCACCTCCTCCTCCATCTCACTCCTCCACCTCACTCCTCCATCTCACTCCTCCACCTCACTCCTCCATCTCACTCCTCCACCTCACCCCTCCACCTCACTCCTCCACCTCACTCCTCCATCTCACTCCTCCACCTCACTCCTCCATCTCACTCCTCCATCTCACTCCTCCATCTCACTCCTCCACCTCACTCCTCCATCTCACTCCTCCATCTCACTCCCCACTCCTCCTCACTCCTCCACCTCACTCCTCCATCTCACTCCTCCATCTCACTCCTCCACTCACTCCTCCATCTCACTCCTCCATCTCACTCCTCCATCTCACTCCTCCACCTCACTCCTCCATCTCACTCCCCCATCTCACTCCTCCACCTCACTCCTCCATCTCACTCCTCCACCTCACTCCTCCACCTCACTCCTCCATCTCACTCCTCCATCTCACTCCTCCACCTCACTCCTCCAGCTCCATACTTTATCATGTAGCTCATGCTCTTTACAATGCGACTGTGTCTTTTCCCGTTCGTATCGGGAGCAGATGTTTCGTACTTGTCGTTAACTGACCAGCTGTGTGGAAATGGACTC
The DNA here is from genome assembly GCA_019594935.1 of Periophthalmus modestus. Lineage (NCBI taxonomy): Eukaryota > Metazoa > Chordata > Actinopteri > Gobiiformes > Gobiidae > Periophthalmus > Periophthalmus modestus. The sequence continues at coordinate 31,112,416 of JAIEZT010001318.1, forward strand.
GATTGCGCTGAATGTGACTTTTGTTCTTGATGTGATGTGTGGGTTTTGCAGAGGACCTCTCATTGTCGAGCTAAACAACATAATGAGCACGACTGTATGTACCAGATGTTTGCTAATGTAATCACCGACTCGTTCCAACTCGAGCGAGCCATGTGCAGAGCGGCGCGCAGACGGTCGGGGCGATCCAGTTTCAACCGTCCAAATGGGGACACCTTAAAATATCTGGTTTTATACAAGCGATTTGTCATTGGGGCTTTGGAGAAATTAAGTCCAGGCTTGTGTAAAAGGGCAAGTAAAAGGCACTGCGGATAAAACGCCTCATAAAACGCTAAAGTTTGGGTTCAGCTGAGGTAGCGCCCCCTTCAGTGTGGGAACAGTGTAATAAACATTGATTAATGAGAGTCTCAACTGTAAACAACTGTGATTATTAGGTAATACGCAGAGTTTCAGGTGACATCACAAGACAAATATTATTTAAAAGGCCCATATTACACCAAATGGACTCTCCTGAGCTTTAATCCATGTTAAAGTCGTGTTAGCGCAACAAAAACAGACCTGGAGTTGTGTTTTGTTTGAGTAACACTTTATTATTAGTCTGTTTACATCTCCAAAGCTCAAAATGCTCTGTTCCACCTTGTGATGTCATCAAGTGGTAGTTTTCAAGGCTCCTTTTACCTTTAGTTCATTGGTAAAATTGACAATCCAGAAGCTGAAATGATCCAAATGTTTCTACAAATGAAGGTGTGTGGAGTTTAAAAACACATTGAGCACTTCCTGTGTCACCACCTGATGACATCACAACGTGGAACACAGTGTTTAGAGTCGTTTCTTCTCATTGAGCCTCTGAAGTTGTATTTGGAGTGATTCATGTTTGAGTTTAATCTTTAATCCACTATTTTCAAGACGCCATTTTGTTCATCTGCCCCTGTTCTTGTCTCCTCTTTCTCGTTTCCTTTCTTGTCTGCTCCCTTGTTTCCTCATCTCTTGTCTCCTTTCCTTGTCTATTCACTGGTCTCCTTTCTCGTCTCTTGTCTCCTCTTTCTCGTTTCCTTTCTTGTCTCCTCTTGTTTCCTTTCCTTGTCTCCTCTCTTGTCTCCTCCTCTCGTCCTCTCTCTCTCTCTCTCTCTCCTCCTCTTTCTCATTTCCTCTCTCATCTTCTTGTTTCTTGTCTCCTCTCTCTTGTCTCCTCCTCATTCTCGTATCCTCTCTTGTCTGCTCCCTCTGTTTCTCCCTCGTCTCTTGTCTCCTTTCCTTGTCCTCATTCTCTCGTCCTCTCTCATCTCTTGTCTCTTCTCTCTTTCATCTCCTCTTCTTGTTCCTCTCTTGTCTGCTCCCTCTTTCCTCCTCTCTCTTGTCTCCTTCCTTGTCTACTTCTCGTCTCCTCTCTTGTCTCTCTCTCTTCTCGTTTCCTCTCTTGTCTCCTTGTCTCTTGTCTCCTCTCTTGTCTCCTCATTCTCGTTTCCTCTCTCATCTTCTTGTTCTTGTCTCCTCTTTCATCTCCTCATTCTTGTATCCTCTCTCGTCTCCTCGTCTCTTGTCTCCTCTCTCATGACCGTGACGTACACGCCCACTGTGCCACGCCCCTTGTGCCACGCCCACTTTGCCACACCCACTATGAGCCGCAGAGATGAGAACCATAGAGACACAAGCTGAATACGGCTGGTTTAACAGACTCTTTTGCTCTAGTTGAGGTTGAGTTTTCCACAAATCTAAGCTGAAAATGTGGCAAACGAAACATGCAAGCGAACTAAAACATATGTGCCAAAAGTAACTTGAGGTTGGCACAGTTTATGTCTGAAAACGTAAAAAAATAAGTCGATATAATTCTCAGATAAAATATTAGTTCTGGATGTTTTTTCCGTCTCGTCTGACTTTTCGCTGCAGTTTGACTCTGTTCTCGTGACGTTCTGTGACTCACCTGAAACTATCGGCTCCAGAGGCTTTTGAGAAACGGCACTTGTGAAATAAAAGGCGTCAGGCTCAGGCGAGGGTTCGATTCCCTCACCGTCATGATCGTGGTTAAACAGCGTCATTTCTCTCCAGAGCCACAGAACCGAGGAGGAAAGACACTGTTTTTCTGCAGAGAGTCAGCGTCTGTGTCACTGCGGATAATTATTTTTCACACACGTTTTGTATCAGATCAGACGAGGCAAAAAAAATTAAATTAATCTTAAAAAATGTAAAAAAATTTGAGCTGGATCATAATTTTGATTTGATCAGTCGTGTAGTTTGAACCTTTATAAATCTTATTCTAATGTTCATTGTTAAAGGGTCACATTTTTATAAAGCGCTTTCCCAATTTCCAAGTTGAGCGTTTGTCCTCTGATGTGAAGGTTGCCGGTTCGAATCCCGCTCTCAACTGTCCTTGGGCAAGACACTTAACCCCCCTCACCCCAGTGTCTGTGTTCACTAGTCTATATAAATGTGAATGTGAGTGTGAATGTGTGAGCGATTCCTTGATCTAAAGCTCTTGATGTAAAGCTAACAACAACTAGCATGCTAACCCTACACCTCCTGATCGTCAAACAGCTTATACTAAACATCTATACTCGGGCAAGACACATTTTGCACAAATACATGTACAAATGTAGATCTATATAGTCAAACATGACACTTCCTATCATGCTTCACTGTGATTGGTTAAAGCCACCTGTCAATCACTCGAAGCCTGACCAATAGGAAAAAGTGTCATGTTTGTCTATAGAGAGTCGCATTTTCTCATTTTTTCTCCAAGTATTTGTGCAAAATCTGTCTTATCCCAGTATAGATATGTTATACAAGCGGTCTGATGATTAGGAAGTGTGCGGTTAGCATGCTAGTTGTTGGATTTAGCCTCTGAATTTTGTGAAAAGCCTTAATAAACTCATCGTGGTGCAGAATAAAGTAACGAATCGGACGACTTCAGACCGATTAAAGGGACCTTGTTTTGTTTTTTGCATTTTTAAGACGGCGCCTTTAAACATTAAACCAACGGAATGTGATGTAATTCCAACATGGCCGCTCTACCGCAAGTCCCGCCTCCTCCTCGTGCTCTTAACGAACCCCGAAAGTCCCAGCCACGGTGTTAAAAATAAAGAAACAGCGACTTTAAAGTTTGAGCCTCAGAATTTTCGCGTTTTTACCGGTGACTTAAACAAATGCTCCGCCCCCTTGTCGGCAGCGTCAGTTCCACCTGGCGCCGCACAGCACATCAAACATTAAAGCAGGATGTGGACTTTTGAACTTAAACTCCTTCTGTGTGTCGTGCGTGTGCCAGGATCAAACAGCAGGGCGGCGCTCTCTGAATGTGACGAGGTTCATGTTTGTCTCGTGCTTCTTTGGTTTTGTGGGATAAATCTGTGCTAAGTGTTTATCAAAGCTTTACGTCAGTGAAGTGGAGTTTGTGTGAAAAAAAGGTACCAAAAAATCCCACTGTTGATAACAGGTGTGGTGGAGGTGTGATGCTAACTGTAGGCACTGCTCTGTCTGAAGCTCTGTCAGACTTTAATCTGAGCTTTGTTTTAGCGCAATCTGACCAGAAAGAACTGACTTAGCTGATTTATAACAGGAAAGCTGATTTGTGCTGTTAAATAAGTCACTAAACAATTAGATTCTGGCTTCAGTTCACTTTCTATTGAAAAACCGTGCCCCCTCTCTCTGAAACTGCTGGGTTAATTTTTTTTTTTTTTTTTTTTTAGTTTAGTTTAATTTTTTTTTATTATTTTTTTTTTTTACTTTGAGTTGTTTTTTTTTTGTTTTTTTTTTTTTAAGTTATTGTGAGTTTATTTTGATATTTTCTCATTGTTATTTTAAGTTTATTTTTTGTTATTTTGATTTGTTTTTTGTTTTTAGTTATTTTGAATTTATTTTGATTGATTTATTTATTTTTTTGTTATTTTGAATTTATTTTTTGTCTTTTGTAAAACTCGTCATTTTCAATTTTTTTTTTTTTGAGTTTTTTTTCAGTTTTTTTTTTTTTTTTAGGGTTTTTTAGTTTTTTTGAATTATTTTTTTTCTTTTAGATATTTTGAGTTTGTTTTTTTTTCACCTGGAAACAAACTTTAGTTTTGCTTAAAAACAAAATCTGGAACAACTCGAGCTTCATATCACAAACATGAGAAATTAAATCTGAAATAAAAAACTCATCAGTAGGATTAATTTCTTCTTTAAATAAATAAAATTAATGATGTCTCTCTCTGTAGTAATTAATTTGGCCGGGGTGACTAGTAGCTTAGTCGCTAATGAGCGTCAACAGAAAAGGAGGGGCACTACACGCCAGCGCACTAGCAAAGCATTCTGGGATTTGTAGTATTAGTGGTGTGTGCGTTATACACCGGTGGGTCAACTTTAATGCACCTTTGACATGATCTCACGGGCCAGATATAATTACACTGTGTGCCAGATTTGGCCCCTGGGCCTGAGTTTGACATATGTGTTTTGGTGTAATATAATCTCTTTAAGTCCAGATATATTTGAAAAATCTGGGTGGGATTTTTGTCTTGTTTATTTTTTTACCCATCATCCCTCAGGACACTCTTTCTCCTCCACGTCCTCGTCTCTGCAGCAGGGGGCGCTCCACAGGCCTGTAATTGCAGTAAACACGTCTCTGTTTGGTCTGGTGTTTTAGGGCTGGTCACTGCGGGGAGCCAAAGCTGACCGCTCATCTGCAAGTCTCCCCGACGGAAGAGAGCGGCTAATTTGAGATAAGAGGAAGAGGACGGAGCGAAGACGAGGGGATTAAAACGAGAAATAACGACGAGAGGAAAAGAAAGAAAGAAAGAAAGAAAGATAGAGCGCTGACAATATGACGATAAGTGAATCACGCAGTTGAAAAGCATCAGGCCGGACGACGGGAGTTTTACAAATGAACTGAGCACAAAACGGAGACGTGTTTGAGGAGCGTGTCCGTCATCTCGTCGCCATGGAGATTCAAGTCAATTTAATTTATTTTTGTTGTGCCCAAAATCACAACAGTCGCCTCTAAAGACTGAACATGAGAAATGATTTAACCAACAGAAAGTTTGAAAATCAACAATAAAACAGTGTCCCACAGCGCCCCCTGTCCTCAAACCCTCCTCCTGCAGGAACCACAGCGCCCCCTGTCCTCAGATCTTTGGAAAAACTAAAAAAAACAACAAAAAAAACAGTAGGAAAAATAGAAACCTCGAGGAGAACCACAGTGAAGGACTAAACCAGGACTAAACCAGGACTGAACCAGGACTGAACCAGGGACTAAACCAGGACTAAACCAGGACTAAACCAGGACTAAACCAGGTCTAAACCAGGACTAAACCCGGACTAAACCTGGTCTAAACCAGGACTAAACCAGGACTAAATCAGGACTAAACCAGGACTAAACCAGGACTAAACCAGGACTAAACCAGGACTAAACCAGGTCTAAACCAGGTCTAAACCAGGACTAAACCAGGACTAAACCAGGACTAAACCAGGACTAAACCAGGACGGGCTGGGGTCTGTAGGGCCAGAGGGAGATGTCAGTTCTTCGTGTAATGTTCAGTAGTTTGGATTAAACTTCTTAACTTCCGTCTTGCATTTCTTCATTTACGTTGAAAACTCTGTCTCTTACTGTGACTCGGGTCATTTCTCCACAGATCTGGCACGTGCCTCGTCCTGGCAGTACTATTAAAAGGAGCTGTCAACCTGAAAACTCTCACTTCATGACATCACAAGGTGGAACAGAGCGTTTTGAGCTTTGGAGATGTGACAGACTAATGATAAAGTGTGTCCAGGTCTGTTCTGATGCTTTTTAACATGGATTAAACTTTATACGAGTCCATTTTGTTTAATATGGGTCATTTAAATCCATTTCCAAATTGTGTATTTACATAATCCTGTCGCGCCACATGTTTTGCATACATGTTAAAATCAGATTAGCTTTGGATTTTGACTTTTTATCATTTAATCCGCTACTAAAAAGCAACAACAATGCAGTTTAGAGCCGGTGAGACGGAGCCACGTTTCACTTTTAGGCAGATTGGTCGAGATTAACAGTATTTAATCAGGAAAAATATGATTGAAATTGTAAAAATGACAAATGCTAAACGTGTAATCTGTTTGTGAGTTCTCTCGGGCCCCGCCTCCTTTTTTCCGCCGGCCCCGCCTCCTCTTTGAGTCGTGCTGTGTTTTTTTACGTGTGTCTTTGGCTCGTTCTGGAGGTAATCGCCTGTTTGTGTTCGTATGTTCGTTTAATCAGCAGGTTTATCTGGGCGTGAGTCTTTTGCAGAACACATTAGTTTCACGACAGTAAGTTTCACATTTTACCTGAAGAGGATGAAGTCGAGAGTCAGATCTGACACGAGGACGGTCACAGCGACTGTTTTTGCATTTGTAATTAAGAAATCTAGAAAATATGTGTGTGTTTTTACTCCCTCAGACGTCCAGGTGTGATTCAGAGTCAGAAAAATGTCGTTCTGTAACTGGACAAAGAGTTTAGCTGCTCGTCCAAGCGGCGTCCTCAGTTCTGGTCAGATTACTGCTGGACACTGCCTTATATCGACAGAACGGACACTGCTAACCCGCTATCGGTGCGCTTTCAGCTCCAATTCACTTTCTATTGAAAAACCATGTCTCCTCTCTCTGTCTCTGCTGCTGTCAGACTCGTCATTTTGTGAGTTTATTTTTATTTATTTATTTCGTTTTTGTTATTTAGAGGTTTTTTGTTTATTTTATTTATTTATCTGTTTTTTTTTTTTTTTGGGGGGGAGGATTATTTTGAGTTTTTTTTTCAGTTACTTTATTTTATTTTTTGTAATTTTGCCTTGTTTATTGTTATTTTGAGTTCTTTTTTCTTTTGCCTTTTTTTTGCATTATTTTGAGGGTTTTTTAGTTTTTTAGTTTTTTTGTTTCTTTTTTATTTTTGTCTTATTATTTATTTATTTATTGTTATTTGGATTTTTTTTTTGTTATTTTGCGGGTGATGTTTTTTTAGTTGTTTTTATTTTAGTTCATTTTTTTTTTTTTTTGTGTTATTTTAATATATATATTTTTTTTATTCATTCATTTATTAATTTTTTACTTATAGTTTACTTCTTTCTCTGGTCTAGGCTCTTGTTATTTATACACATTTCCTCTTTTCTAAATGCTTTTATATGTAAGTGTAGTTTCTCAAAATGGGTCCACTTCTTTACGCCGTCTTAAAGTTCTGTAAAACTCGCTACAGTTGGGAAGAAATCACCTTTAAAGTTTTATTTGTCTGTGGATATTCAAAGGGAAAGATTCATTCTTTAACACACAAATATTATTAATAAACATGGCAGAACAGGGACCGTGACAAAGTACAAACAGATTTCAGTTTAACGTCTTTGTCACATTAAAACTGAATCATGTTAAATTCTGAAAAAAACTCGATTATTGCTGGATGTGACAAACTCGTTTATCACGAGTGAACGAGTCGCCCTGTGCGTTTCTACTGCTTCTTTTGATTCTATTCCCTGTTCTTCACCACGTCACGAGACAATATCCTCCCAAAGTTAGCGCACGTTAGCATCAAAGCTATCTGATGTAGACGCTTAACGCTCATAAGTCTAAGATTCTCCCGTTAAGCTGCTCGTACCAAACCTGATTCTGATTCCGATCAAAGCGCCGGCATTGTCTGGGACCTCTGGAGAAATAAAGCAGGAACGATAAAAAAAAAAAAAAATGGCGGCAGTGAGAGAGACAGAGAGAATCCTAATTAATTTGGATGAATATGCAGATTGGTTGAATTCTCTGGATAGTCGACTCCTTTCACTGCTCCTCCAATATTTAGACAGAGCTTAGGGAGCGAGTGTGTGGAGAATACAATCAGCTTCCATTTAACTAACACTACTTTTTGTTTGCACTTCTCCTGTCGTCCCTGTCTGCCCACATTTACATCTTATTCCTATTTTTCCCGTCTTATAATCCACAAAGGCGGACTCGGGCTTGACATTTCCAACTAATTTCCGTCAGTATGTAATGGATTTAAGGCTTTAATCTGAATTTTTCGAGCGCTTCTTATTCAGACGTTCTGCGGAGTCTGATGTGACTTTGAAGATGTGGATGGCGCAGACGGGACGCGGCGTTTGGAGCTCGCAGTGGTGCGTGGGGATAATTTCACGAGTGTCCGAGCACATCAGCTCCCAGACGTCTTAAGAGTTTAATGTCATTTTGGAGGAACTGTGAAAATGGGGCGTTTTGCGAAACTAATGCTCGTAATTTGTGCTTTTCGGTTTTTACAGATCATAAAAACGTCATGTTTTCGTTCAGATGTTTGTGGAGTCGCTCCAGGACAGAGGCCGAACTCGGACGTTTGGATAAAGTTTCTAATCGCACCAAAAATCTGATCAATAATCTGATTTTAGGAGTTACCAGATTATTGAACCTGTTGCTAAAGCGAAAAGGAGCGACCTCAAGGAAAGAAGGTTCAGAGAGAGAGGACAGGTTTTCAAAAGATAAAAAATAAACTCAAAATTAAAAAAAATAATTAAAAAATCTAAATAACTCTCAAAAAAAAAAAAAAAAAAAAAAACTCAAAAAACTTAACAAAAAAATAAATAAGTAACCAAAAAACAAAAAAAAAAAACTCAAAATAATAAAAAAAAAAAATAAAATAAAAATAACTATAAAAAATAAATAAATAAATAACAAAAGAAAACCTCAAAATAATAATTAAAAAACCCTTAAAATAACAAATAAAAATATTAATTAAATAATTACCAAAAAAAAAACCCTCAAAAGAACTAAAAAAAACAACAAAAAAAAAACTCAAAATAATAAAAAAAAAAAAAAAGTAAAATAAACTCAAAATAACAAATAATAATAATAATAAATACATAAAAAAAAAAAAAAACAACAAAACTCAAAATAACAAAAATAAATAAACTCAAAATAATAATGATCTAACACTAAAGCAGTGGTGAGGCTGAGAAGGCTGTTAAACACAAACCCTGGACTGGAGTTAAATCTATCAGCTAAGATCAGGTGTGGAAGACTTCAGTTTAAATGTTTTACTTATTTGTTACTGGCTTAACCTGCAGGAGCCGTGTGCAACCACAAACCTATAAACCACAAACCACAAACCTATAAACCACAAACCTATAAACCACAAACCACAAACTCACAAACCACAAACTCTCAAACCACAAACTCACAAACCCATCTCCAGTCTTCATGTCGGGATCTCGACTTTCCAGAGTCCAGGCCTGAGTCGACTTTTTCCCTCTTCTAAACGTTTCTGCGTAGACTCTGTAAACCCGACCGGGCGACAGGTGCATCTGAAAGTTTGACTCTTTAAAGGACTGAGCACATTACAGACCAGAATATCTCACCCAGACTTTATTTTAGCCATAAAAATCATGTTAAAGGAAGTATCAGCGTGTACTTTTTCCTTTTTTTCACACAACTTCCTCTATTTTATCCTTATTTTTTCTTTGACGCTTCAAATAACTGACTGGACGAATCCCAGCGGCTCCTGCGCTCTGATTGGTCGCATCGAGGGACGACATAAGCACATTACGTAATGACAGTAACATATTTAAAGAGCCTCGTGTCTCTGCTTTGAGACGCTGTTTGAATTTACACGAAGCACAGTTGGTTGCGGAGTTACAGTGACGGAAAGTTAAACCGCGAGCATATTGTAGAGTTAAGAAAAGTCGTGCGCACTGTCTCACTCTTGGTTCACTTTTATTCGCACGTTTCGGTCCCTCAGGTCGATGGACAGTCCCTTAAGAGTAAACCACCAACCAAATTTACATTTTCAAACACAATTCGACCCCGATAAACGTCATAATTCACTTAACTCCAGTGTTTTGTGAGTTCAAATACACGAACGAGGGTTAGAGAAACATAAAGATTATTATCGCACTAAAAAGCTACGAACGATATACCATAAATCTGACATTTTTAGCAGGATTCTAAACACTTTCCAGTGATTTCCAACCGCAGACGAGCCATGTACGTGTTAGCTTAACCTCTGTGTAAACTTTGACTTGTGTCGTTGGGGTTTTGTGTGGATTTCTTCCAGCAGAACGATCATTTCAAGTGTTTTTGTGTTTTTGAGGTTTGAGCGTGATCAGATATTCCCTCTGATCCACCCTGCCTCCTCTTTGAGCACCTATTAGCGGAAAATATGCTCCGTATAAACATCGCTCTTGTGTTTAGATGTTTATTATTTATTTGGAGTAAAGTTTTCGAGTCGGGAGAAGACGGGCAGCTGTTTTCCGAAGCTCGAGTTTTGGTTCAACTTTCGCTCTCCTCGGAGTAAATCCTTCAGCCAGTTTTACACATTTATTATCGCTACATCTGCCAACTTAAAGTAACAGGAAAAGCTGTAAATGTTTACGGCATCTGGGAGCTATAATCGAGAAAAGTAACACTTCATTTATAACAATTGCTATTAATCGCGTTTGTTTTTAGGTGTTTATTTTTTATTTAACAGATGCCAAAGAACAGAAGAACGCTGAGTGAACAATGGGACAAACGGCACATCAGTTCTGCTCCAGTTCGATCTATGTGAATGCAAAGAGCGGGCTGCAAAAAAGAGTCGTTTGTTTGAAGATTTATCCATTTTCGAATCGTTAGTTTTGAATTTCGAAGCTTTTCTGTGAGGGTTTGTCTTGCAGAAGTTGGAATTTTTAGATTTGTTTTCAAGTTTCAGTTGTTGCTTTGATAAAAATGAGAAAAAGTCACATTTTCATACAGCGATTTTCCATCTTCGAGTCTCTCAAAGCGATTTACATGAAGGGATGAGTGTCTTGCCCAACGGCATTCAAATGTGGGAGCTGGAATCGCACCGCCAACCTGTGCGCCAGTGATTTTAACCAGCAACCTTCACATCACTGGACAAAACTCTTTTATTGAAGGTGAATAATGTCAAAAAACACTGAAACACTTTAGTTTTAAATGTGCACGATGGCAGGATGTGACGTCAGCAGGAATCTAACTGCCAACCTTTTGGTCAGAGGGCAGTTGTGTTAAGACACTGTCGCTTCTATAAATGTCATTGTGTCACAGAGAGTCACTGTTGTTCTGTAGTTATGAGTTAGACAAGGATTTATCAAAAAGAAACTAAACACGAGATGCACTTTAAAACAAAAGAAAGAAGAAAGAAAAGGAAAAAGAAGGACCTGATGTGTCTGTTATTAATGTTCATATGTTGATTTACAGACACAGACGTGAAATAAAAACCCCAGGATCATGTAGAGGGTTAATACGAACATTTAAGACCAAAATGAGTCTGACAGCAGCAGGGACAGAGAGAGAGACAGTTTTTCAAAAGACAGAAAATAGACAAAAATAAAAAAAAATAAATAAATAAATAAAAATAACCTCAAAAATGAAAAAAAAAACAACAACAAAAACCAAAAAAACAAAGAACAAAAAAACCCTCAAAATAGCTCAAAAATAAACTCAAAATAACTCAAAAAAAAAAAAAAAAAGAAAAATAAATTAAATTAAAACTAAAAAAAAAAAAAAAGCTCAAAAAAAAAATAAAAAAAAAACCTCAAAAATAATGAAGAAAATAACTAAACAAAAATTAATAAACTTTAAACATGTAAAAAAAAAAAAAAAAAAAAAAAAAAAAAAAGAACCCAGGATCATGTAGAGGGTTAATACGAACATTTAACATTTTTAAGGCTAAAATGAGTCTGACAGCAGCAGGGACAGAGAGAGACACAGTTTATCAAAAGACAAAAAGTAAACTCAGAATGACAAAAAAAAAATAAAATAAAAAAATAAAAGAACTCTAAATAACTAAAAAAAAAAAAAAAAAGATTTTCAAAATAACTCAAAAGAAAAAAAAAAGAAAAAAAGAAAAAAAAAACTCAAAATGGCTAAAAAAAATAAAGAAAACAACTCACAACAAAAAAAAAAAAACAAAACTCAAAATAACCAAAAACCTAAAAAAAAAAACCAAACAAACAAACAAACAAAAAAAAAAAAAAAAAAAAAAAAAAAGAGCTCCAGGATCATGTCGAGGGTTAATTCAAACATTTAAGACCAACATGACGAGTCTGAGTCAGAACTGGAGCTGAATCGATGCTCACTTCCTGTTGGTTCGCAGCGGCAGCAGGTCGGCGACGTCCATTTATAAAACAGTCTGTGGTTTATATCAGTTCCTCCCTGTTTGTGCTGTTCTTCTGCTCAGGCCTTTTCTCCCTGACACTGAACATCCAGCCGCTCGTTTCACTCGGACGTGGAATTTTCTGTGACAGACGTTTTTTCTCGTTGATTTAAAATACAAAAGGTTTTATGATTGTAGCTTCAGAAATGTAAATGAAGTCGAGTCTTTGAGGTCAACGGGACCCAGACGCCACCTTTACTCCTTTCATCATCCTCTTCAAACACGAGAGCGGCACTCCCTCTGTCTCCCCCTGCCTCGGAGGAGGAGACGGGAGGAGACGGGAGGAGAGAGGAGGAGACGAGAGGAGACGGGAGGAGACGGGAGGAGACGGGAGGAGACGGGAGGAGGCGGGAGGAGAAGGGAGGAGACGAGACAGGAGGAGAGAGGAGGAGAGAGGAGGAGACGAGAGGAGACGGGAGTAGACAAGAGGAGACGGGAGGAGAGAGGAGGAGAGAGGAGGAGACGAGAGGAGACAGGAGTAGACAAGAGGAGATGGGAGGAGAGAGAAGGAGACGAGAGGAGACAGGAGTAGACAAGAGGAGATGGGAGGAGAGAGAAGGAGACGAGAGGAGACGGGAGGAGAGAGGAGGAGACGAGAGGAGACGGGAGGAGACGAGAGGAGACGGGAGTAGACGGGAGGAGACGAGAAGAGAGTGGAGGAGACGAGAGGAGACGGGAGGTGAGAGGAGGAGACGGGAGGAGAGTGGAGGAGACCGGAGGAGACGGGAGAAGACGGGAGGAGAGTGGAGGAGATGGGAGGAGGGTGGAGGAGACGGGAGGAGAGTGGAGGAGACTGAAGGAGAGTGGAGGAGATGGGAAGAGAGTGGAGGAGACGGAGGAGACGACGGGAGGAGAGGACGGAAGGAGGCCGAGAGGAGAGACGAGGAGAGACGGGAGGAGAGTGACGGGAGAGACAGAGGAGAGTGGAGGAGACGGGAGGAGAGAGAGGAGAGGAGGAGGGAGGACGGGAGGAGGGAGGAGAGTGGAGGAGAGTGGAGGAGGCCGGAGGAGAGTGGAGGAGACTGGAGGAGAGTGGAGGAGACTGGAGGAGAGTGGAGGAGATGGGAGGAGAGTGGAGGAGACTGTATCTTTCCCTCCGTTGTCTAGGTTGGATCCATAGCCGTTAATAATCTCTCAGGTTGTTCAGTGTTTTCACGATGGAGCATCTGCAACTCGAGGGAACAAACTCAGACCTAAAGGCAAATGAAACATGAACCTAAATGTTTCGTGGTTGTGGTTTTACCTGCAGCCGTTCCCCGCGCTAACCTCCACCCATCTCTCCACCGGCGCGAGTCTGCCCTGTTTATCCTCCATCACGCTCCAGCAGGGGGCGACTACGAGGTATCACCAGATTTAGCGGTTGCTATGGTAACGGAGCTACAGGTAGAATGTGATTGGACGAAGAGTATAAAATGTAGACCATTATATTAATAAATTTGACTCGGTTACATGTAAAATAGTTTTTGTGGTTTGAATCTGTGTAAATAAGTTTAAATATCATCATTTATCGTGTGTATTTACTTCGGCGATGTCTCAAACTCCAAAGTTCCTGTCTGGTGTGGTTTTTTGGCGGCTCGTCCTGCTCAGATGTGCCGAGCGCAGGCCTGACTCATTTGAATGTCTGGAGCCTCGTTGTGATCTCTGGCCTGTAAGAAGCGCTGGAACAGTTGGTCATCTGGTGTGGGCAGAGACGGGGCTGCGAGACAGAGTGAGAGACGCCGCGCTCGCGTCCAAAAGCACGCCGTCTACTTCTGATTGGCCACCTGTGAACGGCCAGCGAACATGTTCACCCGGTTTCTGTCTGTAAAGGTGCAGGACTGTGCAACTTTCCTGGAGATGTTACTGCTTTGCCTCGAATGTTTTACACTGTGATCTGTGTAATAATCATAACACTGAGAAAACACGGGGCTTATATAACACTTTTAGACACTTAAAGATGCTTCACAAACGATAAGAAACAGTAAAAGACAAAACTGTGTGTCTCTCTCTCTCTGTCCCTGCTGCTGTCAGACTCATTTTGGTCTTAAACGTTCATATTAACCCTCTACATGATCCTGGGGTTCACTTTGTGAGTTTATTTTTATATATTTATTTGTTTACTTTTTGTTATTTTGAGTTTTGTTTTTTTGTTTTGTTTTTTTTAAATCTATTTTTTGGGGTTAAATTGAGGGGTTTTTTTTTAGTTACTTTATGTTATTTTTGTTATTTTGGGGTTTTTTGTTTTTTTTTTGGTTATTTATTTATTTATTGTTATTTTGAGTTCATTTTTTTAAAGTTATTTTGCATTTTGTTTTGGGGTTTTTTTTTTTGTTATTTTGAGTTTTTTGTTGTTGTTTTTTTTATAGTTTTTATTTTTATTTTTTTGTGTTATTTAGATTTTTTAAAATGCATTTATTTATTTTTATTTTTTGTTATTTTGAGTTTATTTTTTTTACTTTAACTGTCTCCTCTCTACATGATCCTGGGGTTTTTGTTTCACGTTTCTGTAAATCAATTGCGGATTTTTTTGTGTGTTCCTGATTGGCTGAGAGACTGTAGACCATTGTGTTCTGCGTCCTGATTGGCTGAGGGACTGTAGACCATTGTGTTCTGTGTCCTGATTGGCTGAGGGACTGTAGACCATTGTCCATCAGTCTCCTCCGTGTCTCCTGTACAGTACAGAATGTGTCAGACAAATTTACATAAATGTTGGATCAGTGTGACTCTGAAGTGCTGTATGTTTGCAAGTTTTCTCCCCGACAAAACCCACAATGTCGATGAAACGTTCTGCACCGACAAAGGCACCGACGAAGGTTTGAACTTTGTGTTTAAACAAGAGAGAAATGTGAGAAAATGTTAATGCCTGTGTGAGAAAAGTGTATAAAGTGTGTGGTGAGGGGTTTTACAGCAAAACATAGAGAATAACTGTAAAAAAAATAAAGCTGATACTTCACGGATTTCACCTATTGTGGGTTATTTTTAGAACATAACCCCTGAGATAAACCAGCGACGTTACCTTCGACAGCTTCGCTCCTGATTGGCTCTTTGGTTGCTATGACACTCGCAGTTCCACATTAGCCGCTGTACCTGCTCCAGCCTCGATGAGCTTCATTTGTCGCTGAAGCTGTGGTGTCCACTTTTTAAACACTCTCTGCTCATATGATCCCAGCTTTTCCCTCCTCAGGCAAAGAGCTGCGTCGATACTTTTAGTTAAGCGATGGAGCGAGCCCAGATTATGAATAAATGAGAGTTCTGTCTCGCTGCCCACCTGGACTCTCTGGGAATATCCTCACTCTGTTTACTCTGCTGTGTAAAAAGGCCATTAGCTTCCAGGTGCATTATTTACATGAATGTATTTTTAATATGTTGATCTGCCTCAGTCCAACATGATACGAGAGTGTAATGTGGCGATGAACGAAGGATTTATGCACCTGCAGTACTGCGAGAGGACAGAGGGGGAGCCACAGCGCGCTCAGGGGAGGATTTATGCACCTGCAGTACTGCGAGAGGACAGAGGGGGAGCCACAGTGCGCTCAGGGGAGAGGTACGTCAAAACAAGAGTGGAAGAAGTACTCAGTTCTGTTAAGTAAAAGTACAGATACAGGAGCAAAGAAATACTCGAGTAAAACAGAGTTGATGGAGCAGGAAGTGCGCACATGATCACTTCCTGTTTGGAATGCCTTGGCTAGCAGGTTAGCTATATCCATTTATACAAACAGTCTATGGTTGTTTCTCTATGGAGTTTTTTTGCTGACTAGTGCAAGACATGTTTGTGTCTCAATGCTAACGCTAATGCTAATTTTGAAGCAGGATAAATACTAAAACAACACCACAAACTGAAGTATTCTACATGTGAAAACAATTGGGTCGTCTTTACTTTAATTCATTTTCATATTAATAGCTGTTTATTTTATATTTTACACTTTTAATAAAAGTTAGCATTAGCTTTGAGACACAGTGAGCTAGCTAGCACGCTATTGGACACAGACCATATTGTATAAGAAAAATATAAAATCAGTTTCTGTTTGTAGGCCCGGTCTGTTGTGCTACGTGTGCACTCAGAGTCATTCAAACCCCTAAAGAGTCATTTCACACCTGTTAGCATCCTGGCTAGCTCTATTGTTCTCTTTGTTTTACTTTGCGTCTGAGGATGGACGGTTTAGAGATGTTTATGTTGTGGATATTGACGTTCCACAGGTGACTCTTTGGACAAACTTGTTTCCAGACCGAGTGTCACTAAGACAAAATAAAAGAATCAGATAAATGGTCTGGTCTGCAGCGAGTGTCAGGACCTCGGTGTTTGTTTAGTTCGTCCCATAAAAGCCGTTAGCTCCAGGTGCATTATTTACATGATGCATTTTTAATATGTTGATCTGAGCGACTGGCCACGAATCTGAGATGGAGCGAAGTACAGAGCGTTTCACTGTCACGGCGATAAAGACGACTGGAGTGTTCTAATATATATATTTATTATTTATTTATTTATTTTTTTTGTTTGTTTTTATTATTATCATTTTTGTATTATTATTATTTTATTTTTATTTTTTTTACTTTATTTGTTTATTTAAATTATTGTTTTATTTTATTTGTTTATTTTTTATTATTATTATTTTTTTATGATAGAGGCAGATACAAACACAGACGAACAGTTCAGTCTGATGCAGGTATCACAGTGTTTATAGACGAGTTAATGTACATCCCAGTCCCTAAAAGGCTTAAAAACAAAACATTTCACTCAAAATCAGCTGGATTATTGTGGAAAAAGGCATAAAATTTTGTCAAGAAAATCAAATATTAACTCATTTTCAAATAGACTTTATGAACATGGCACAGTCTGACCTGCTATAACTTAGAGATATATAGAATTATGTAGTAAAAAAAAATAAAAAAAAAAAAATCCATAAGCAAAGGGTGTATACTTTGAGGATTTTATAATATATATTTTTATATTTTTTTATTTTTTTACATTTTAATGTTTAAAACATATTTTTAAATATATTTAATATTTTATTTTATTTATATTGTATTTTTAAAATATTTTCTTTGTATTTTTAAAATATTTTTAATAAATATTTCCCATATCTTACTTCATGTGTATTTAAGATGTAGAAGTAATAAATACATTTTTAAAATGACTGAATCAGATGCTGTGTCCAAACCTTTGACTGGTTCCATGTTGTTGCTAAAAAATGTGTTTATCTGTTACTGAATCCACAGCAGCAGAACGAGACTCCTCCAAGTCACGTCTGACAGAATCAAACATATTTACACATTTGTTCATGGATTTAAATGACAAAGATGAACTGTCACACTTAAGAACTGTAAATGTATTCAAACTGAAAAAATATGAAACTATATAAATGTGTCTCAGCTCGTCATGTTCCTCTGGTTCCTGCTCTAAACCCGTCCTCTCGTTGCCAGATCTGTGCTCCTCGTTCGCTCGGATCTGCCGTTCACAGTGGACGTCCCCGGGCCAGAGGACACCGGAGAGACACAAAGAGAAGGACATGGACCCAGAAGTGCCCAGGGCTCTGTGAGGTGAGGACATCCCCTCCAGAGGCGCCTAAAGCCAGCCGCAGCCGAGCGCTGAGGAGCCGCGGTGGTCCCAGACACATCAATTAGACCCGGATCCGGTCAAACGCCTGGCAACACATCCAACACGTGCTCCTGTGTGGCTCCGGGCGATCCGGCCTCCAGGGTCACCAAGAAACACACACAAGTTTCACAGCTGTCAGCGGCTGATCCGTGACCTGGGATTCCCACAGGTCCTGAGAGTCCTTGAAAGTTCTGGAAATTGAGCGGTGGTTATACTTTTGAAAGTTAATGTATGCAGAGTCTTTTGTTGGAGGGAAATGGGTTAATTACATAAGAGTGAGTGAAATCCACAAGCCCTTAATGCATCTTCCATGTTTTTGTGTCAGACGTCGGCCTTATCAGCGCAGACTTAATGACACGGAGTTAACATGTAAATAGGCTAATTCTCTCCCTCTCTGGCAACACACGCCGTTTATCAGGAAAGGTTTGTTAAAGAGGAGCAGCTTCTCTTCATCTAGAGCAACACCAGCAAATATAACCCAAAGATCACACTGTTTCTCACGTGTTTTTGCAGCAGTGAGAAAAACTGAACCATTATAAATATTTGGATGAATCTTAAATGGACTGAACCGGGGTCGTGACCTTTAACCCCCAAAGAGCCATTTGTACCACAGAAAGAAAACACTGGGAGCAGCAGATACTTTGAATCTAAAATGGAGACAACACTATGTCACTAAACAATGAAAAAGAAATATCTAAACATTTCTTTTCCCTGGTGAATTCTGCCCGAGCCTCGATGGCGCAGGTGAACTGGACTCGAATCAGCACAAAGAGCAGCCAAACGTCTGAGAAACTACAACAGAAAGTGTCCTTAAAACAGGTCAATGAGGCAAATAAACAACTCAGGAATAATGTCTTTAATATCAACGAAAATCTCTTCCACACGGGGGATTCAACGAGGGAAACGAGCTGGAAAATAAACTCACGAACAGGGAAAAACGCAGATTCAGAATCACAGAAACAGATTATTTCAGATACAGAGTGTTGCTCTTGGTTGGACGAAAGAGCCGCAGTGTGAGGAGGAAAGAGCCGCAGTGTGAGGAGGAAAGAGCCGCAGTGTGAGGAGGAAAGAGCCGCAGTGTGAGGAGGAAAGAGCCACGGTGTGAGGAGGAAAAAGAGCCGCAGTGTGAGGAGGCAGTGTGAAAGAGCCGCAGTGTGAAAGAGAGGAAAGAGCCGCAGTGTGGAGGAAAGGAAAGAGCCCGCAGTGTGAGCGTGAGGAGGAAAGAGCCGCAGTGTGAGGAGGAAAGAGCCACAGTGTGAGGAGGAAAGTGAAAGGTTTACAGTTTGGATCAGGGATTTAATTGTATTACCACATGATGACATCACAAGGTGAAACAGAGTGTTTTTTCAGTTTAAGAGAAGAACTCAGCCACAGAAGCGAGTCAAATCAAAACACAGATGGGACTTTAAACCAGAACGAGGGGCCGTTTCACTGTCACACACCTGGGATACTGTCCTGAAGAAGTCAGACTGCAGGTGGCGCTGTCGTCCTGCCTCCACAGCACCTAAACCTGTTTAAATCAGCAGAACGGACACGCCAGAGGGACAAAACTCAGCCTAAATCTGCAGGTTTGTGAGTTAAACGTGTGAACGAAACAAAAAAACACAACTCCAGGTCTGTTTGCGACAAGAAAACGACATTGAAACATTAAAAAACGGCGTCGTTCGAGCTTTTTACGCCTGATTCTGAAGTTTACTCATTAAAAAGTGAAGTGTTACGAGCTCACATGGCACATTTATTAATATTATTCTGGTTTTATCTGGCAGATATAAAGCTGTGGTTGAAGTGTGGAGTAGCGGGTGAATACATTTAGCATTGCGACATCATGGGCCAGTGCCTTTGCCATCGCCGCCTCCTCCTCCTCTTTCTGATTTTCTATGCAACAACTTCAGAACTCCAAACAGGATGAAAGCACCAGTGTAATTAGACAAGCGTTCTGTTCGAGCTTTGCACATTACGGATGATTGAGCCCACGGCAATTTACTCCAGGCTTAAGCAAAGTGTAAATAATGTATAGAACACATTCATAAACCAGATAGCGTGAAGAAGCATTTTTCTCATCGCAATATATATGAAAATTACTTCTACTTGATGTGCACATATAAATATAGAAACACAAAACAACTTTCCCGGCCGGGGCATGGCGGTGTGTGCTAATGCGCTCCGCCTCCACGCCGCGCTCGTCTTTACACCTGTGATACGCCGCAGAGGAAGGTCGGCCATTTTGAACTCCCCGCAGAATGGGACTTTGGAAACAACTTTGTAATTAGCGTGTTTTTGGCTGGCGCTGCGTCTCGGTGAATACATCTGCTCTTCTGAGTCCCATTGATGAGTAAATGAAACATGTGACATTGGAGTAATTTTTAACCGCTCTCCAAAGCTTTTGTCCTGAAGTGCGTTAGCGATCAAGCGCTAATGCTGATTGTGTGTGTGTTTTTATATAACGCCGGAGCCTTTCTGTGTTCAATGCTTTGAAGTAATTACGCCGTTTCCCTCCTGTCTCCCTGTTTTTCATCATCATTGTGCTTTTCAGTAATGAGCACTCTACTTTCTTTTAAAGAAAAACATGCTATTTGGCACAATGGAATATTTAGTAGCGTTATGTGTCCTTGGATGGGTTTGCCCGAGCTTGAAAGCCTGAATACAATTTATTGTGTGTTTGTGAGACGGAGGAGAGATGGAGGAGAGACGGAGGAGAGAAAGAGAGGGAGGAGAGGGAGGGATGGATGGTGGAAGAAATGAGGCGCAGCAGGGGTGAGGACCTGAGATGGGGTAAGTCTTGTTGTCCTCCCTGAATTATTTAGCACACGAGGGGTTAGCGCGCGATGCTAACTCCAGATACCGAGGGAGGGGACAGTGTTTCTGTGAGTGTCTCTGCACAGGGATGTGCAGCAGGTTCACTTTATGTGGAGAGTTTAGGCCACGTTTTTACACTTCGGAACAAAGCTCCACATATGGAACAATTTAGATGATATTGTTATACTAATAAAACTAAATCATATATATATATTTTTATTTTATTAAATGAAATCCAAAATTTTTTTTCTATTGTATTTATTTTATTTTTATTTTATAATTTTTTTATTGTATTTTATTTAAATTTTAATATGTTTATTTATGTATTGATTTTATTATTTAATTATTTGTTTTATTTTTTTATTTATTTTATTATTATTTTTATTATTTAATTTAAATTCAAATGTATTTATTTATGTATTTATTTTATTACTTAATTATTTTTTTTTATTTTAACAGATTCTTTTTCCAGACCAAGGTTCAGTTTGTTTCATCCCTGACAGTTTGTTCTGCTCTCTAGCGCCTCACAGTGGTTCGGGTGATTTAAACAGGTTTTGACGCCGTCTTCCTCCCGGTGGAGGCAGGACGACAGCGCCACCTGCAGTCCGACTTCTTCAGGACAGTATCGCTGGTGTGAGAGAGTAAAACGGCCCCTCGTCCTGGTGTAAAGTCCCGTGGACATGTTTCTGTATTTTGGAATTTGAGTTGCTCCTGTGGAGTTCCTCTCTCAAACTGAAAACACTCTGTTCCACCTTGTGATGTCATCATGTGGTGATACAGGAAGTGCTCCACTGTGTTTTTTAACTCCACACACCTGCATTTCTAGAATCATTTGGATCATTTCAGTCCTGAAATCGACCAATCTACTTCTGAACTAAAGGTAAAAGCAGCTGTAAAACTACCACTTCATGACATCACAAGGTGGAACAGAGTGTTATAACATGACTTAAAGCTACGAGAGTCAGTTTGGCGTAACACAGGACCTTTAAATTCCCCATAAACACACAGAGATCAGTTTTACAACATTAAAATAAACCTGTGTGAACGGCTTATGTAACTCTTTCCTGTGTGATTTTCGTTTCACTTAAACCTCTTCTTCCTCATCATTTCCGCTGATCCCCTCTGTGCCTCTATAGCTCCCCCCAGAGGACGTCAAACCTTACTCCTGCTTTAAGTCCCACTTTAAACGGCATGAATCTGAATTGATCACTTTGGCCTGGAGTCCGGGCGCGGCCACATCATCAAAAGACCCGGCGGGACTTAGCCAAAGCCCAAAAGCCTGGCCCCACTTTGCACTTTTTTAATCCTGTCATCAGTTTCTGTGAATCTGACAGAAGGAACAAACAAGGCTGTGATCTTTTTCCCGGTAAAGCCGCTTACGCCGCTGTCCGCTGATTTGAGCTCGTTGTGTTTGTCTTTGCTTTAGAATCCCTCAAAAACGATAAACAGTGACAGGAAACGCACCAACTAAAACATTTATGTGGTTTGGTTTTTGTGGCTGGAGGAAACGGGCAGAGCGTCCAGGTAAAAGGTCCCGAGAGAGTCCGAGACGAGGTGAAAGAGACGATAAACCATTATATTTAAACTCATTTCAGCCACTGACGCAAAGAACAAGAGCAGATTTAAACCAAAAAACGACTCTAAATGTACTATATTATTCAAAATCATGAATAAACAGCAGAATGAAACACTTTAGTCATTAGTTTGAGTCAGAAAAGTTATTTATTCAAACTTTTTCGGCTTAAATGGGCCCCCTCTCTCTCTGTGTGCGGGGCCCCTCTCTCTCTGTGTGCGCGGGGCCCCTCTCCTGCACATGGCCCCTCTCTCTCTGTGTGCGCGGGGCCCCTCTCTCTGCACATGGCCCCTCTCTCTCTCTCTGTGTGCGGGGCCCTTCTCTCTCTCTCTGTGTGTGGGGCCCTTCTCTCTCTCTCTCCGTGTGGGGCCCCTCTCTCTGTGTGTCATTCGTGCGCTCCGTATGTGCTGTGTGTACGGCCCCTTTCTCTGCACACATCCCCTCTCTCCGTGTGGGGCCCCTCTCTCTCCGTGTGGGGCCCCTCTCTCTCCGTGTGGGGCCCCTCTCTCTCTGTGTGTGTCGTTCGTGTGCTCTGTATGTGCTGTGTGTACGGTCCCTCTTTCTGCACACGGCCCCTCTCTCTCTCTGTGTGCGGGGCCCTTCTCTCTCTCTCTCTGTGTGTGCAGGGCCCCTCTCTCTCCGTGTGGGGCCCTCTCTCTCTCTGTGTGGGGCCCCTCTCTCTCTCTCTGTTTCGTTCGTGTGCTCTGTATGTGCCGTGTGTACGTCTTGTTTTCACATTTCTTGCAGCACGCTGAAGTCCCTGAACTTGTGAACTCGCGTCTAACCCGTGCGCCCCCTGGAGGTTCATAAGGCACACACGAACACGCCGCGGCCCCTCGCCCCGGCCCCCCCCTCGTCCCCCACGGGCCCCGCTGCAGGTGAGCTCCACGCCGCTGCATTCGCTCAGCCGTCCGCTCATTACAAACACTGACACGACCTCGGGCTCGGACACTTTCTCACCTTCAGCTGTTCCTGCTGCTTTTAGCACTTTGGCCGCATTTGATTTTTTTCCCCGCTCCCTAATGAAATATAATCCACGACTCCAACCTTCTCCTGGAGGAATGTCAGACCGGCAGCGAAATAAACCGAGCTCTGGACACAAATCGCATCCGAAAAACACATTCCTCAAATCCTTCCACTGCGCTCGAAGAAAAGGACGTCACCGGTCACACAAAAAAAAAACACAAACCTTTACAAAGACGAGAGGTTCTGGAGCCACGTCCCGTCTCCCTGTTTCTCCTGAGCGTGACTGACAGGTGAATTAACCAATTTAGTACAATTTATTTTATTTTTTTGTGCCCAAAATCACAACAGCAGCGTCGCCTCTTTGGGCTGAACATGAACCTGGATTTAGCCGACAGAAAGTTCGAAAATTAACAATGAAACAGAAATGAACAAATGAAGAAGTGTCCCACAGCGCCCCCTGTCCTCAGACCCTCCACCTGCACTGTCCCACAGCGCCCCCTGTCCTCAGACCCTCCACCTGCACTGTCCCACAGCGCCCCCTGTCCTCAGACCCTCCACCTGCACTGTCCCACAGCGCCCCCTGTCCTCAGACCCTCCACCTGCACTGTTCCACAGCGCCCCCTGTCCTCAGACCCTCCACCTGCACTGTCCCAGAGCGCCCCCTGTCCTCAGACCCTCCTCCTGAAGGAACCAGAGCGCCCCCTGTCCTCAGACCCTCCACCTGCACTGTCCAGAGCGCCCCCTGTCCTCAGACCCTCCTCCTGCACTGTCCCACAGCGCCCCCTGTCTTTACACCCTCCTTCTCGGTTTAGAAAAACTCAAAATCCTGTGGGAACGAGTTGTGTTTTACATTTTTCTCACAGATTCTGTTCAGTTTGAGCCTAAACCTTCACGTGTTCCTTTGATTTCAGTAAAGTAACTGTAATCTGAACACCACCAATGAAAAAGTAGAAGAAAACTGATCCTCGGTGCATGTTTCCAGGTACGTTCCATCACTGCAGATAAACTGTTTGACCCTCTTGGTTTGGCTCCAGACCCGCTGCAGTCTCACAGAGGAGAGGCTGGTCGTGGGTTCGAAGCCTCTTTTGGACTGACGCAGGTTAGTTCTATGTTCAAACAGATTCAGATAAAAGGTCGAAGGCTCATCACAGTCTCTCAACATCTGAACACTGATTCAAAGATGGTTTTGAAGAAAGAAACACAAGCGTGGAGTTGATTAGAACAGCGGCCTGGTACAAAAGAGAGGATTTGTTCTGGTTTATGGATTTTGAACTCGCTCTAAACTGGATACAGCTGCTGCTAATAAACTTAATCTTGTTTTCTGACTAAAGATTTTCTTCTTACTCTTTCAGAAACTCAAGTCTTCCCCACCAGAAAACAGCCTGTTTAAGAAATAAATATATCTGCCCTTTTGCGTCTCACCAAACTATAGATCGTGTCTGGATTGTGCGACGGCGGTATGGATCGGAAGCCGAGGGGTTGCCAGCACACGGTCGCAGAATCCAGGCTTTAGAGTCGCGTTGGCTGCACACCCGCCGTCTGTTTGATCCACTGCTTGTTTGTTGTTGTTAGCGCTCTGTTCCAATTACTGTCTGGCTTTAGAAAACTGTCCCGAAGAGGTCACACCACAGAGACCGCCGCTGTCGCCCCACGAGCCTGACGCAACCCGGTCTGACAGGTTCCCCCCGAACGCCACCGACGAGAGGCTACAGGTACGACAGCGGCCGCAGTGTTAGTCTCAGCTTTAGGACGAGACACGGTGTTTATACAGCAGCAACAGAGCTTCACAAACAGAAAAACAGAAAACACAACAAAGAGCAGTAAATGTGGAGGTTTTTTTACATGGTTCTAGAGTTTTATTACATGGTTCTAGAGTTTTTTGGTTTTTTTTACATGGTTCTAGAGTTGTTGTTTTTTTTACATGGTTCTAGAGTTTTTTTTATTTTTACATGGTTCTAGAGTTTTTTTTAACATGGTTCTAGAGTTTTTTTACATGGTCCTACAGTGTTTTTTACATGGTTCTAAAGTTTTTACGTGGTTCTAGAGTTTTTTTTACATGGTTCTAGAGGTTTGGTTTTTTTACATGGTCCTAGTTTTTTTAACATGGTTCTAGAGGGTTTTTTAACATGGTTCTAGAGGTTTTTTTTACATGGTCCTAGAGTGTTTTTTACATGGTTCATGGTTCTAGAGGGTTTTTTTTCACATGGTTCTAGGTTGTTGTTTTTTTGGTTCATGGTTCTAGAGGGTTTTTTTTTTACACAGATGGTTCTAGAGTTGTTGGATTTTTTTTTTTACATGGTTCTAGAGGGTTTTTTTTTTTTACATGGTTCTAGAGTTTTTTTGTGTGTGTGTGTGTGTTGTTTTTTTTTTACATGGTTCTAGAGTCTTTTTTTTACATGGTTTTATGTATTGACCCAAATAATCTGTCGAGTGAGAGTAAAAAGTATTTGGAGAAACTACTTGACCACTTCATAATCTGATTTCTGAGTTAATGCAGCTGCACAAAAACATTAAAACAAACAGATTCTGGTATTTTCACATAATCGACACAAAAATACAAAACTAAATCACATTTGTTGTTACTGACACTTGAGCTCAGCCTGAGTCAACTTGACCCGCACCATCAGAGGTATAATACTCCCTACAGTCAGAAGCTGAGCAGGACCAGGCCGAGTTAGAACATGGAGGGGAGGCCGATGGGAAAACCAGGCGCCAGGTGATGTTGTGTCTTTAGGCAAGACATAAAAAAAGCCAAAAATCAAATCTGTGAACTTGATAAAAAGTTGTAGGAGTGACGATGTTTCGCTGCTCATCCGAGTTGCTTCATCTT
Source organism: Periophthalmus modestus (assembly GCA_019594935.1). NCBI lineage: Eukaryota > Metazoa > Chordata > Actinopteri > Gobiiformes > Gobiidae > Periophthalmus > Periophthalmus modestus. The sequence goes on from JAIEZT010001318.1 coordinate 31,138,238, forward strand.
CACTCCAACTTTTTGTCCAGTTACAGATTTAACTTTTGGCTTTTTCTGTGGCTCAGACCTGGACGAGGGTGTGAAAGTGGAGCGTGTGAGCGTCGGTGGCGGTCAGAGGGGCAGCTGTGGCTACGCTCAGGGCCGGTTCAGACTATAAGCAGACTGAGCAGCTGCTTGGGGGCCCCGAGGCCAGCAGGGGGCCCCCAAGCAGAGACATTTATACTGAAAACAATATAAAATATATCAAGTTTTATCTGACACGGGGCTTGTGTGTTTGCAGCAGCCTAAACATCCTTCTCAAATATCCCACTGACATTTGTTTTATATCTATAGAAGTAAAATATCTGCTGCTGCTGCGTCTGTTTCTGAGTCGGGCAGAGGTGAGGGCAGCTATGAGTTTACAAGGACCTTTAGAATGTCAATTTAAGCTCACTGTCGTAACTGGAACATGTTAAAATCCACCAGAAATGACTAGAATTTCTAAAAATCTCCTAACCCCCCTCACATGTTTGTGTTCTGCTCTTGTGACTGTGGGAGTTGTGACATTCTGGAGGTTTTCAGTCTGATAAAACAACTGGTCAAAATGATGAGAGCAGAGTCAGAATGTGTCGCTGTCGGGGGCCCCCAGAGACAGATTCAGCCGTGGGCCCCTCTGAAACCTGGGGACGGCCCTGGTTAAACTATTATCTTAGCACCAAAGTTTGGAGTGAATGAATCCTGCTGTAAAGTGCTTTGTTTGTCTTGTAAAATGCTAAATCCAGTGATCACTTCCTTACTCCTGGTCCCACAGAGATGATAAATAAACTTTCCACGTTCAGTCTTGTGTCTGCTCTTTCTTCTCTCAAACTGTTGCTAGAACATCAGTTTTTATGTTTTATACCAACAGCTTTCTATCAAGTCCTCACTATGTCACTCATCCAACATAAACCGTCCGGCACAGCTGCATCACGGGTCTGAAACCACATTTTTCTCACCAGATGCCCTTTCCGTCATTGTTAAAAATGTGCTTTGGCAAAATCAGAACCAGCTACCTTCTAGTTGGTGACTCACCCTCAACTTACCGTTCCTCATTTCCACTTTTTCATATTACTAAGCCAAATCCGGGACATTTACAGATGCACAAACAACACTCATTTCCAGTAGATGCGACTGACGACCAGCCCCCTCCCGCTGCCCCGGACTAGCCCCCCCTCCTGGCCTGAGTTGGCATATAAACATTTTTTTAGAAAGCGAAGCAAAGCAAAGCATCCTGGGGAATATGACGGGAAAATGCAGTGATAATCTGGATGGGTGGCTGCTCCTCAAATCCCACACGAGCGAGCGGCGCAGGAGAAAGCTCTGAGAGAGAGAGTGTGCGCTCGTTTTGCCAGGGCCAGATGGCGAGGGCGGCTTTGGTGGTGCACGAGCCCTGTGCCCGTCAGGCCCCACACACACACACACACACACACACACACACACACACACACGCTTCACCTCCGCTTGTTTATACAGCGGACCAGACCACAGCCAGCACACTTATTAGATTAATCTTTTATTTGTTTCAGCGCCGTTATCGCTGTTTTTCATCTCAATGTGTTGCTAGGATTAAGAGGCAGGAGCGTCGGACTTGTTTGGACAGTTTTTAATCTGTTGATGTTGTGTGTTTTCGCTCTGTGTGGGCTGCTGGCTGCCAGTTAAACACCCCGGAGGGACGCTACTGCTGCTAAAAGTTCTTAGAGTTGAGGGTATTAAAAAGTATAGGTGAATTTTTGCAGATTTTTTTTTATATTTTAAGAAGAAGTTGCGTACACGTTTTTTAAATAACTATTTATATGACACAAAATGGACTCTTGTGAGCGTTAAGCCGTGTTTTAAAGCTGTTAGCGCATCAAAAACAGACCTGGAGTTGTGTTTTGTTTCATTTATTATTAGTCTGTAACATCTCCAAAGCTCAACATGCTCCATTCCACCTTGTGATGTCATGAAGTTGTAGTTTTCAAGTTAACAGCTACTTTTACTTTTATTCCAGAGCTGAAATTATTCAAATAATTCTAGAAATGAAGGTGTGTGGAGTTTAAAAACACAGTGGAGCACTTCCTGTATTACCACACGATGACATCACAAGGTGGAATAGAGTGTGTTCAGCTTGAGAGACGGACGTTAAGTGTCTGGGCCCTACACATATAACCAACAGACGCAGTTCGATGCTAATGCTATCGTCCACTTAGCAACTTAGCTAAAGTTTGGACCATCGGAGCCAGTCCCCTGCAATTTTTCCTATAGCCATTAGCATTAGCATTAGCAAAAATAGCAAATTATTACATTTACGTGAGACCAGAGCCTCTCAGTCTTTGTCGAGTGTGTAAACCTTTAGGTAGGAAAAGTTAAAAAAAAACCTGTAGAAGTGAAGACGTTTAGCTGTTTCTATCTGTTTTAAACCTTTTGGTGTTTTATTTTAGATCAGAATTAGCGTAAAGGTGGCCAGGGAGTCTTGAGTGTTTAAGTTTGAACAAGGAGCAAAAAGGGCTGTAACTGCCCCCAACAAGATCATGGTAAAGATGGAGTCTGCTTCAGGTTGTGGATCAGTGCAAGAAAAATAGAATAGAACATGTCTTTATTGTCACTGCAACATGCCACATGTACAACGGAACTTAAAAAGTGTGGAGCAGTTCAAGGTGCTTGGGAAACTCGTCGACCAGCCTCATACAAACATCATACATACATCCCACCTGTAACACGATCTCACAGAAATACTAAATATATGTATCTCTTTATATTTTTATGAAGTGTGGTTATGACTGTCGGATAAAAACTGTCTTTCAGTCTATTTGTCCTTTTGCTCTGATTGATCTGTGTCTCCGACCTGATGGTAACAGTTCAAACAGAGAGTGTCCGGAGTGTGAGGTGTCCCCGAGGATGGACAAAGAACATTACGGGACATTACAGCGAAGCGACGCCAGGATGAAGAGGCGGGGTCAGAGGAAGAGGCGGGGTCAGAGGAAGAGGCGGGGTCAGAGGAAGAGGCGGGGTCAGAGGAAGAGGCGGGGTCAGAGGAAGAGGCGTGGTCAGAGGAAGAGGCGGGGTCAGAGGAACTGAGAAACACGCCTGAGTCACTATTAATCATTTCTTATGTGTCCAACCTCGTACGTTGATCTTTAAAATGAATTTTGTTACAGTATTTCTAAAAGCATCATTTTGTATTTACAGTACAGTGAAGTATTTGGTTTCATTCTATAATACTGAGCTTATTTTTTATACACTTTTCTCAGACAGGCATTAACATTTTCTCTCATTTCTCTCTTGTGTGTGTGTGTGTGAGGGGTTTTACAGCCTTAAAACATATAATAAATGTAAAAAATAAAGTTTTCTACTTCGCGTATTTTGCTTATTGCAGATTATTTTTGGAACGTAACCCTGCAATAAACGAGGGACCAGTGAATACGTCGCTCCAGCCAAAAAATGCATAATAATGAAGTAAAAACATATATAAGTCGCACTTTTTCAGGAAATTCTTTTTACAAAATCCGAGACCAAGAGCAGACATTTTATCTTTAAAGATGAGTTTTACTAAAAGGATAAAATAGAGAAGAACAGGCTGAACATCAGTGCAGCCGCTAACCGCTAATCAGCTAAAACATTAAAAAAAACATGTAGAGATGTTTTTCAAGGTGTTTTAATGGAGTAGATGCAAGAGGGAGGCGTTTTGTGCTGTACCGTGGAACATTCCAAGCAAAGCAATAGCATCTCCATGGAGACGAGGACGTAGCAGACCTCACAAAAGTTTCTTGTTCTAAATTCGAAGAGTGAGGAGAAAGTGTGAAAGTCTTGTCACCTGTGGTTCGCCTCCTGCCAAGAAACATCCAAACACTCAGTACGTTTTCTAACTTATGTTGATTATTTGATCAAACTCACCTTTTAAACCTTAATTAAAGTTTCCATTCTCACATTTTCAACAGCTCAAGGTGATCTGATAAATAACCCATTGTGCCCTTCACTTTATCCTTCTATACAAGCCGCACTTTCCAACACGTGAAAAGAGTTTGAGGATAATATAGCTGCATTTATGTTCTATGGACTGACTGCTCAAGGGCAGCGTTTTACACCTGTTTAAATCACTCACCTTTGTGTTTTTTCGTCGGCGTGAATACATCCAAATGCCAACATCCGTGTAGAGACGTCACCTCGTCACCCCGGACCGCGAGACTCAATGTGACACGAACCTGTGGCTGTACAAACACGACGAGCACGACATATCTGAGTAAAATGAGTCTAGAGTCTGAATACTCCAGTCACACAGAAGAAATGAAGCTACAACTGCTCCGGCCCAGGCTGCAGGACGACGGCGCCACGTGAATGTGATTTGCGGCACGACTGTTGGTGTATATCCCTGGTCACAAGGAGGCGGACTCCGGTCCGGATCCGGACCAAGACGCGATCCAATCCGGACCCGAGCTTTTTTAGCCTATATGTGGTGAATTTCAAATTTTATAATGCGCGCATTATCTTGCGCAGCTTACAGCCGTCGCCGCGGTAGAAAGCGGAGTCTCCTCCGAACGAGGCGGAGTTTTTAAGAGCCACACACGGTGCGGTTCAGCCAATGAGATCAGCGCATTTGGGAAAGGTGCCGTCATCTAGTTTTAGACGCGCAGATTCACACAGACAGCAGCGGCTCAGCTTTACGGGGAGAAGGTATGGCAAGCTCCAAAAAAAGAAAGGTGGACACGGAAAATAGAACTTTTAAAGAAGAATGGACTGATCAATACTTGTTCATCCTACCAGACGCCAGTACAAAACCCCGTGTGTCTCATATGTTCAGAAACTGTCGCTCTCGTAAAAAGCGGCAATGTTAAGCGGCACTTTGAAACTAAGCACGGCGCATTTTCACAAACTTATCCGCCCGAATCTGCAATTCGGGCACAAAAAATCAGCCATTTACGTGCAAGATATGATCGTTCCACCAGAATCATGGTCAATTCATTCACTGCACAACAGCGAGTTACCGAGTGTTCTCTTCGTGTTGTGTGGATTTTGGGTCAACATAAAAAGCCATTCAGTGACGGAGTGATTGTCAAAAACTGCATGACTGCAGTTGCTGAAACCTTATTTGACGGAAAGCAAAAAGAAGAGATTTGTGAAAAAAAAAAGTCAAGTCCCACTGTCAGCATCATCAGCCACAAATAAATCAGAGATATTAGCAAAAGATGTTCTGGCCCAGCTTGATGAAACCATTTCAGAAGTCAGAATGCATAAGTTCAGCAGTAGATGAATCTACTGATATTACAGACAATGCACAGCTTTCAGTTTTTGTAAGATTCTTTAACAAAGATGAAAAGAGGATCTGTGAAGATCTGCTGGGACTGGTATCTCTGGAGAGCAATACAGAGGTGAGGATATCTACCATCCATAAAGGAGCTTCTAACAAAAAGGGAATAGACCTGAAAAAAGTAGTTTCAATAACTACAGATGGAGCTCCTGCCATGATGGGCAAAGAGAAAGGAGCAGTGGCTAGAATGAAAGAGGAGAACCCTGAACTCATCTCTTATCACTGCATAATACACCAGTCTGTCTTATGTGCCATACTCTCAGATCAGTATGCTGAAGTGATGAACACAATGATGAGAATGATAAACTTCCTCAGAGCATCTTCATCCCCTCCAACATCGCCTACTCAGAGAGTTCCTCAGAGAAGTTGAGGCAAATGCTAATGACCTTCTTTTGTACAACAATGTAAGATGGCTTAGCAAAGGCAGGGTTTTGGAGCGCTTTTGGTCAGTTCGAAAAGAAATCACAGCTTTCTTAGGGCAGCTGAAGAGCCAAAAGAGCAACACAATTTCAGATGTTCTTGGATGACAAAGAAAAATGGACTGTGTAGCTTTCTTGGTTGATATCACATCACACCTGAATCAACTTAACTTAAAACTACAAGGCAAAGGCAATTCTATCTGTGATCTAATGGCAGCTATCCGTGCATTCCAAAGAAAGCTGGAGCTGTTCAGGGAAGACCTGCAGGGGGACTGCACTCACTTCCCAACTGTCAAGGAACAAGTTGAGGGAGAGAAGTCCAGTTTTCAACACTTTGTTGAGAAACTCATTGCCAATTTTGGAAAACGATTTGACAGTTTCAACCTTGGAGAGCAGCTTACTGTCTTTATTCAAAATCCATTCCTTATCACTGACATAAGGAGGTTTTCCAGAGAAGCCAATGACAGTTTCAGATGGGCAAATGCAGGACTTCTTCAAATGGAACTTGCAGATCTCTAGTCAAATGTGGTGCTGAAAGAGCAAGTTAGTGAAAGACATGCTGAATCTTTCTGGATCCAGTTAGTTTCAGAGACATATTTCCCAACACTAAAGAAAGTAGCCCTGTACATATTGTGTATGTTTGGTTCAACATACTGCTGTGAAGCTGCTTCTCTCCACATGAACATCATCAAAAAACAAATACCGTTCCAGGCTCACCAATGACCACCTTCACATGTGCTTGAGGATGGCTTTAACAGCATTCAGCCCTAGATTTAGAATGCTTGCAATGCAACAAAGAGCTTACTTCTCTCAGAAAAAGTAAAATGCTTTGTTAGTTCAAATTATTTATCAATGTTCAGTGTTGTGTAGTTTTTTGTAACAAGCACTTTTTTTAAATTTTGTTTCACATTCCAGTCAAAAAGCATGTTTTTGTTTTACTTTGAAATAAACATGTAATTTATTTTCATAGTTAAATACACAACTTAAAAACTGTGTTATCGTTACAGCTGTTAAAATTGAACTAAAAATAAAACGGAAGCTTCGGACCTTCACTTGTCGATTTTTTTTAAATTCGGACCTCAGTGATATTTTATTTGTGACCCCTGGTGTATATGGTTTACATTTGTCAGCACGTCACAGAGGGCAGTGATGGTGTTGTACGATTAAAGGCAGTGACTGTGTTATGTCAGAGAGGAATCTGAGCATCTGCCGCTCTGAACGACGCCTCAGCTGTTTCTGAAAGTTGATTCAGACGCCCTGACTAGGACCAGGACGAGCACGTTTTCAAAATCAAACCTGCAGAGTGAAAAGAGCTGGTAATTGTGGTTAAGTTAGGCACTTTCTTTGTTGAAATTTGGAAAATGTGTCTGACCTGTGGGGTGCCCCAGGGGTCAATCCTGGGACCCCTGTTGTTGAATTTCTACATGCTGCCAGTTAATACACAGCAGTAATGTGTCCTACCACAACTCTGCAGACATTCAGATCTATGTGTCACTGCAGCAGGTGAATCTGGACCAGTGGATTCACTCTGACACTGATCAGATCAGTGTGTGGAGGAAAACAACTTTCTCCAGATAAACTCAGACAAGATGAAAGTCACAGACCCACAGAAACGTAGAGAAAGTGTCAGAGTCACCTCCAGTCTCTCTCTCTAAAACCATCAAATCAGGCTGAAATCTAGAGGTAATAATGGACTCAGACTTGAACTTTAACAGTCACATCAAATCAATAACATCTGCAGCTTTTTACATCTAAAAACACGTCAAAAATCAAATGTAAACTGTCAAAACCAGACAGATGTGACACAGACTCGACTTTGACCGTGTTTAAATCCAGACTCTGGTTCTGTTTTGCTGCCTGTGACTGAAAGTTTTATTCTTCACTTTTCTCCTTTAATGTTAATGTTGTGATGATTATTAGTGATTATTTCTATTTTGTTTCTTTTTCATTCTGCAAAACACTCTGAATTACCTTGTTTAGTTCATTTTTGCCTATTCTTTTTTTTTTTTAGCATCTCTTCCTTTGGTTGCTCTTGGTCATTGTGATTTCAGAGTCCCGATGTCCTGTTTCGCTCTTTATTTTGTGTGAGGAAAGTTCCTGTGTAGTTTTCGTTCGGGTCGGGACTGGCAGCTCCTACGGCTTTGGGGCACAGGGTTTGGTCACGTTTTTTTCAACAGCTTTAAAAAATGTAAGTAGAAGCAGAAGTTACAAAAATAATACACAGCTTTTAACCCTGACCTTTGTTTTCCTGCGTCTTTCTTAAATCGGTTTTGATCTTTGGGTCGTAACAGTGGGTAAAGCTACCTAAAGGTTTACACACTCGACAATGACTCAGAGGCTCTGGTCTCACGTAAATGTAATAATTTGTGATTTTTTCTAGTGCTAATGCTAATAGCTATAGGAAAAAACACAGGAAACTGGCTCTAGCGCTACAAAAATCTTGCTAAGTTGCTAAGTGGACGATAGCATTAGCATCGAACTGCGTCTGTTGGTTATACGTCTATGGCCTGGATACTTGCATTCTTTCTCTCAAACTGAAAACACTCTGTTCCACCTTGTGATGTCATCATGTGGTAATGCAGGAAGTGCTCCACTGTGTTTTTAAACTCCACAAACCTTAATTTCTAGAATCATTTGGATCATTTTAGTGCTGGAATTGCCCATTTCTAGAGTTAACAGGAGCCGTTAACTTCAAAACTACCACTTCATGACATCACAAGGTGGAACAGAGCGTTTTGAGCTTTGGAGATGTTACAGACTAATAATAAAGTGTGACTCATGTGAATGAAACAAAACACAACTCCAGGTCTGTTTTTGAAGCGCTAACAGCATTAGAACATGGATTAAAGCTACAAGAGTCAGTTTTGGCCAATATCAGACCTGTTTAAAATGTCCGATATTGTTTTTGGGTTTTTTTATTATTTTGAGGTTTGTTTATTTTTGTTATTTTGAGATTATTTATTTTTTGAGTTAAATTCAGTTTAGTTTTTTTTTTTGCTATTTTTTTTTTTTTAGATTTTTTTTGTTGTTGTTTTATTTATTTATTTATTTTTGTTATTTTGAGATGTTTTTTTTATTTTATTTTTTTTTTATTATTTTTTTGTTATTTTGAGTTGTTTTTGTGTTTTGTTTTTTATTTTTGTTATTTTGAGATTATGTTTTATTTTTTGAGCCACTTTGACTTTTTTTTTTTGTTTTTTTTTTAAATTTATTTTTAGGGTTTAAATGCAATATTTGTCATTTTATTTCACAATTTACACTGGCAGTGAAACGTTTGGACAAACCTCCTACATTCCACATTGAAAACATTAAATATATGAAGTAGATGTATGGGGGTTATGCAGCGAAGGAAAAAAAGTTCAACTATAAAAAGGAGCTATTCATATGAACATAGTCAGAGTTATTTCAGTTCACTTTCCTTTACTGCGCTCCATATGTGCTCGTCCGCAGTCATCCATCAGCGAAAATACACAATGCAAATGTAGATTAAACGAAAAGTGTTTCCAAACTTCTGACTGGTAATGTAAATGTGGAAAATGAGTTTAAATCGCAGAGCTGCCCGTCTCCCACCGAGCCCCATTCAAATGCATACTCCTCCTGACCTACTTTTTATATTAATATGTCTTTTCCTTTACATTATGCATATGAATCAAAAGGATAAAGCCAAACTCTAAACGATCAAACCTGCGCAGGACTCTGAGTGCATAAGCCTGAGTCCTTCTGACGGGCCGTTACATCAAAAAATCTATGAATAAAGCTATGGATGCGTTTTGGTTCCCACATCCAGCCAACTTCTCAGGGGAGCCATCACTGTCAGCTGAAGGCTCGATGCAATATTCACCAGACAACACTATTTCATGGTGGAGACAGCTGTGGTGGAGATGTGTTCTGATGTCTCTCCTGCTCTCCATCTTCTCTGCTCGGACCGGACCGTCTCGTTGTATCTGTCGCTGCACGTTTGTAATTTTCCGGGGTAATCCATGTGTCCTGGCTCAGCGTCTTGCCTTAAGAATGATATAGTTATGATGTGAAATGTCTCGGCTGCACGTTCCAGTCGTGTAGCGTGTGTTTTGTTTGGAGGAGCTGGTCTGATGTCTTTCGTATGCTCGCTCTGTTACACTAAATTGACTCTTGGCTTGGTTTGTCACTGTAAAAACACACGGCTTCAGATTTCTTTAATGCTTCCATATGATTCCCAGTCTGGTTTTCGGAGCGTTTAACAGTGTTCCAATAATGTTGGCACTTCAAAAACGTACCGGCCATCGTGGTTTTGGGTTTGCTTATTTTCAAGTTGTTTCTTGGTTTAATCAAAGTAAGTTCACAAATGCATAGAATTATTAGCAGCACTGCCAATCTGCTCCACAATGTAACCTGTAAATGACACACTTTACACATAAACTATATGTATAAATGGACATAGCTAGCGCATTAGCTCCATTAGCTTCGATTCACTTTCTGTGACTGTGTCTCTCTCTCTGTACCTGCTGCTGTTAGACTCATTTTGGTCTTAAATGTTTGTATTAACCTTCTACATGATCCTGTTTTTTTGTTTTTTTTGTTTTTAGTTATTTTGAGGGTTTTTTTTTCTTCTTTAGTTTTAGTTTTTAGTTTGTTTGTTTTTTTAAGTTTTTTAAATTTGATTTTTTGTTTATTTTGAATTTATTTTTATTTTTATTTTTGTCATATTGAGTTTTTTATTTTATTATTATTTATTTTTGTCATTTTGAGGTTTTTTTTTTTTTTTTTAGTTATTTTTTTGTTTAGTTTTTATTTTTTTAGTTATTAAATTTTTCTTAGTTTTTTTGTTATTTAGATTTTTTTTGAGTAGTTTTATTTTTTTTGTTGTTATTTTAAGATTTCTTTTTTTTTTTTTTTTTTTTTTTTTTGTATTTTTTTTTCAGTTTATTTTTAGGGTTATTTTTTTTTAATTTAATTTAATTTTTTTTTGTCTTTTGAAAAAACTGTGTCCCTCTCTCTGTACCTGCTGCTGTCAGACTCATTTTGCTCTTAAATGTTCGTATTAACCCTCTACATGATCCTGGAGTTTTTATTTCACTATTGTGTCTGTAAATCGACATATGAACATTAATAACAGACAGATCAGGCACCTCCACTTCTTTATTCAGTTTATAGCTTTACATGAAGGAACCACTCACATTCACACACATTCACACACCAGTGCACACAGACACTGGGGGTGAGGTGGGTGAAGTGTCTTGCCCAAGGACACAACAACAGCTTCCACTAGAAACTGTCCTCTCCAGGTCGGGCCTAGCGTCACTTCCAAGATCTGATAAGACAAGGTCATGTTAACACCGTGGTTTATCTTACTTATGGTGCATCTGTACATCTCGGGCACAACTGTTATTAGCAGTTAGCTTAGCATAGCATGTTCTCAGGTTGGATGGGACCCTAATGCGTGGAGTTTGCATGTTCTTCTCGTGCATACATAGGTTGGAGCTCTGGGTTTCGTTATCACTTGCAGAACAGGATTAAGGTGACCAGATGTTTTACATTAAAAACTGGGACACACCCAGGTTTAGCTTCTGTCGGTGCATTTATTGCCTCATTTTCAAGCACGGTTTAGTGTGTTTTAGCTAAACAAGTGACAATATTTTCCCTCTTTACAGCTGGCGGGGATCAGATTGCTCAAAACACCTGGAACATTTCTTGTATAAAACTAGGACAGACTGGATGACTGGTTTGGGATAAATCTGCAGAGACAGGGGACACAGGGGACACAGGGGACACAGAGGACACAGGGGACACAGGGGACACAGGGGGCACAGGGGGCACAGGGGACACCAACTGTGACTGTCCAGGGTCAATGGGTCAAATCAACTTTTCAGAGCTTTAAACCGTGTTGTTTTTGGAGTGACTCGCGCATTTTTGACTCGTCTTTAATCGCTTATGTTCAAGATCCATAACCATTTTGTTTCCTTCACACTTTTGTCAGACGACGAGGACAAACACCTGATCCAAGTGTCCTCTGTGAAACTAAAATGGCACCAAAACGGGGTATTTCAATAGATTTTGAATGTGTTCCACCGAGCCTGATTAATGCATGATCCTGGACTTTTAAAGCTTCCAAAATGTTTCCGTGGAGGTGACAGCTCTTCTTCTTCTTCTTCTTCTTCTTCTTTTCCTTTTAGTGCAGAACGACGTCCCAGTGTTTTGAATCACACTCGGGGTCTATAGGTCGCGTTTAAATGCATAACACGGAGGTAAAAATAGCCAGCACTCATTGCCATTCGAGACGGACACGAGGAAGCCGAGGGCGGCGCAGACAGACGAGGAAGAGGAAGAGGAGGATGATGAGGAGGAGGGGACTGTGCCAAGGTCAGCCGGGGATACACAGTCACCAGAGGAGGGACAGGCATCGGCGAGTGACCCCTCCGTGACCTTTGGAGTCGGCGAGAGCGAGGTCAGACTCAGGAGGTTTACTGAGGTTTGGATTAAACACAATGAACTTTTGAACTGTGTTTGTGAAGTAAATACTGCAGGAATAGTTTAATTATTGTGTTTTTATTATATTTTAGTAGTAGCAGTGGTAGTAGCACTAGTAGTAGCAGTAGCAGTAGCAGTAGTAGTAGTACCAGTAGCACTATCAGTTCTAGTAGTACTTGCATATAATAGTAGTACTAGTTGTTGTAGTAATAATAGTAGCAGTAGCACTAGTAGAACTTGTATATAGTAGTAATTGCAGTAGCAATAGCAGTCCTAGTAGTAGTAGTATCACTTGTATATAGTAGTTGTAGCGGTAGCAGTTGCAGTAGCAGTAGTATCACTTTTATACAGTAGTAGTAGCAGTGGTAGCTGTAGTAGCAGCTTGTATGTAGTAGCAGTATTAGCACTTGTATGTAGTAGTAGTTGCAGTAGCAATAGGAGTTCTAGTAGCAGTAGCAGCAGCAGCTCTTGTGGGACTACTAGGACTTGTATGTAGTAGTAACAGTTGTAGTAGCAGTAGTAACACTTGCATACAGTGGTAAGTATGCAACTGCCACAAGTACTAGTATGGGTAGCAGTAGTAGTAGTAGCACCTGTATATAGTAGTAGTAGTAGCGGTAGCACTATCAGTATTAGCAGTAGTAGTAATAGCACCTGTATATA